>PVLA01000353.1:0-601759 GCA_004027455.1 Hydrochoerus hydrochaeris | reverse complement strand
GCCGCCTAAGACAGGCACAGGACCAATTGCTGTCCTGCAGGCCCATGATGGGTAAAGCCTGGTTGGATTCATATGAAGAGTCCTTGACCCAAGACAGGCGCTATCCTCACAGGGCCTGCCATACTCCCATAAGTGATAAGGGAAAAAATGTAGGGAGCGGCATGATAGCTTCACAGCTGCCACTCCATCTCTCCCTCCTGTGGGCATCCAGGTGCGTCTGCTTACATTTCCCAAGCTAATTAAGTAACAAGATTAAAGTGTAACAAAGGTGAAAAAAGTTAATTAACACATATTGTTTAAGATTATCCCTGTCTGGCCCTAAGCCTGGGATGCTTCCTGCTTGGGGTTTAAGTTACTGCCAAATGTTAGCAAATATATACTCCAGCTTCTAAAAAATAAAGTAGATTCAGATTCACTCACAGACGGGTGTGCAGTGTCTTCTGTCTCTCACTCGCCGACTCCCTGACCACCTTTGGGACCCCTGAGCCCTGCTGCAGCTGGACTCTGGCAAAAGTATAACACACATAATTTGAAGTCCAACAGCTAATGCAGTCCTCCTCATCAGAAACCTTCTAAACTTAAATTTACCAGCAGGATATTTATATTTTGATCTTCTGAACCTGACCAGAATCTTCCATCAAGTATAGCCAAGGCATTCCAGCTCTACTTTTTCAACCTCCAAACCTCTCCAAATTCTTTCCACAAGCCACTCCCAAAGGTTCCTGAACCACATGGTCAGGTATAGTCACAGCAATGACCTCACTTCTCTGGTACCAGATTCTGTCTTATTTACTTTTCTCTTATTGCTGCAGCAAAGTCTCCAAAACCCAAAGTTAAAGAAGGAAAGGTCTATTTAGCTCATGGTTTAATAGAGGTTTCAGTTCACTCTAGTCTAGCTCCAAGGCAGGTGACAGAGGAAAAACAGTTTGTTGCAAGCAAAGGTAGAAGCAACAAGAAAGTCTCTTTCTAGCTGTTAAGTTGTATCCAGGATACCGCTTTGAGGGCAGTGCAAACCAATCAATGGACTGATTCAGTAATCCTCCACACTTAATCCTAGCACTCTTAATCCTAGCATTTCATGAATCAGTCACACATTCTGGATTCCTTAGATTCAGCCATCTCTGAAAAGCCCTACCTATGACTGCATGAGACTTCAGTGGGGAGTTTGGCAACTAGACACAGGCCATAACAAACAATAAAGGATGTAGTCTTTATTCAAAAGTCATTCTTTCATATTCTACCAACATAATCAAATAAACTGATATGTTTGTCGGTTACCATACCGAATGTCCTTATGACCAAATCTTTTATCTTATTATCAAATATGTTTGCAAACTTTTCAGAACCTATATGGTTTAAAAATAATTTGTTTGGAGACAGTTTCATTTCATTTCACTTAAGAATTAAACTAACATTAGCATAATATTTACATACAAATCAATGAGAAATTGTCATGCTATGCTTGACTTTGCCTAAAATTTGAAATGATGAAGAAAAGAGGTGATGGTTTGTTCCAAATATGAACTTGAAATCCAAAGTCCTACCAGTTTAATTTAGCATTATGATCTAGATTATTGCATAATTAGTAAATGACCTAATCAATAGAATACCTTGTTTGTGAATTTTCTGCAAGATAATGTAAAACATAGATTTTATAAAAATAAATATTACTATTCAAAATATAAAGTGCTAATAACTTTTCATAAATATGAAGTTAAAGCTAATTTTAATCTTAGGGAAGATATACTCAAATTAGGTCCCTGAATTCTCCAGCCAGCATGCTCTGTGACATTTTTTTTTAAGAAGCCCTGAAAATTCTAGATATCATCAAAATGGACCATGTAATGGATTTATCAATTTTAGTATTACTGTTTAGTAGTCAATTTTCTATTACTATAAAATATATCTAAGGTAAACTTAAAAAAATTATTTATTTGAATTCAAAGCTTTGAAGGTTCCAACCGCTAATCAACTGGTCCTACTGCTTTAGCTCTGTATGAGGAAGCATTCCAAGGCATGAGTATGGTAGAGCAGAACCACTCACTTCATGGCCAGAACACCGAGGAGAAAAGTAAAAGAAAAGTCTAATAATTCCTTCCAAGGATACTCTTTCAACAACCTAAACACTTCCTGCTGTGTCCTACCTCTCAAAGGCTCTAGCATTCCTCAATATTGTCATCTGGTAGACTGAGTTTTAATATGTGAACCTTAGATACCAATAAAGTTCCAAACTATAGTGTACAGAATTATCTATATGTGAGTAATTTTACTTCTCAGAACCTGTTTTTGTACTTTGCATTACATTTTCAAAATAGGAAATTCCTAGAAACTGACAAGTAATGAGAACGAGATAGAGAAACAAAAATAAAAGATTTCTTGAATTTCCTGGAATTGTGAATTTAAATGTAAACTTGATTTTTTGAAAAAAATAATTTTTCAAATCAATATAAATGAATGATTTATTTTCTTTTCCTTCAGTCTTTTGTTCTGGTTAAATGATATTAGGAATCAATTTACTTGCTTGCGTTTGAAGAATAAGCATTCTTTCCATACACAAAATTTTATTGTGCCTCACAGTAAAAACTGTATCAAGCCAAATTATTTAACATATTGGCTTTGCTTTTACTGCATGGATAGCAATCATACTGATATTTTAACAAATTCATACACTTTATTGCTACCTTCTTCTGCAATGCTTGTTTATTAATCACTTTATTGTTTATCTGCACCATTTCTATTAGTAAACTGAGAAAACTCCAATTCTGGAATAAAACTCCAGTCTTTTTCACTGATCACTTATGAACAAAGTATATTAAACAGTATTTCAGGCTCTTTCCCATCATTTTAATAATAAAATTTGCATAATTTTTATTAACCGTTTATAGGTTCACTTGATCATGAACCAACATGGGTGATAGACAATTAGAGAAGAGCCTTTCTTTATTATGTTAAATTTGATATGTTTCATGTTATACATAATACAAGGTATTTATCTTCACAATATTGGGTCAAATAATGGAATATGATATACTTGGATGATAATAAAAGCACATGATTCAACAATTTCTCATTCAAATTTTAGAATTGATTCTTAATGTTATACCAAATACAAGCATTTTCTGTTGTTATTATCTTTGTATTTAGAATTTGAAACCTTGAGATAACAAGCAGTGAAGAATGCAGCACACATTTCATTTAACAGTGAACAACTTTCACTGTGAGTAAAGAATTAATTCAAACCACATCTGGTCTGAATTTTACACATATCAGTAAAAATAGAAACATCTAGCCTCATCACAGGTGTGTATAAAGTGACTGTATTTTTTGAAGAGAGACACACTTTGAGATTCACATAATTTTAGCAAATTTTCTCCTATGAAGAAAGGGGAGTCACAAAGTTCTTCAAAGAAATCTACCAATTTATATCTGAGGCATGCTATAATCACAGCAATATGAAGCTCAGTTCTATGATTTTGATAATAAATGTTAAATAAATAAACAGACTTGGTGAGTTTTCCTTATTTTCTTCTCTTGGTAGAGAATAAAGCAAAAATTAAACATATGTTTCGATAGCATTTATAATGGGTATATAAAATAAAGATTTCTGTATTATTAACTTCATTTGTTGAATCTAAATTTCACAAAGAAAATGTCACCAAGACCCCATTTTATGTTTACTGCATGTTTATGTAGAAATGGAATAGTAGCCTGAAATCTCCTTTCTTTACAGAATCCATGTACCCAAATACCATTGCATCTAATTAAACTGTTCAAGTAAGATTAGCCAGATGATGATGAATCTGCAAAAGAAGGCAGGCTGAGAGCCATCAATCCAAAGCGGATGAGCTATGGACAATCCAACCAAACCAAATCAAACCAAACCAAAACAAACAAACAAACCAACAAAAACACGAAGGAAACTTCACTCAAAATCGTTAAAAATGGCCAGAGATTTAGCTCAGTGTCATAAGCGCCTGCCTGGCAAGCATGAGGTTGTGAGTTTGATCCCCAAAATCTTTAAAAAATGAGTTTTTATTAATCCTGCCAGTGGTTAATAACCTTCACATTTACATTTCTAGAACAATGTCTCAATTCTTTATATACATACAATAAAATTATTTTGCAGTTGTTAGATTTCTAGTTAATGGTCTGAGATATCAAAATGTTGAGTGAAAAACTTTCATCACATGTTACTAGAAAACGTTAGGTTTTTAAATGTGTAGAGAGGTTCTTTTGTTACTACTGAATCAAAAAAAACCAGTTCCTTGAATTTTTAGGTAACTTATTTTTGGATATAATAATAAGAAAAAGAAGAAGAAATAAGGAAAAGGAGTTGAAGACAGAGACAAAAAGGAGAAGAAGAACAAGCATTATCATCAACAATAATCCAAAAAATCTTCAAAAATACTACCAAGTAATTATTTTAGTTGCTTTGTAGTAGTCAGAATCCTGACCATTTGATTTAGAGCTTACATCTTTCCCTAGCAACCAGACTTTAACCCAGTGGAGTAATGGTTGTGTTTCATCAGCAAACAAACTAACTAACTAACCAACTATCTAAAAACAGAGAAATGGAAAGTAATTATCCAAAGTTGTGGATGGAAGGTCTGTGACAAATTGGAAGCTGTTAACCTAACAATTCATTGCATAGAATGAGCTCTTCAGAAAACATGTCCCTGATGACCTGTCATGTTTTTTCCCTAGATTCGTTTAACAACCTCTCCTTTCCCTTTTCACTTATTTAGCAGTTTCAAATAATTCAATGATATCCTTGATCCTTGGTTTATTTTGCTATAGTTTTTAGCAAAGGGAACCCTCTTTGCTACTGTTAATGATGATAAGGCCTCCTCTCTGACTCACCTGATACATTACTGGCCTCTAGGAGACACATCCTTTGGACAAGATATAAAAAATACAAGTTAAGCCTAATTCAGTTACTTGTTTTTTGCTGCAACATGTGGGAGAAATGTTTATCCTACCTTTTCACTGTTACCAGCAAAAGTCAGTGAACACTGTGAAAACTTCAAGATACATGAATCAAACAATGCAACAATGAGCTGAAGCCTATCACAGTAAGTTAGAGTTATGGAGAAGTCACCTATCTCCCTTTGTACCTGGAAATGATTGGACTTACAATTCATGAAGACTTCTTTCCAAAATGAATCTTTCCAACTTTTCCTCATGAACAATAATTCAATTTCTTCAAAAACTAGATCTAAGAGTGGATTAGAAGTCATACAAAATTGTTCCCATACAAATTTTAGTCTTGGCATGACTCTTTAGTTGTGACTTTTATGTAAATGTCACATTTATGGTCTCTTGGTACCTGGTCAAAATGGAAAAATTATTGTTTTTTTTGTTGGAAAATAGCAAGGTAGTGAAACAACTAACATTTTACTTCCAAATTAAAAATAATTATAAAATAAATTACAGTGAAAATATATTTAATTTTGTACTTATTGATCTCAACTCTTCCTTATAGACTTAATAGATCATCCTAAAGATCTAGTTTCAATTATCATATTACCCTTTTCAACTAAATCGATATCAATTAAAAATCTGATGACTCTGCTGATTATATTTTGATCTAAATGAATTACAGAACCGATAAAGAGAAGAGAACCAATGGGAAGGCACAGCGTCTTGCCATATGTGTATTTCTCCCTTAAATTGTGCTATGCATCATTTATTAAACATTCTTTGTTATCACTGTTACAGAGAGCAAAGACAAATTGAGAAAACTCCAAAGGAATGGTTTGGTTATGACATAAAACACAAGATTTTACATAGAATAAGCTTGTAATAAGTAGTTTTCTTTCCTTTTATTATAATAAAAATGGTTGAGTAGTGTTTGTAAGACCCTTAAAATATATTGTGAGATTCTCTCCTGTGCTTTCACACATGTACCCATTTACTTTCCATGCTCCTATCACACGAAACATCTGATCTGTCTTTATCCTCCCAGATTCTTGTAATGTCTTTATATTCTCAAAAAAATCATTTTCCTTTACCAGGTCATAGTAAACTGTATTTGAAATAAAGTAACTGTATTTGAAAGAATAGCACACTATTTTTAGCTCATCAGATTGTGCTAAATTTTTGCTATGTTTTAAGCAATATTTCTGTTTAAATACTGACAAATCTCACACAGAATCCCACACATACGCCACCATCTGAAAATTACTTTTCACTCCTGTCTTTTGTACTCTTGTTGAATGTTGAGAAATTAGACCTTGATGGTGTTATCTATGCCACCTCATTCGTAAGATAGTCTTTTGGGGTTTTTTAATTACTTTCACCTTGCAGAAAACTCTTTAGAAAATCCTTGGTCACTAAAAAAAATTCACTCAAGTGATTTAACAAAGCATCTCTTATAGTTGCTCTGTATTTGTCCCTTAAATACTATCCAAAAGGAAGCAAGATTCCTTTTAAATAATTTGTTTAGATCAAAATATAAGATTCAAGACATCTCCAATAGCAGACAATGATATCCACACTTTTTCTGGCATCCCAGAGTAACTTTTTGCTAACACTTTGATCAAGAAATATTTTGTTATTTTTTTCTAATTTCTCCTACCCACTCTGTTTAGAAGTTAGTTAACTAGTTTGACTTATTTTGATCTTCTGGTAATTCTTCCCTTTTGAGGTATCTAGAAACATTTACTTCTGACAATTCAATCAAAGGACTTTTTTTTGGAAGTTTTGAATATATCCCTAAGCTGGTATTTTAACACTCACACAGCTTTCTTTTTAAGGCTCAATACTATTCTTCTCAACGTGAATGATGGACTATCTTGCTTACCTCCATAGTGTAAAACCTAATTAGTGATGGATATATAGTAATATCTTTATGAATATTGGTTGAATGAATGAGTAAACGGATGAAGTGGTTTTTTCTCTGATTAAATGTCTATGTAGTACAATATGATAAATTGGTTTTCTATCAAAATGTTTAGCCTATTAATCATTCTAAAGAGTCATTCTATGCATAACATTTCTGTTACAAAAAGATGCATTTTATTCCTCATTTCACACCAAAGTCCAAATATTCTGGCTTATGTAAAATCATTTGTGTTGTTTACTGAATTCCTACAATAGAAAAGCATTGTGAAATCCAAACGCATCCTCATCCTCTTCCCATTAAAAAAAACATTAAGAGAACAGGAATACAAAAGCACCGAATAGTATGTGTCATGGTAGCAAAAGCGATGCTGAAAGAAAAGCAGAAAAGCAAACTTTAAAAATGCTTAGGAAGTTAATATAATATAACTAAATGATGACTAGGGAAGAATCCAGGAAATGATAAGGTACTGTTTGTTTTGCTTTGTTTTTCTCCCGAGGTTGCTATAAAAAGAAAACCTAGTTAGAGATAAAATTAGAGCTAAGTCTCACAGATAAGAATGTTGAATGGTTCAGCTTCATAGTGAACTAAAATCTGAACATTGTTCAAGCTTTATTCAAATATTGTCATCATTCTAAACATCATGATTTTATAAATAAGATCCATGTCTCTCTTCCGTGATAATATTGACATGGTATTTTGTTTCCTACATCTTATATCTAATGCAAAAGGGCCAGTGGATAAATTCTTATTAGTAATGAAATAAACTAGTATCACTAAGAAACAAACAATGCTGATGCTTCTTGAATTTCTAAGTCAAATGTTAAAGAACGGCCATTCACGGTTTACAATCTGTTGGAGATAAATAGGTAGAGGAAATGGTGTGGACAGATTCTGGTAGCCTGGAGTTTTTTCTGGTCTCCCAATTCTATGAGTATGTAGGAAGCAGCCAAGTAAGTGCTTGTGTTGCATGTGTGTGTGTGTGTGCCTCAAAAAATTCACATGTTGAGTTTTAATTCTGAGTATAGCAGCATTAAACAGTGAACCTTTTGGGAAGTGAATAAATCACAGAAAATGAACCTTAATGCATGAGATAATTGCCCTTATAAAAAAAGTCTCAAAGGAATTTGTCACACCTATCACAAGGACAGTGAAAGTACCGTTTTTGAATGCAGACTCTTATGAGACACAAAATCTACTAGAAGCTTGATTTTGGGCTGCATAGCTTCCAGAACCCTGAACCATAAAATTTTTTTCCTTGTAAATTACAGTCTAATTTTTGTTATACTGTTGCAATGGATTAAGATGAGCAGCCCACAAATTCAGAGACAAAATTAATTCCCTAGAACTTCAGGCTTAGTTGATTTCTGAAGTTGTCTCTCCTGTGTGAGCATCTTTTTTTCAAACAGACAAGTGTTTCTTAGATGGCAGTTTGTGTTAGGTGCTTTGTTACAAACATATGTGAAGCACGATTTGAGCACTCAAGGAATTTATAGACTAGTGAAACATATGTAAATATAATTTGAATAAACTGAGTTAAGAACAATGAAGGGCAAAGGCCAGATGACAACATTTAGTATTTACTAGTTTGAGGGTTGCAGAAAGGTAGTGGTGGTCACAGTAGAGTTTCTGGAAAAAGTGAGGTTTAGGACTTGAAATAAGACATCAAGTTTGGGAAAAGGATAGCCAACCCAACATACAACTCTTCCTAGATATCTCACCTGTATGAAAATCAAGTGCAGTCTCAGTAAATGAATTAAATCTAAACATGTAAGTGTTCCAAGTCTTCTACAAATGAGAAAAAAGACTCCTCTCGTCGCTTTAGTTGTAATTACAATCACTTTGCTTATGCAAAGTTTATTATTTCCAAATTACTCATCCAGGGCTTGATTAAAGCATGATATATGTGCTCTCCATATTTTAGTATTGTGTTTAAGAAAGAAAGAAAAAACCCTTATCATGCATCCAAATTAATTAAATTTGATAGATTTGTTGTTCATTAAATTTCCCCCAATAGTACAACTGCATCTCTTTCACTTGTGCTACTGGGAGATGAGATATCTAGGAAACAGAGGGAGGAAAGGAAAATATAATCACGATAAATTAAAACTGCCCAAATGCAATATATTTCTGGCTGATGCAGTCACAATCATGCATATAAAGTAGAGAAAAGAGGAAAAATCCTATGTCAAAAATTGACTATTCTGTAGAAAATGGCACACTGCCTTTTTATCACATTTCTTTTCTATATTCCATACAATTTCATTTGTTGTGTATCTAAAGACTGTACATTCATTGAGAAATTGGTAACAGCTTATCAGATCCTCCAATATTACTTCTGAGTTTGAATGTAAGTCACATTGATCTAATAATGAAAATTGCAAAGGAAACAGTATAAGAATACATTTCACTTTTCAGAAAATTTAAAGTCTATTTTCTATTGTAAATCTGTAGGTCAATCTTAGGGAAAAACATTATATTTTTCTAATATATGAAGTTATAATGTACCAAAAACCTAAAGGCCATTTGAGAATCAAAACAGATAAATATAAGGGTAGAGGTCTACATCTAAATATAAGAATAGAAATAGATAGAGGAAAAAGTATCAGAATAAATGTTAGCATAGTTATAAAAATGTGTAGGCATGAAAATACACATGTGTGTGGGTATAGGATTAGGGCAACAGCAAGTTATGTGTATTGTTACATACAAAAGGAATAAGACCTTTAAAATAATAAGAATGATAAAAATGAGGAGCCAATTTTTCAAATAATGTTCTTTTAGTTTTTTAATGCTTTCCCTGAGATAAGCATTAAATTTACCACTAATCTCCCTAGATTCTCAATGAAATACTAATATTTTCAAAAGAAAAATTTCAGTTGAAGAGAAATTCTTAATATTTTTATTTTCTTACACTATTTTCTTGGAGAATTCTATTATGCAACTCGAAATAGAGAACAGAATTACATAATGGAAAATCTCTTAAACAGCAGGTTTTTACATCAGTTCTTATAGGTTTGGCCCAATTAGAGAATCACTCCATGATTAAGCCAAAAGCCAGGTGTCCCCCTGACAGTGCCCTGGCTGTGTTATTATATATAACCTTACAAAGCTATCAGAGAAAGCAAAGAGCTAATAGGCACACTCTCTGGATTTGCTTAAAGTTCCAAGGACAAAATAATTCCTGTACATTTGTTTTCTAAATATGTAGTTCTAAATGTTAAAAATTCATGTATAGTAACATTATGAATATTTCTTTAGTTCAGAAAGGTAAAGAAAATGTAGTATTTTTTGGTAACTAATCTAATCTTCCTTTTCAATGTATATACCATTATTTCCTGGATCCTTCTGCATCTAGTTATCTTTCCAAGTCAATTGTGAGCCAGTGTACCACCTTCTGGTAGGAGGGATCTCACTGAAGTTTGAAAGTTGTTCTTGACTTTAGCAGCTCTTCCTGCAGCCATGGACTACAGGATCACTTTCCACCTTATTTCCCCAACTCTTTCTACCCCAGACACACGCTGACAGATCCAGTGATGACAAACACTAGAGAATACATTACTGTCTAGTACCATTTGCTGTCTTTTTTTTTTTTTTACCTTTATAGTTATTTTTACTAAGGAAATGTTTTAGGGATCATTTCTCTCAGATTGTTTGAGTATGTCTTATTTTTTCCCTATCTTTTTAAAGAGAATTTTTTGTTTGACATTCTTTCTCTTTTAGTACTTTAAATGTTATTGTACTACTTTCTGCCTGATGTTTTCTGATATGCCAGTTGTTAATGTTACAGAGAATCATCTGTGTGTAAATGGTCATTTTCCCTTGTTATTTTCTGGATACTCTATATAATTTCACATAGTCATCCGAAGTCTGACTATGATGTATTCATTGACAGATCTTTGAGTGTATTCTACTTGGGATTCATTGTGTTTCTTGGATACGAATATTAGTGTTTCTTCACAAATTTGGAAAGCCTTTAACTGTTATTTACCTAATATTCCCCTGAGCTCTTTGCCATGTGTCACTTTTCTCCTGAGACACTAATTACCATGTCAGAAGCAAGATAGTACTCCCATCTCTGTGGTCTCTGTAGCTTTCAACATTCTTTCTTCTATTTGTTAATCTTTATAGATAATTAACTTGTCTAAATTGTTGATTCTTTTCTCTGCCAGATGAAATATAATATTGAGTCCTTAGAGTGTTTTATTTAAAATATCAATTATTCCATTTATTTATTTAGCTTTGGTTAATTTTAATGACAAACTATAGAATACATTTTACCATTTAATATTTTGTATGTTTTGATTCATTCTTTTCATTTAGAGAAACAGCATTCTCATAATTTCCTTTAAAACTTGTTAGATAAGGGGTTTTTTTAGTTCTTTGAAAATATTTTTTACTTTTATAATTGTCTAGTACAAAGTACATTTGTGCTTCTTTAGAACAAGTTTCTATTCACTTTTTTTCCCAAACTTAAGATCTATATTTTCTGTTTTAACATCTTATTTATTGTTAAAAATATACCCACTTAAATAATTCAGTTGCTTGGGAATATTAGTTTTGCTTCTTTGTAGGTCTAATTACATACATAACATAATTACTAAAGTCCTCATTCCTTGTTGTGTGTGACCACTGTAATCTAGCTGAGAGTGGTCGTCAGCTAATGGTTACACAATGATTACTGTGAGTGTCTTGAACTAATAAGGCTTCCGTGCTGTGCTGAGAGTTTGGTTATGTGTTCTGGCATTCTTTGAGCCATCGAGGAGATTGGCACTGCATTAGCTTTTACCACGGTCTGCGTAGGACTCCAGGGTCAGCCAGGAGTAAGCAGTGGGGCCTTGTCAGTCCTTGCACCGGTAGGCAAACATTCCTACATGTGATCCCTACGGATGTGCCAGAGCTCTTTAAAGCCCTTGTGGATACTGCTTTTCGCAGATTTCCCTTTTCAAGTTTTCGCCAAGATTCTCATTTGTCCAACTATTATTGTCTTTCCAGGAGGTACAATGTTAAGACAATGCTGATTTTTTTTTTGAGGGGATCAAAATCCTTGGGATAGAGCTTTTTACACGGAGTAGGTGCTAAAACAGTTCAAATAATAAAAAGGCCCAAATCGGATATTTTTCAGAGACCTGGGAATCAGTACAAATGATAATTCCCTGGAGAATAAGGAATAGGTTCTAGTTTGTTCTGTATCTTCCTGTCACTGTGAGAATGCTGATTTTCAAAGCTTGCAGGGTTACATAACTGATAGTTTTCAAGTCTACCCTGAAGCATAGGAGGACAGCATGCAAATAGAATCAGTTAAGCTGCTCTCACACTTAGAAATCTTTTCAAAATTCTGTCATTTTCCTTGATTAAATATTTATTGGGTTATAACACCATTGGTTGTTTTAAAATTGTTGTAAAAATGATATTGGCAATTTTTGAGAAATTGTTTTTTAATGGGAATAGGTATTTTAGGATGTCCTTACCATGCCATTCCGAAAAATAGCACAGATTCTAATTAAAAATCTTTCTGAATTAGAAAATTAATAATAAATGTTCTTTTAAAATTAAATTTTTAAATTTATACTGATAAATAATAAATATGAAGAAAAATAAGTCAAAGTGGATTTTAAGTGGATGTAATTTCTGATTTAAAGTGGGAAGAAAAGATTTCAAGACTGCATTAGATAAGATATTGATAGCTACTGTATGCTAATAAAGTTGCAGAGTTTTTCCATTTTAATTTTTCTAAAAATTAAATACATGTATGTCTACACTTCTAGAATCATATAAATGAAAAAGAAGTGAATTTTTTCTTCAAAATGAACAAACACTTAGGTTAATCTTTGAGCTTTAAAACATCTACTCAAAGTGAATAAAAACACATCAGTGGGCTATACTGGTGCTGAGAAAATGACGTTGAATTCATGTATTAGTTTTAAGGCTATTAATCAATTATTTGATCTACAGCACTGAGTCAGTGCTTTAAGTTTTTCTATAGAAAGCTTTATGTGATAAAACCCTGTATACTTCTGATAATCTGTAAATACATGTTTTCCAAAATGGGCTGTTTCTGATTATACATACCTGTATATAAAAGCTTTTAGTAATGAAGCACTGTCTTTAGCAATCATGCAGGCGGCATCTTGTGTGGCTCTGATTGCTTGCCCTGCCACTATTCAATTAACCTGCCATCCAATGCCCCAACAAAGGACACAGGACATTACACATCATAAATGGCTCTCAAGTGATCTCATTTTGCAGCAGTAAATACATTATGTGGGCCTTTTGCAAAAGTGGAACACCATTAACATACAATTCTTCTATTCCTTTGTGTTTGATTAGATTTCTCTCAATAATCCAATTCACTTTTTTTTCTCACTAAGTTTAATGGTCTCCCTTAATAACAATACCCAAAGTTGAAACAATAACAATACCCAAAGATATTAGAGTCTGGTGTGTCATATTTCAGTACATTTAATCTCTTATTGCAGGGAAACCTCACTGTGACTATTAGCTTAGCAAATTATATTGAATAGATGTATTCCTAAGCATTAACAAGTATTCTTAAGAATATCTGTTCTGAAATTATTTTTCAGTTATCAGTAATATGCACCATATACATACCTTTCTAAACATAAACCATGCCCATTCTTTACTCTTCATTAATGTGTTTAACCGATTGTTTAACATTCTGATGATAATGTCAGCATTTTGTTTCTTTTTAATTTGAAATTTGTCTCTTAGCTTTACTTAATAAAGGTAATGGGTCCAAGGTGAACTGCTATGGTGACACATTAAAGCAAATTCTTTAACTTGCTACTTAAGGGCTACTGAAGATCATCTTCTCACTGGTGGTTTGGCTTGGGTAATGTATTTGAAAATTTATCTTTTTCTTTCTTTTTTTTTTTTTTGAAATTCACAGTTCATTTCTGCTTCATTGTTTTCCTTATTTAAATATAATTGATTAATTATTGCCAGAAAACAAAATGATTGCTTTTAAGTGATTATTCTACGTGGATTTCAGAGATCACTTTTAAATTTTCCAATTAAGGACCAATTAAATTCTAATCAAAGAGCCATCTGTGTGAAGTTTAATGTTCTTCTGTCTGAAAAGTGAGAATCTTGTATCTCCTATGAGAAGGAAAAAATGTAGTACATCATTCCTTTTGTAAAACAGCTTTGAAGTTAAGAAATTTGGTATTTTTATCTTAAATTGATGATATTGTTTGTATCACCAGTTTCTTATGAGGCTCAAATGAGATACCCCCAAATATGTAACAGATACATAATAAATATAAATATTCTCTTCTCAAGTCTCTCTCTCACTCTGTCACGCAGACATTGGAAAGCCAATAAATATAAAAACTATATTAATACAAATAAACGTGTCCTTTACTTGAAAATTAAGATATGTTTATTTTGTTATCAACATTTGTAAGACCCTATTTTCAAAGATTGGACAAAAATTTAGACTATCAAACAGTTTCTTTTATATACATTGAAAGAGAAATCATTAAACAATTATTGATTTTGATTTTGTTTCTTTATTTGTTAAATTTATTATGTCTGTCACATTCTTAAATATGAAGATCACTAGGTGATCTTAATTTATGAACAAGAAGCATATATGAAGTGAATTCTTAAGTAAACCATGAACAAAACCCATTGATAAAAGAAAAATAAAAGTCCAAAATTTACAAGGGGTTGAAGGACAGAGGAGAGACAGAAAATGTTAATCTATTTACAATACTGAGACCAACCCACAATCAACAAAGACAATTTCACATTCCTGACTATGAAGCTCAAATGCCATGGGCACCCTACATGCTACCATGCCCAGCTTATAACCTTACTAATCCAAAAACAGCCAGTATATTTCCTTTGGATTGCCCTTCTCTTCCAACCAGTTTCCCACTGGGCATTTTACTCCTTTCTTATTTGTAGGTTCAGTGTAAACAACTTCTGCTTTTCTTCCCAATACTTTCCTTAACAAACTATTTTAGCTAGATACAAGGCACATCTTTCTAACCACTATACAACATCATAATTATGGGAACTTGTCCCATGACTGGGTACATTTCTCGCTAACATAAGTAATGACTCAATTATACTTTTTTTTCAATTAGACTTTTTATGTTAGAAATCCCTCAGTCATAAGAGTTTTGACCTAATATATTAATGATTATTTGGTTTTGGGTTTGGGTTTCATTATCATTGTTGTTACTGTTTTAGTATTTTATGTTTTCTGCTCAATATAGAATTTCATATTCATTTTATAAGCCACTTATAAATTTAGCTATCTTTGACAACAATTTCGAAACAAATGTATGTGAACACTATATTCACATCCATGAGATACCACCAAGTACACAGAGCTTGCCCACAGTGGACTCACTAAATATTTCTTAATGATTAAAGAAATTAACAAATTAAAGAAAAGTGAATGGAAAAATACACATAAAACATTGAGCATCTCTTGTATGAAAGTACCATGCCTTTCTTACGCATTCTGTGGTTGATGGGCAAATTACTGTTGCTTTTTTCTGGTATCCTGTAAAGTGGAACAATTGTTTTCTCTCTTTTGATTTTTAGTTTGTGAGTGTCCTTTTGATTTAAATATGCTTCTTGTATGTGGTATATGGATGGAACTTATTTCATGATCCACTCTCCCTGTGTTTGTTTTTATTGCTGAATTGAGAGGCCATCTACTTTAATGACAACAACCAGCATACATTGGTTTGTCTCTGCCCTGCTATCCTCCTGCTGTTGGGCATCCACTTTTCCTTGTCATTCAGTTGCCTCTTTTGTTCGTTGATTCTCTTCTGCCGCTGTTCCTGGAGCCATGGTCATCTTTATGTCTTTCTAGAATATCCTTCAGCAATCTTGATGCTCTTGTACATAAATTGGTGCAACTGGAGATCATGCTAATGGGTGAAATGGTTTGGTCTCATACAGGTGAACACCAAGTTATCTCCCTAGCATAAAACCTGAAAGAGTTAGTAGGGTCCAAACAGCACAAAAAGATATAATGAAAGCTATAGGGGAAGAGATTTCTAAAAAGGGAAAATGGTAAACCACTGCTAATTTTCTATTATCTCATTTTGAATTCTTATATGGTTTTCATAAATTAGTTAGGTTTGGTTTTATTCTGCCTTGTTTTGTTAGGTTTTACTGTGTCTGATGGTGTGGACAGCTATTTTGAAGATAATAAGGTATATTATGGTAACCACTGTTGTTTTCCTATCATCTTGTTTTGAAGTCCTGTAATGCTTTCATTTTTTTATTTAATTGGTTTTATTGTGCTTTATTTTGTTTGATTTTATCATGTGTGATGGTATGGATAGCCATTTTGAAGAAAACAAGACATTATGGTAGCCATTGTTGTTTTCCTATCATTTTGCTTTGAAATCCTATAATATTTTCATTCTTCTGTTTTCATTGGTTTTGTTGTTTTGTTTCACTCGATTTTATTATTTGTGATAGTATGAACAGCTATTTTGAAGAAAACAAACAAAACACCATTGTTCATCTGCTATTATATTGTCTTGAAGTCATGTAAGCTTTCATTCCTTTGTTTTGATTGGTTTTGTTCTGTTTTGTTTTGTTTGATTTTATTGCATGTGATGGTATTGGCAGCTATTCTGAAGAAAACGAGAGACATCATGGTAAGCATTGTTGATTTCTTATTGCCTTGTGTTGGAGTCCTGTATCACTTGCATTCTTCTGCTCTGATTTGCCTTATTCTGGTTTGTTTTATTTTGTTCTCTTTAAAATAAAAAAAAATTAATTTAGCTCCCCTAAAAATATTTAAAGTAAGCTATTAATCAAATGCAGAATCTTCATATACTTTCTACTTCCACTTTCTGGCATCCAAATATCATGTAATGCTCTACCCCAAATTACTTTACAGTCTAATTAAAAGTTTAAAAAGAGTAGGACACTCGCATTGACCTGATGGAGAACTATTAAAATTTAATGTTTAAAAAAACTAACACGGAAAAGCATTCATCTACGTGAATCATCAATGTGAATTAATTTACATCATAGTGTTTTTTTTTTATGCATGTTGTTCAGTATTGGCCAGGAATATCAATGCAATGTTAGAATCTAACTTCACATTCTTCTAAGCTACTTCCATTGACTTTTCTCATTCTTTTCATTTAGTGAAATGAAAGTTACAATTAAATCTTTTTCTCCTGAAACTTTTGGCGAAGAATTCAAGAATCCCACTGTCAAGTATTAGGGTTTTTATTTATCTTTTGTTTCATTTATATGTAGTTTAGGAACAGGTACACAGAATTTTAAAAATAATTTTCCTTATAAATGTTCCAAAAATAGACATCTGAGATGAATATGAACTTCATAGATAACGAAACACAAATGGCAAATAAATACATGAAAAAATTTTAAACATCATTAAGCATTTGCTGAAATAGAATCTCAGTAAAGAAAGAAAGGCTATCATCAGGAAATCAACAAACAACAAATGCTGGAAGGGTTTTTTGGGAAAAGGAACCCTTCTCCACTGTTGGTGGGAGTGTAGACTGGTACAGCCACAGTGGAAATCAGTGTAGAGATTCCTCAAAAAACTGGGATTGGTGGTTCCATTCAATCTAGCTATTTCTCTTCTGTGTATTTTCCCAGAAGAATTAAAAACATTATACCACAGCGATACATGTGCACCCATGTTTATAGCAAACAATTTTAAATAGTTAAATCTTGGAAAGTATCCAAATGCCCATCAACTGAGGAATAGATAAAAAGATATAGTATTTTTATATAATGAAGTACTACTCAGCTATAAAGAAGGATAAACTCAAGGTTTTTATAAGTAAATGGATGCAATTAGACTAAAAATCAAATAGAGAAGCATGTGTAAACATAGTATTGTCTTCCTAGTTAAGAAACTCAAAGAGTTAATGATATCCAAAATGCACAATAGATATTGTGAAAAGGGAAAAAAACATCTCAAAAGGAAAGAACAGTTGGGATGCAGGAAATGAGAAAAAAAGAAAGGAAAAGATATATCTTCACAAGATAGCTAATTTCTTTTGGTTCACTGAAAAGAGTAGTTTGTGTATATACTGTTTGATAAATTTTGCATATCTATGTCTTGTAGCTAGGATTAAGAATGTGATTCAGATAATGAGTCATAATGTAATGCTGAGATTAAGAATGAGCCACACTGGTTGTGATTGTTACCCCCCCAAAGGTAACCTGGATAGATTACAAGCAACAGAAGAAAAGCTACTATTGTCATTGCCTGTTGCTGTAACTTTCTTGCTACTTCATTGTTTTGCTGCCTGCCTGCCTTGTTCCCACCACAAACTGTTTCTCCTTTGCAATGCTCCTCTGCCATTCCACCCAGCCTTGTAGCCAGACCATTATGAACTGAAACCTACACAAACTGTAAACCCAAATAAACCTTTATTCCTTTAACTTTGTATGTCTAGTATTTTGTCTAAATAATGAGAAAATGTAACTATGAACACAAGCAATTTCTTAGGGACATTTAAATCTAAATAATAACATTACAATTTGAGTTACCAAAAGGCTCAAATCTATTTCATTATACAAAATATATATAGTCTATCTTTCAGAATTACCAAATTCTTAACAGTTCCAGCATTTCTAAAAAAAAAAAAAAGTCCATGTTTTCTCTGAGACTCAAAGTAAATTCTAATCTCTGTGACAAAACTAAAAGAAGATCATGTACTTTTCACATATATTGGCACAGAAAAAATTCCCAATACAAACAGAATAGGGAGATGAAATGGAATCAAAACAAAACAGACCAAATACCAGCAAAGCAAGTGTTGAGCCCTGTAACTCCATGTCTAACATCCAGAAAAAGTTCTGACAAAATACGAACTTCACAAAATTTGGACATCCTTGTTTTATGGCCTTGCAAGTTTCAACCCAGAAGACCTCTTTCCTGTACTTTCTCTGCTCTCTACCCGCATCTGTTCTTCAGTGAAGTGCTACATTCCTGGCATCTCCATATTCGTGTAGTCTCCATTGCACTTTGAATTTTACTCACAGATTCTCACATCACCTGTTAAGGGACGTGTTTATTGGCTTAATAAGCCTTCTTTTTCAATTTAGGTTGACATCTCCAGGATCCCACAACTCTAGCATTCGGCATACTTCTAACAAGAGCAATGTGGATGATACCAATGTATGCTTCCAGCACAAGAAGTAGCTGAGCCACTCTTGGAACATGACTGCAGTGTCTTCTGAGAACATGGATGGTTGAATTTCAGAAAATATTTCCTTATATGTCCCTAAAAGAGAATGCCTGAGAGCTTACTTCTCAAATGCAGATCTTAAAATTTTATTGCAACCTTCAGCTTCTGATGTGTGGGGTCTGGCCTACTCTTGTATTGCATTCATGGTATATTTCCTGAACAAAAGGAAATACAGAGAAAAGAGAGGAGCAAGCACACTCTTCTTGGATCCTACTTTGCAGGTCTTTTTTTTCTGGCTACACTTAACATTTTTCTTATTTGCTTCTGATTCTCATTATACAAGTATAGGAAAAAGGAAGCAGTACCTGTAGCACCATATGAACTTTTTGAGCTGCCTCATAATTTCCTCTGCCAGACTAATATGTCAGTCATTCTTAAATTGAGTCTTATATAGTTTCAGAACTTGGATAATGTAGACAGAACTTGCATAATGTTTTGACAGAATGACGTACTCATAGTTTATAGCCCAATTGCCAGTATAGACTTTATTCCCAACCACATTGGGAATAAATTATTGTCTATTCCCAATCTTTATTCCCTTGATTGTTACTGTCCACATCTTGTCAGGATTCTGGACTTCAGAATTCTGATAATAATTGCCCATTAAGCCCTCCTTATAGTATTCTCACAATCCTCTAGTTGATATCTCTAAAGCTTTCCAAATACTTTCCATGAAGTATTTAACAGCTTCTGAACCACATGCTCAAGTATAGTTACAGAAATATCCCATTTATCTGGCCCCAGTTTTCTTCACTAGTCTTTGTCCCATTACTGAGAGAAAATACCAACACCTGCAAAATAAAGGGAGAGAGGGTTTATTTGACTGAAAGTTCCAGAGGACTCAGTCTATGGTTGGTTGACTACAAGGCAGAAATGACATAATTGAAGGTCATGATGAAGAAAAGCTGCTCAACTTTTGCAACCAGAAAACACAGAGAAAAGAGAGGAGCAAGATAAAAGAATACACACTTCCTGATCACTCTTCCAGTGACTTAGCTCTTTCAAGCAGGCCCTTCTTCCTAATGGTACATTCAGCTGTGGAACTCAGCAGTGTATAAACCCACTAATGAGTTTAGTGCATTCATGATCCGATTACTTTCCAAAAGTACAGCTTCTGAAGATGTGACTTTAGGGGAATTTTTTACATCTGAAACATAGCATCACCTGTCATTTTTTAGAAATTAATTACTAATTTTTACCAAAACTAATCCCACAATGTGGGATGCACACGATCTAATCAAATGTTTAGAAAAAAGTAAAATCAATAGATAAATTTCCAAATCAGCAAATTAATTATATTTTAGGTGCTTGTTTTTTCTTGTGGTTCATGACATTTTAAATTGTTGGATAGTCAGAGAAATTGAAGCAATCCTTTGAGAATCAGTACCTTCATAATAATGATATGCATTAAAAAACCAAAGGATTGAATCTCAAACAAATCGATGGCCAATTAATCAGGTCAAAACTCCACCCAAAGATACAGAGATAAGTTGAAAACCTGTCTGTAGAATGGCACAGACTGAAATTATATTGCAAAGGTACAGAAAAATACATAGGATTTGAAACCAGAAAAGGTAAATTTAAAAGGCTGTTAGATATATAAGTACTCAAAAATGATCTGACAGAATTTAATAGTAAAGAGGAAACATACAATGAAAGTTTGAAGGAGAAAATGAAGTGCTTAAACATGGATGCTGGAAAGGGAAAACAAAGACTTTTGATAAACTCTTTAAAAAGAAGAAGAAAAAAGAAGAAAGAACAAATGGTGAAAATGTCATTGATTGTAAGAAAAATGTGGACAAAATGACAATGTTGGACTCAGAACCTGGAGAAAAAAATGAGATTTTTATGATACTTTGTGTCTGTTTATTTCATCTCTTATTGTAAGAACGTCATCTCAAACACAACTGGGTTTTCACTGTGCCATGCATCCACACTTTTAATTTTGATTTTGCAGCAATTTTCATCAAGTTGATGAGTCACATTTCACCACTCTTTGAACATGTGTCATTTGAACTGGCCTTCGGATGTGTTTGGCCTTATGCTCAGTCTGGTTCTCTATCTCTTTGTCTCTCTCTATCTCTTTCTCCATCTTTCCATCTCCCTGTCTGTCTGTCTCTCCTTCCTCTGCTTTCACCATAGAACTTAGTATAGGACCACTTTGTCCTGGATGGTCATTTAGCCTTTTTTTTTTTTTTTTTTGGTACTTGTGTCAAACTCATGATCTTTCACTTTCCAGGCAGGTGCTTATACCACTGAGCTCATTTAGGCTATTAAAACAGCCTCAGACAGCTCTTCCAGAGGAAGACAGTGTTACAGACAACTGAGTTAGATAGAAATGTTATAAGCTGATAGGGACAGACCCTCAAAGGAGCCAGTGCAGAAAGCCTGATATTTTACAATTGTAGGGAGGCAGACTCTTCCTCTGTGAGCCAGTTCTCAAGACAAAAGAGAAATCAAATGCACCCACATATTTCCTAAGGATAAGAATGAGGAATTGATATTCTAAATAGGTCTCTATCATTTTGAGGAAGCCAGGAGTCACCATCCCAATGCCTTACAGGAAGAATCAGTGTTCTGTATTCATGGCTGCTTGCTAAATGACTCACTTCCTCTTTTGTCCCCAATTTCATCAATTTTATTTGTGCAATTAATCTTATTGGTAGAATTTAATTTTGTCCAATTTCATGCCTGCCTTGTGAGTTCCCATGTTTCCCCACTTTAGATCTGCCTCACTTTGTGGTTTTGCTCTACAAAAGTCCCCAGAAAAGACAGAGTCTTCGGCAACCCACTCTGGACCCATTCTTGTCTATCTCTCACACATGATCTTTCTTTCTCTCAACAAATATATTGTGCTCTTAACCTCTGTTGATCCTAAAATTCATTCCTTGGTTTTAGAGAACACGAATTCATACCAGATGTCTAATAGGTTGGGAGTTTATTCCTCTATATCAATGGGACATGAAATAGTGTAGAAGCCAGTTGTTGTACCTAAAGTTTTAGACTAGGTCACCAGCCCCAAAGCCAAGAACATGAGTAAGACTAGTGTGTATTAGCTAAGCCTGAGGGTCACCAAAGCCAAAATGCTACCCATAACAAATCAAAAAAGAATAAATACTCAACTTATTAGACCCCTGAGAGTTTTGTGGTTGATTGTTATGTAACACTGTTGTCCCCATTAATAACTAATATATCATACATATATGAAGCAAACAGTACCATGTATTGCTTTACGTTATAGCTCCAGAAACTATCCTAGGTCCTTTATTAATTGTTGGATCTTAAAATGTATTCAACATGCTTCCTTAGATCTACATTTATGAATGAATCTTGAACTGAGTTCTTTTGTAAACATCTTAAAATTTGTTTCTTTTATGAATGAGTAGATGATACAGGGATGAATAAATTGACAAAAACATTAAATATTGAAAAGTAGCAGTAGTTACCTGTTGGGTGTGTTGTGGGAAAATTTCAAAGCCAAACCAAACCAAAAGGAAGACTGCTCCGAGGAGATAAAGAAGACAGCATTTAAACATTATGCCAGCAGACTCTTGTGAGATAATTCCACAAAGGCAACAGCAGAAGGTTTAGGAAGAATTTAGTTTATGTAGAATTTAGAAGTGGGAAATGAAAAACAAGTGACAAAATATTATAGTTGGTTACATGCATTGAGTCATATATTGACAGGCAGGCTGCTATTGAACAGGTTTGTTGAAATGAAAGAATTATCACAATGTAGAAACACACTGGGGACAAGAGAAGGGGCCCTTTACAGAATGAGCACAGTTAAAGGCATTAACATAATATAGAACCATTCCAGGAAGGGGACCCGGAAGGAATAAGCATAGTTAAACGTGTCCTTATATTAGCCCAGGTGTCTTAAAGTATAGATAATTACTCTGACTCAGTGCTCATCAGAGATAGGCAGCCAGGCTGTAGACACCGTCAAGGTCAATAGATTTCAGCAGAAACAGCAGAACACAAACTTGGTCAGAGATCTCCAGTTGATCATGAAATACCTATAAGTTTGCTATTTTACAAAAGTGCCCTCATGATATAATTATGCCCCAACAGATTGGTGAATACAGTGTATAATTTTAGAATGTCATTGGCTAGGATATGGAGTTTAGTGATTTCACATATGATCAATGGGAATTTCATATTTTTGTATTTAATTATATATATAAATGATTAACATGATAGATATGGATTTTTTATACTTGTATACATATGTTGGTATGGTAAAACTTTAGTTTTATTTAAAATATTTTCCAGTTTGTGAGTTTTTAAATAGTAGTCTCCTTTGATTACATAATAATTTTTTTGTTTGAGCTGACTTGTATGCATATTTCATACATGTGAAGAATACAGACACTAAATTGGTTACCTGGAGACTAAAAACCAAGTATTATACTATTATTTATATAAATAATTTTATTATATACAAAAATGTTTTAGAAAAAAGTGACTTTGTAGAATGAGATATTGAAGAATTTTAATCAGAGATGATAATAATATTAAAAATAAACAGCTGAAGCAGCCTTCATAGAATGTAATAATAGGGCTGAGGATATACTTCAATAGTACAGATCTTGCCTAGCAAGTGCAAGGTTCTGGGTTCAATTCCCAACATCACAAAAAATTTAAAGTGATTACAGAGTAGAAAATAAGTTGTATTGATTAAAATTTTGAACATAGTATAAATGTTATTTTATTATGAGACTTTGAGATTATAAATTATTAAGACACTGCTCAAAAGGTCTTTGTAGTTAAATACAATATTTTCAATGTAAAACAGTTAAATAGTGTATTTTTCTTGTTAATCAAAGATATTTCCCTAGATATATTTTAGACATTGATATATTTTGATTTCCTTATTCTAAAATTTTAAATATTTTAAAATATTACCTATTAGTATTTTTATTCTTAAAAATTTAATACAGGGGGCCAGGGATACAGATCTGGGCACAAGTGTCTACCTGGCAAGCATGAGGTTGTGAGTTCAATCCTCGGTAGCCCCCAAAAAAAATTAATACAGCAGAAACAAAAAAGAAAAATCCAATATCTGTAGTTGATATGATGAAAGTAAGAGCTGAATGAATAAATATGACTTTTAGAATAACAATAATATTTTAAAAATTGATGGATTGTTGTTCTGTCACCTCCACCTTCTAGTTTACATCATGTTTTACTACTCATCCCCTAAAGTAGCACTGAAAGTTGTCTAGAATGTGGGGATCACTACTTGTGACTTTAAGATGCTAGTCTGATAATCTCACTGAAAATTTCCTCACTGATTGTTGCTAATTCTAATTATGTGTCTCTCAGAAAAAGGTACAGATGTGTAATAAACATAAGCTTCAAAATGAGTGATAAATTATTGCTTTCCTTATTAGCTTCATGGTTTCACTTACTAAAATTCATATCTTTCTAGATGATTTTTAAAAGTTACAACTCTGTGTTTCTTCCATACTCTATCACAGATTTTCTAAGATATTTGCTACACACAACCTCCTGGTCCTTTCCGTTCTATGGAAACAGACTGTTCCAGTCTATTTATGGAAATACAATACTGCCACCACTTAAATTGAAATGAAAAATAAAATTATGATAAGCAAGTGCCACTAAAATAGGATGGGTAAGGGAATTTAAAAGATTAAAAATGTAATTTAAAAGATTTGAAAAATGGTATTTCACTTACTAAAAGACATTTCTTTCACATATGTAATCATTCATCCATGTCACTTTTTTCCCAATGGTTATTAGAAAGAGCCACATTATCAGTAAAAATAAGACAATAAAAATGAAGAGACTTCTTTGATTAATGGTACATAGAGTTCAGAGGAGAAATAAAAATATGTTATAAGATTTAAGGGTGGAAAGTCTCATGTAATTACTATGTATTTTAATAGTATACAGTGAAATTATATAGGGAAGAAAGAACAGAAGGAAACAAAAATAACTTGCTTTCAATTTATATACTGTATAATGAAATCTAAATAATGAAATGTCCCAATAAACTAGTGATATCTGACCTGCACTGTCAATTTAATTGATTTGAGAGCTAGGGAATCAGTAAAGCATAATTCTGGGCATTTTAGGTATGTTAGGGATATGTAACCTTGAGTACTAAATATGGCCCCTGAATTATTTACTTCTGGTGTTATTTTATTGTTTAAATTCACATGTGTCATGAAGTGAACAGCTTTGTTTTACCTGGCCCATTTATCATGATATTACTACCTTGGCGCTAGCCAACCATGGAGAGGATCCTCTGAAACAACAAACCAAATTAAAAAATCTCCTTCTAAATTATTTGGTATAGGATATCATGTCCCAGTGGTAAAAAGCCGACAAGTACAGAAAATTGATGTCAAATCAGGTCATTGCTGTGATTGTGTATACTTGTGGTTCAGAAATCTTTGGTTCTGGTTAAAGTAGGATTCCAGAAAAATGTGGAGAATTAGGTTGGAGAATGCCTCTAATGCTGTAAGCAGAACTTTTTGAGTGATTATTGCCAGACTCAAAGGACTGTGGTGCTACTCGGCATGTACACAGTTATTTGTCAGCCTCATTCAGTTTGTTAGTAACAACAGTGTTATTGGTAATCAGATTATAAAGCATGCATAGCACTTTGCCAAGAAAAAAAATAATGTGTATATTTTGCCAATATTCTGACACTTTGCAGAAGACTGAGTTTAGGAGATATTGATTAACTGATCTGGTAAAGGAAATTTTGAGATAGGCCAGTATCCAGGGTGTGGTATGGACACGATGCCTTCTTTTAGCTAGATTTATATAGTTTTGAGATGAAAAGAGTAGAGAAAATTACTTGCTCAATGGGGATGTGTGCCCAAAGGGAGCCACATGCAGAAAAGGAGATAAAGGATGTGTAGTCACTGAAGAGATTAACATGATTATAAGGAGAGCAAGTGATTTGAATTGAGAAAGGATGAAAGAGATTTTAAGATGATCTCAAAGGTTAGTAGGGGTGTTAGGAGACAGCCACACCTGAAGTGTGTTGCTTATGTCTAGTGTATTCTGTAATTTCATTCAATTCTTGTAATTTCAGAAAATCCTGATTTACAGTGACAGGATACTAGAAATGAAAGCAGGTCTTTTAATGTTTTGTTACAATCTCATGATATTCCATTTCAACTTTAATCTAGAATACATGCAGATTCGAAATTGTCTCAAAAACACTTTTAAGGTCACCGTCATTTATGATCTCAAGCATTTGATCCTTTTCATTTGAAATCCCACTTTATTTAATCTACTCATAAATGCATGCCATTGCAGTTCCATTCCAGTTTGGAGGTCTTTTAGTTTTGGAATATAATGTCAAAACTCTTCTGAAAGCTGAAATCGGTGTTCATGCACAAACCAGGAGAAAGAAGACTCAGATTCAGTCTTTCAAAATCTGGGCTAATGTTTGAAACAGGTCAAAATGCCTAATGCTTACTCACCGTTAACTTTGAATGCAAACAACTTAACTTTGAATGCAAACACTTTTTCTCCAAACAAGAACAGTTATCATTCTCTCCCAAAATGACAGACTGGGTTTGTTGAGTAAGTTGATTGTGAAATAGGAGTAGAATAATTTTTATCCCAATCTGACAATGAAATGCTTAGCCAGTGTGGACTGTTTTTCTAAAAAAAAAAAAATATCAGCAGCTCTCATAATTCAAATATTCTGGCCAGTAATGTAGATAGCTACATCTCTTCCATGTATGACATTTGTTCTGTGTCCACTTTCATACAGAACTGAGAAAAATGATAGGAGATAAAGGCTTGTACTTTAATTAGGTTGTATAATCTGTACTCATATCCCACAAAGTGTTGTTAAATTGAGGTGACTTTTTTTTGGCTAGTTAGTATTTTTCTGTGCATGGTACAATGTGTAGGTCCATACTCAGAATCAACTTCTTCAATCCAGCCCATGAAACTGGAAATCTGTCCAGACATGGTAAATTCCGTGTATACACTGATGCAACGACCAGGCCTGTTTTCCTTATAGGTAATAATTCAAAGACTTGAATAACTCTTAAGTTGTGATGTTTGCTGGCAAGAAAAGTCCCCCCAACATAACCTCATGCACATGCTTGTGGAAAGTACATTGTGCAGAACAAGCTTTGCTACTTTTTTTCCAACATCAGTGGAAAATCACTTCATCAACATAATTTCACCAATAACAAAGGGTTTCTTTAATTTAGCAATAGAGTTAGCCAGTAGGAATGAAGATCTCAATATGGACACATCTGGTGAAGTGGTGGCCTTCAGTATTTTTGTGTTCATATCTTGTTTCTTTTGAAAAACTCCAGTTTAATATAGAGATATTTAATATGGAGATATTTGTTTTCTTGTACATTTAATACAGAGATATTTGTTTTCTTGTACCAAAACAGTTTTGAAAGTTTTTTAATTCACTGAACTAATGGTATCCATATATCATACAAAGCATGTTTGGGGAATGTGAATCACATGTTAAAATGAACCACAATTGAAGCTGGACTCTGGGAATTTTCTTTAAAATATAGCATTCTTTTTTATGTTGACCTTAAAGTCTTCTGTTATCTCATCATTGATTGTTTCCTTTTACTCAGAGAACTTCTGCAATGATACTTGCTGCTTACACATTATGGCTGTAGTTAACTTTTAAACTTAACAAAACTATGACAGAGACAAATGTGGAGTGCAGAAAAGAGACACAGGTAGAGGTAGTAAATAAAACAATAGACATGCCACACGCCAAATAGAATGGTGTTTGATTCTGACTTAAAATTTGCCATTGGATGTAACTGTACAATTGAAATACATCAGTCGCTTGCTTGTATAAAATCTACCAGAAGATGTATCAAAATTGTCACTTGCTGCTCGCAGACAGGGTTTTGATATGAGAATATCAATATGCTAAGAAATTAATTTATTATGTCTCTGAGCAGTCAAATCTCTCTGTCAGTGTTAATCTGCATTTGCATCTGCTCCCCAGTGTTAGCATCTTGCCTCAGCTCTACCTCAGATCATCAGGCATTAGATCCTCATAAGGAACATGTATTTATAGTTCTAAATAAGGTTTATGCTCCTATGAGTTTCTAATGTCACTACAGATCTGACAAGGCAGAACTCAGGCAGGAATATGAGTGATGAGGATTGGTTGTAAACAGATAAAGCTGCACTTGCTCACCTCCTGCTGCTCAACCTGCCACCAGTCTGTGAGTTGTAAATCCCTGGGCTGTGAGAAGTTCTGCTGGCCATTCTGAGTTTCGTTATTGCAATTGTCCTATTTTTTGCTATTCTCCCATGTATTTCTTTCAAATGAGAGTTTTAGCCTGTATGTTGGGAATACATAGCTTTCTTTCTGAATATGTAATTAAATATTTGTCTTGATTTTCAGAAGAAGCTATTAATTTCAACTTTTGAGCAATGCTGGAACTGATAAGATTTGTGGAGAGAACGAAGTTAATTTTCCATTAAATCAGGTGGTTATATCAACTGGTTCATAGAATTATACATTCAAGTATAGTTTTAATCATAAATACTTCATTTTTTATTATTAGAGAAAATAAATAGCTATACAAATAAAAAAATGACAGCTAGATAAACTTTAATTTGAAGGAAAGAAATCATTCACAAATAAACAGCATACTTTGTAGTTAAAAAGGATATAAACATTGCTTTCCTAGTCAGGATTTCAGTAAAAATTGACAACTCAAGAAATTACTCAGAAAGATGAAAATTTCCCAACTAGATTTATTATTCACAAACATATGATGGAAAAGCACATCAGATGTAGCAATAATAAGCTTGCTTATATTGAATCTCATGTTTAGACACGAGTTACTGATCACTATTCACTCAGATGAATTGTCATAGCAAATTGAAGTGTAGAAGGTCTCAGAAGTCTCACAATTACCTTATTTCTTAGAGAAAAATTAAAGCTATAATTCTAAAATTCTCCATAATCATATTAATCAATCCAACTTTATGTTGAACTAAAGTGGGGGGCAGTACCCACATATACTAACACGATACATTTGAGGCACAATCCTTCAGAAGGCCAAGTAGGTTTCAGACTTCTGAACACATGGCTCAGGATTAGGGTAGAGATAGAAAGTCAAAAGCAAGAATGCAATAAAGACTATCTTCACCCTGATAACAAAAGCATCATTCCTAAAAACATGTAAACACACAAAGCAATCATTTTTCTACATTTTTAGAATTATGGCTACATATCATAATAATGCTTTACCAATTAAGCAATAATAACAATTTTAGAAGTAATATTACAGAAATATAATTACAAAAGTATTCCTTAATAAGAGGAAATAAGGCACGACTCTTTAATAAAATGAGAAGGAATGCTGAGTATGGTCGATCATGCCTGTAATCCCAGCACTCAGGAGGCTGAGGCAGGAGGATCATTGTGAGTTCAAGATGAGTTTGGGCTACAAAGTGAGCTCAAAGCCAACCTGAACTGCATAGTGACACCCTGTCTCAAAAAGATGAGGTAATAATAATTAATAATAATAATAACATGAGAGGGAAATACTTAATTCAGGTGGATAGTTAAGTAAAAATAGCTGCATGAATTAGTACCTCAAAAACTACATATTGTTCTTATTACCAATTGCTATTTGCCTTTTCATAATCCTTTTTCATATTACCTGAAAATAATTTCTGAAGAAATTTCTATTATGTTAGAAGTATATGTTAGATTATTTTAATTAAGGGAAATTCATAAAAAAATGTTTTGAAATGCTAAATTTTACTATATAAGTAAATGTTTAGTATTCAAACATTCCTAATAGTAAGGTATATTTGCATGGTAAATATAGTGTGTTGTAGTTATTTTTTGCAAATTTATTATTTTACTTAACAAGAAAATTAGACATTTTACCAATCCATCATAGATTACAAACTTTAGTTCTATAAACTATGAAATGTACTGATTTTAATGTAAAAAACACATCTGTTTTATACATGATGAAGTTCATGCATATACACTGAATATTAAAATGATGTACAGAAAAATAGTTGAGTCAAACATGATGTTTTTTCAAGCAATGGAGAGAAGACATTTAATTAATGTGGATCAATTGGTAAAATCTCTTTTTAATATAGGTGCTGATGACTGCCAGGGGGCTTAGTTGCCGTATATAGAAAGTCTTCAGTATCCTCTCTTATAATTAAGAAAGGAAGATGAGTTTTTATAATGGTTCATAAGAGTGATATTTATTTTAAACTACTATACTCAATATAATATTTCCTAAGACAGTATTTCCATTCATTTTTGGAATATAATCAATACTTTAATATATAAATGTTTGATAACCTCTATCCATTCTTAATAGTCTAAAATCAACAAAAGTTAAACCAAATATATTTAAGCAGAAATTATGACACAAAATATTCTTCAGTTTTAGTTCAATTCTTTTCCGTTTTACTAAAATCTTTCTAGTTATTCTTACTCATGTCTCATGGTGAAATAATTACTTAACTTGATACTAGATGCTTTCCTGTAGTTGAAGTCAAATGCTTAATAAGGTCACCTTTAATTCTTCTAAAGCTAATTTAGGTTTTTAAAAAATGCATCCTAACTGACAAGTTTTATCTCTTAATTTAATGCACATGTAGTTAGTAGGCCAGACACCTGTGCCTTATTTCTGGCCATTTCTCAGGCTTAACACCTGTGAAAATCTTCCTATCTCTGCCTTGTCATGCAATTATACAGTAGTTAGTGGGCTGAGTTCTCTCTTCTCCTCTGAGCAGCCCTGGCGCTAGCATGTCAGGCTGTGCATTTCTACCAGGCTCACTTTGCTTGTATATGTCTGTGGTGTTGACCAGTAACATAAGAAAGTTATTTCATTTAAAATGTATTTAATACATCAGATACCTTTTGTAAACTGTGAAGATTATTTTAATAAGAAAGAATTAAACCACCAAAACACATAAAAATATAGGATATACAATTGAATAAAAGAAGAAAATTTTGTTTTTTATTGAAAGAAATGATGCCATATGATTTCAAAATCTTCTTTTCCTTCACTGAGAGTAAGCTAACCTCACACAGTACTTGAATAATTCATGACAGAATAAAAGATTTATCAATAAAAACAGGGTCAAGTTCTCATGAGGAGTGTTAAAATATAAGCATATGCCAGAACAGCATCAGAGGATAATTATGCATTTGAATACTCAATTTAAATTTTCTTGCAGTGCAGTTCTTTGTTAATAACTTAATGTAAGGAATCCTGACCCTCCTACAGAGCTCGTGTATTTCAGAATCACTGTTATCTTAAGTATTATTCTTATGAAGAATTCTCTGATGCTCCTGAAATAATTTTCATGGCATTACCTTTTAAGAATCACTCAATTTTCCATTATAAGAGAAATGTACCACTATAGATTCATATAGCAGTACACTGACAGGATGGTATGGCATGGACATCTTGTCAACTGAGTATTGTATAGATCACTTATACACATGAATACAGTTTATTCATGCCACATATGCTCCTACTTGATGAAGGTAGAAGTCAACGAGACCATATGTACAGTGCTACCGTAGCCATGTGATTATCAGCAATAGAGGAAGAGCTGCCAGGTTGATCCCCCTATATATAGCAGTTGTAATGGCCCAGACAGGTTGCTGCCAGATAAGCATGGGAATTCCAGAAATAGTACAAACACAAGACAAATGCTGTCAGAATTAATAATGATTCTCAAACTTCTCTTTAGTGTATTGATAATTAAAATGTACTAAAGATCCCAAATTTCTCCTTAGGGTATTGATAATTAAAATATACTAATGAGGATTATAGTATTGAAGGACAAAATTATTTAACTACAGATGAGAGGAAAATGGCCCTCTGAATTCCTAGGGAGATATCAAGAAACTACAAAGTGCACTGAATTGAGAAACCTCATTAGTTAATTATGTAGAGAAATTATGATACATTTTTCAAAACTATTTTAATGCTTAATTTACTACTAAAAAGCTTTTTCTAAAAAAGAAATAAAATGTTTTTGCTTTAAAAATCATTTTTTTCCAAGAAGGTTTCTACCAGAAAGGTACAACACTATGCTGAGAATCACTTTTTAATATATCACACTATGTATTCCGTATTCCATAGTGATCTAGTAACAATTAACTAAAAATGTTGAGTATTGTAAAATAATAATCAGCATGCATGTATGTTATGAAGTTTTGTGACAGTATTTTTTGAAATGCTAACCTATATAAAATGATGAAATCACTGCTATGTGAATCAAATACTTCTTTTGTTATACTAAGATTTGAGTGCTTTTGGAAAACTGACATAATGGTGAGTGATTTCAGGGGCATGGTAGCAGTTTTACTAAGAGTAATATTTAGAAGTTAATGTTCTAAAATATCACAAACTTTGGGGTAGGGTGAGCATTCTTTATATTAAGTCATTAATTGAGTCACAACCTTGATCCAGAAGGCTGTTCCCGGTAATACACATGCAAAAATCATATAATGGACATTGTCACTGTTACACACACACACACACACACACACACACACACACAGGACAGTTCACTGTTCAGGCAGCATGAAAAGCTGTTCCAAGAATCTGAGAATTCTGAAGTCTCTAGATCAATTTGCCTTAGTCTTAGACATAGTATCAGTGCCCTAAAAACTCTCAGGGAAACACAGATGTGCAACCTTCCGGGAAGAGATTGCACTTTTGATCAATATGAACGGGTATTATAGGGAGCAGAATAAAATCACTGGTATTTATTTAGACTTCAATTTCAAAAATAACCAAAATGAAAACTTTTAACAGCATAATGTCATACTTTGGTGTTTTAAATTTGTTTTTCTTTCACTTACGTATTATTTGTCATGTGATACAAACAAAATAAATAAGAAATTAAAAGTTAATTACATGATATGTTTGCAAGTTAATGTTTTTGAGACAAAAAGTAGACTGAGAGACAAAGAGTTTTTACTCTAATATTTCTTAAAATTATACTCATGTATGTTGAGAGTTGTGTTCTTGGAAATGTATTTCAGATATATGGTTATAACCAGAAGAGGGATAAGTTTTTAAACTGCCTAGATTGTAGTTAGAGGTATTTCTTAATTTAGTAAAATCTGGTAACACCATTAAAAAATTCATAATTTTGGATGACCTCTTTTACTATATGAACTGCATGTTTGTATGTGCATACGTTGAATTAATTATGATATACAGGCATCATAGATTTCTGCTTCATTACTGTCCATTTTGTTAAAATAACATCTGACAATAATTTTTAATAATCATTTTTATTAATATTTAATGCTGAAAATTCTACATAAGCCTTATTTAAAATAATCATTCTATTCCTTCCAATAAGATTCTTTATAACATAGGTACTATGTTAGGATATATTGGAGAGAATGCATTTTGTCCAAAATATCAGAATAACAACTCCTAAAGCATTATGTGATGCAGAACACATAATACTATTTAAAAACCCAGACTTGGTTGTAAGCATAAAAAAAAGCAAGGATTGCAATAGATTAGGATGTATAGAGTGATGCAGACTATTATACTCTTAATCTTCAAATATATTCAAGTACAAAACTACAGACCTTGTAATGAAAGCTAGGATTCACAGATGGTGTGGGGTGAAAATAGTCTTTATTAAATACATCAGCAATTGACCTAAGGGTTTCCTTATAATTAAACACCTGCTCACCTTATGACTATTACATGCATGAATCCTTGGGGATAAAAGTAATAATATCTTTACACTTGTCGATAATACTATTTTTAGAGAAAAATAGCAAAACAGATAAAAAAAGCAAAAGATAAAAGGGTAGAATTAATACAGAATTTTTAAAAAACAGTAAGAAATTACTACTTTTTTCAAAATATTTCAATAAGCAGAATCTGTAAATTGATTAGTTTCATCCAATATGTATATATTATGTGTTTTCATCATTATGCATTTTAATGTATGAAGTTATTACAATAAAAATAAGCAAAATAAAATCCTGAGTTATATTACCCTTAAGGTGGAAGAAAAAACAAGGATGTACATAATAATTTGATTAATATTGAGACAGAAGTGTGGCTGTGGGACCCTGGAAGTGGAAAGTACTGCCCAACTTTAAATCTACATGTTCTAGTTTGATAGTAAGATATTGACACTAGAAGATAAGATATAACCATAATAAATGGTATGAAAATGGACATGAAACATGAGAAGTTAGGAAAAACTGGGATTTACAAGAGTAAGTTGAAACTCATTAGGATAGACAGTTTCCAATGTGTCACCATTTTAAAACTTCAAACACTGTTTAAGGTGGTACTACCTGGTGTAACATGTTGGTGCCATTTTATTCCGAGGGAAATATATGTTACCAAAGAGTCAGTGAGGCTTGAGAAATATGTAAAACCAGAGCAGAAAAATTCACATTTCTCCCAGAAGATAAGTGTCCAGATGATCTGTGAGTAGCTATAGGTTTGGGGATTGCATGCCAAGGATATGTTATGTGAGAGAAAGAAATTCATCCCTTTTTCTTCTATTTCTCCTGGTCTTTTCCCTCACCAAATTTCACCATAATTGGAAACATAAAAGAAATGGAACTGTGGCAAAGGCAGCTCCAGCCTAATTAGGTTGATACAACTTAAATTCACTTCATTGGCTAATATTCAAGACATGTTATATACCAGGATGGAAAACCTAATACCAATGACATTTAGGATTCATTAAGAATTCAATTATACTTCAACAAAGTTTATTTGCATAGCACAATGTGTCTGTTACCCACACAAAGGCACAAAATACTTCTAATTTTTCTCAATTCTAAAAATTTTCATTTTATTTTATACAGCATGAATTCTTAAAATGTGACACATGACAACATAACCTTCCCTGGAAATGTTTAATTTGCAAATACCAATTGGGAATTTAATAAATGTTTATGTTCAAGGGGTTTTAAATAAAAAGATGAAGGCTTAAGTGTGGCTTTGGGTGTAATACGGTTTATACATAAGCGTTTATATTCAAGAGTTTTTGAATTACAATACAAATATCATTAAAACAAATTATTTATAAAGTTCAATAGAAAAAATTATTTACAAACATGTCATTTAAACCATTAGACATGTCTAAGTAAGATTTTATCATAAAATAGAGTAAACATTGTTTTATGCTTATGTGTTCCTTAAAAATGAAAGTCAGATGATTTTACAGTATTCACAGAACCTTCTTACCTATTTATAACAAATTAAATAAAAATGAATGATCCTCAACCAAGGACATGAAAGCCAACTGCCAGACTTGGATAGGGAGCTATCCCAGCAGCAGAGAACCTGGCAATGTGGATTTGAACTAGTCTGTATTTTTAGTTTGACTCTATCACGTACTTTGCATTCTGTCACTATCAACTGCATATAAACAAGTTTCAAAGTTTTTTTTAATCTACTAATAGACTAGATAACATTAGTAGCTTAATTTTAAATATATTCTAAATAAGGTATTACTTATAAATGTGATCTATTGAGTATTTACCACTTACCAAGTTCAATTAAAAGGTTTAAATATAGAAACCACTAGGCAATGGAGTAGGTTAGATTTGCTTACACTAATATATTTTGATTATCCCTCCATCTATCCCTTATTGAAAGTGCCTCACATAATGTTCTTATATTTTATTTTTCTGATGTTCATTTCCAGTTTAAAATATATTACTGTTTTAATATATTACTTCACTTGATGTGAATGTCACATCAATAGCCTCTGACACCAATCCTCTAGTCATGTATTTATATTCTATTTTACATTCTCCCCAGCATGATGACTCATTTCTATTTTGTGAATTTATTTTATTCTATAAACTTTCTAGAAATGAACATTCTCCAAGTTATTAATGACACTCATTTCTTTACATAATACTCTTAAAATTTCTCACCTGTATTCTTGTGCTCAATTGCCCAAATCTGTGACAACCCAATCAATATACTATGATCTTTATAGACTGATACATAAATAAAACATAGTATAAATATGTAGGATGCTTACATATGTAAGCATAATTCTCTATATCTGTATATATAAAAGTATTTCTTTGAATTTAGGGATCTGATTTTTTTATTCTTTATGTTCTAAATTTAAAACCTTTGTCTGAGAGACAACTGGTTATGTTTTTTCCCACTCTGTGTGTTGTCTTTTCACTCTGTCACTGACTTCTTTTATTGTGCAAAAGCTTTTTGTTAAGATGAGATTTCATTTGCTGATTCTTTGTTATAGTTCCCTTGTAGTCTGGGTTTTGTTCATGTATGTATGTCTTCAGAAATACTGCTTATACACTTAGCCAGAAAATTCAGAGTTTCTATTTTAATATTTACATCTTTGATCTCTTTTGACTTTATTTTAGTGGATGGTGATAGACATTGCTCTACTTTTAGTCTTTGACATGTGGAGTCAATTTTTCCAACACCGCTTATTAAAGGGACTCTCTTTCCTCCTATAAACACATTTGGCTCCTTTCTCAAAAATAAGCTGACTTGTGTTTGGAATTGTGTGTGTACCTTCTGTCCTGTTCCACTGATCCTCAAACCTGTTTTTTTATCAATTCCATGCTGATTTTTTTTTATCACAGTAACTTTGTAGTATAATTCAGGTCTGGAATTTGATGCCCCCTGACTTTCCTTTGTTGCCAGAATTCATTTTGCTATTCTAGGTCTCTTCTGTTTCCAAGTAAATTTTAGGAACGTTTTTCTCTGGATCTGTGAAGTATGCTAATGATATTTTGATTGGGATTGTATTAAATCTCTATAGAAGTTTTGGAAGTATGGCCATTTTCACTATGTTGGTTCTTCCTATCCAAGATCAAAGGATATCTTTCCATTTTCTGGTATCCTCTTTGATCTCCTTTTTTAAGGCACTGTAATTGCCACTGTGCATATGTTTTACTTATTTTGTTGCATTAACTCCTAAGTATTTCACTATTTGTTGCTATTGTGAAGAATGTATTTGGACTAAATTCTCTCTATGTAAGTTTTTTTTCTTTTTCTCTTTTTCTTCTGTTTTATTTTTCTTTTTTTGGAGGAGGTAATGGGACTCGAACTCATGACCTCATGCTTGCCAGGCAGGTGCTGACACCACTGAGCTATATTCCCAGCCCTCTCTGTAAGTTTTTTGCTTCTGTACATGAATACTATTAATTTTGATTACTAGTTTTATTTCCCACTACATTGCTGAATTTGGAAATAAAATCCATAAATTTTTTGGTGGAGTATTTTGGGGTCTACTATATATCACCTGCCAATAATGATAATTTAAATTCTTCCTTTCCTATCTTTTTTCCATTTATATTTTTCTCTTGTGTAATTAGTCTGGCTAATGTTTCCTGAACTATATTGAATAGGCATGGTGACAGTTTACATCTGTGTTTTGCTCCTGATTTTAGAGTGAAAGCTTTCAGTTTTTAAACACGTAATATGATGTTAGCTATTAGTTTGTCATGGATGACATTTATAAGAGTGAAGTAAAGACAATATATTCCAATTTTATATATTTTTTTTAAAATCATGAATGGGTACTGGAATTGGTCAAATACTTTTTCTGTATATATTTAGATGATCATTTGATTTTTGTCTTTCATTCTGTTAAGAAGAATAAATACAAGTGGGAAATAAATGTTCAATATGATTGGTAATTCAAGAGATGCAAATGAAAACAGCACTGAGATTCCATCTCATCCTAGAAAGAGTGGCTATCATCAAAGGAAAAAAAAAACTGGTAACAAATGAATATTTGCTGGTGGAACCACAGGGAAAAAAGGAATCCTCATCCATTGTTGATGAGAGTGTAGACTGGTGCAACCACTGCAGAAATCTGTGTGAATATTCCCTTAAAAATTTGGATTAAAAGTCCCATTCAACATAGTTATTTCTCTTTTTAGTATCTTCCCAGAAGAATTAAGGACATTATACCACAGTGATATATGTGCACCCAAGGTTATAGCAACACAATTTGTAATAACTAACTTTTGAAAACCAAATTCCCATCAACCAAAGAATGAAGGATAAACTAGAGACTTTATAGGTAAATGGATGCATCGCAAGATCATTCTCATGAGTGAAATAAATCAGACCCATATGGGTAAACATTGCATTGTCTCATTAGTGTGAAAAGTTGAATGAGTGAATGGGGTCCAAAATCCACGATAAATATTGTGAGTAGAGAAGAAACTGTTGAAAGGAGAAGACAAACTATGATGGGAGAAAGGAGAAAGGAAGAAAAAATGCATTTATTCGTAAGATAGGATAGTTATTCAGCTAGTTTCTCATACTTTGTTAAAAAGAAAGGTTTGTGCTAATATGATTTGGATAAGACATCATGCCTATATCTATACTCTGAATAACTTCTATGAAGACAACAATATGCAGTGTATTATTTACGGTAACTTTCCTACTAAACTTTATTGTTGTTTTTATGATTTTTTATTTTTTCTCTTTAATATAAAAAAAACACTAGAAGGGGAAAATATTTCTACTTAAATCTGTATCCCTTTAAATAGAATAACAGATCTTTTCTTTTACCAAGTAACTGTGCATTGTTAAAGTTTGCATATATAATGCTAAATTATGCATGATAGCCTACCAACCACATATAATTTTACATGTTTGCTACTCTTATAGCTCTAGATTTTCCAACCTTTTAAGTTCTACACTTGCTAAAATGATTGATTTTATCATGCAAAGGAGATTTACATAAACTTTACTAAATAAGCCCACAAAGGATAAAGTCAATTCACTATAAATTGTCCAAGTATATCCTGGTAGGTCTCAGGCAGCACTTATTAATAATTTCTCCCTCTTTGGAGGTTTAATTGACAAAACCTTGCAGATGTTCAAGATGTGCAACATAATGTTAAGATATACATCACATAGTGATTGGAAAAATCCAATAAACATATTCATCACCTCACATAATTACTTTTTATACATGTTTGTGATGAGAATATTTAATATCTTCATTAGTGAATTTCAAATATGCAATTTTACTACCAATATCTCACCTACATTAGATGGCCATAATGTATTTCTTATTACTGTAAATTTCAACCTTTTGGCTAATTTCTATAATTTCTCCTCCTCAATAACTAGCAATAAGTACCCTTCTATTTCTATGGTTTTGATTATTTTATATTCATTTGTAAATGACATTATGTAGTATTTTCCTTTCTTTATTAAAATTTTATTTAAAGAGGAAAAAACAAAACAGAAAAAGGGGTAGAAACAATACAGAATTTCAGAAAAAAAAACAGTAAGGAATCACTAGTTGATAAATTAAATATTGTCTTCTTAGACATAGTTGTTCAAGTTACAAAATTAAAGCATATAGAGCAGACATTCAAACAGTGAGGCTGCAAAGAATTTCAATGATCCAATAACAACTTAGCAACATGGTTATCAATCCTACACACTTAAACATAAATACAGTTATATCCTTTAGAGCACTTTCTGTTCCTCCTTTTACTTTTTTAAATTTTTTTATTTAAAGAGAAACAAAAGCATGAAAAGGGTAGAGATAATACAGAACTTCAAAAAAATAAACAATAAGAAATCACTAGTTGATAAATTACATATTGTCCTCTTAGAAATAGTTGTTCAACTTACAAAATTAAAGCATACAAAGTAGGTATTCAAACAGTGAGAGTGTAAACAGCTACGCATGCATGAATCTCTACATGTATTTCTATCCTTTCTGTATTAGAGGGAAAAACAAAACATAGTAAGACAAAACAAAACAAATTCCTATAAAAACATGAAACCAAAAAGTCATATAAAACCACAGGACAGGGTGATCTACAATGATTACTGTATTGTTTCTTATTATCTTCAATAGAATTGTCTATATTATCAGGCATAATTGAATATAGCAGTATAATTGAATACAGCAATACTCAACAATATTAGTAAAAAAAAAAAACATTGTACACAGTATAAAACTTCAAAGACAGGAAATAACGAAACAAGAATGGATATTCTAGTGAATCTTGTCATCTTAAGTGCAGTTGCCTATACTCTCAGACTTGATACTATCAAAAATCATAGCTTTGAATAAAATCTATCAATACAAAACAGTGATCTAACAAACCAGATTCAATTACAATCAGCCATGGTAAAGCAGTGTAGGTTTTACAGAGCTTTAGATTAACTTAATAGGAAATTAAGGATGATTACCATACCATATCCTGTTATTTTCAGGATTACTGTCTGTGCCCTTAACTCTAGTACAGGTAGAATGACTGGAACAGAATATAATACATCTAAGCAGAGTAGTGTGAATAATGTGGGTTTTAAATCCTGGTACACTATTAACAATATAGTGTATCCAGGCCATCTATGTTACAGATTCTAGTTATCCTTCTCTGCCTCATTTCTGCTATGCTATTTTTCTGCCTTTATTTGTCTAGTTTTCTCCTTAGTTCTACTGCCTGCCCCACTCATTGAGGCCTTTCTGCCACTGTTCCTAAATTCCTGGTATTTTTTCTCTCTCTCTCTAGAATATCCTTCAGTATTCTCTGTAGGGTTGGATTGGTGGTCACAAACTCACCCAGTTCCTCTTTGTCATGGAAGCATCTTGTTTCTCCATTAATTTCTAGTGACACTTTTGCAGAATACATCACTCTTGGCTGGAAGTTATTTTCTTTTAGGGCTTGGAAGACTTTGCTCCAAGCTCTTCTTGATCTGAGGGTCTGTGTGGAGAAGTCAGCCATGATCCTGATGGGCTTACCTTTATAGGTAATCTGTTTCTTTTCTTTGATGGCTTTTAATATTCTGTTTTTATATTGAATTTGTGGTATCTTGATTATTATATGTCTGGGTGTAGCTCTGTTTTGGTTGTAGGTGGCTGTAGTTCGGTATGCCTCACATAACCGAATGTCATTTTCTTTTCCCATGCTTGGGAAGTTTTCCTTAATTATTTCCATGAATAGCCTTTGTAATTCACCTGTATGTATTCCTGCTTCTTCATTCACATTTCTTATTCTTACATTGTAGATTCTCTTGTCAACTTCTAGCCTTTGTATTGTTATCACCTGTTTCCTTATTATTTTTAAGAGATCTTTCCTTTCTTGATCATATGTTGCAAACTTGTCTTTAAGTTTTGATAGTCTATCCTAAGTTTCTTTTAAGGCATTTTGCCAGCTTTCAATGGAGTTTTTAATTTCCTGGTAGTCTCTTTGAATCTGCTTCATGTTTTCTATATTTTTTTAATATTCTTTATCAAATGTTTCTCTCCTTTTTTTGTATTCCTCCTTTCTTCCATCTGTATCTTCCTGAGAGATGCTTCCTGAGAGCATTTATTGCTCTACTCATATCTTGCTTTACCTGATTTAATATTTCAGTTTTGAGCTCGTCTACAAGGTCCCGAAGATATCTCTTAATTTCCATTGAAGCCATGTCTGATGTTGTGTATTTGTGGCCCTCAGTCTCCCTTGTTTTTCCCTTCCTTGGATCAGTGCTCTCAGGGTTCTGGGCTGGGGGCCTTCTTCTGCCTCCCTCTCCTGTCATGGCCCTTGCTTCCTCCACAGAGGTTACAGTGCAGGTCCAGGCCCCTTCCCTGTTTGCCACGTTTCCTCCATAGCAGGCTGGCAAGGGACCTCGGCCCTGTCCTGACTGCTCTTGTCACTGAGGTGTAAGAAGCAGCTGCGTATGCCTGCCCCTCCCCACTGGGCCAGCCAAACTTCAGGTGCCTTCACCCAGTTGGTTCGTGCTAGGCACAGATAATCAATTTGGGATGGCTCATTGGGTTCCAGCCAGGGGCTCAGCCCAGTCCAAGCAAATCCCATGAATCTGCTCTGGGGAGGGAGCAACCAACTGAAGTCACTGTCACTGCCATTTCAGGCTACTCCTGCCTGATTTCAACATGTCACCCATTTGTTCGTACCCTTCCTGCGTGGGGGGTCTCATTCCTAGCACTGACCGTGGATTAATGAATGTCCCTTCACTGGCTCCACTTTCCATTGGGGTCACCAACCCCCGACATCAGCACTGCTGTGCTTCCTGTGAGTGGTGGTGGGAACGAGTTTGGGTGGCTCTGCCGCCTGCGTGGATTCAAAATGGTGCAAATTCAGGCCAGCACAAACTTGGTGGTCGCCACGAAAATGCTGTGTTTTTTTAATTTTTATCTGTTCCAGTTGTAGTCCCAATGTATTTGACGAGCTTTTTTATGCTTTAATTTATTCCTGTGTCAAGAGGATCCATCTCCCTCTGTCTGGGTCTCTCCAGGGTGTTTTATTCTGGCATATCAGTTGTTTCACCTGGGAGGCTTTGTATTTTGTTGCTCACTGGTCAGCCATCTTGACTTCTCTAGTATTTTTCTTTCTGTGCTTGACTTAGCTTGATGCTCTTCACATTCATCCACATTACAAATGTAAAATTTTTCAGATTTTTAGAAGATGACAAATATCCCATTGCATGCACATATCTATATACAAACATACATCTCAAATGCTCTTATGCATTCATTCTTTAGTAGATATGCAGCTTATTTCCTCTTCTTTGCTGTTGTAAATAATTCTGGAATAAATGCAGTAAGAGTGCTCTTTTGAGAACATGATTTTATAAGTTAGTATCAGTTATATAAGGGACTTATGCAATTCAATAGCAAAAATCCAAAACAGAGCATTTTAGAAATGGCAAAGGACCTAAATAGACAATTTCTCAAAAACATACAAATATCCAGCAGGTAGAAGAAAAGGAACTTAACATCACTAATCATGAGAGAAACTAAAATCAGAACCATTATGAGTTATCACCTCACCCTTGTTAGGATGTCTACTGTCAAAATGTCAAGAGATGATAAATATTGCTGAAAATATAGGGGGAATAAATCCTTATATATCATTGATGAGAATCAAAATTAAAATTGAGATAGTGTTGATGGAAAACAGTATGGGGTTACCTAAGAAAATTAAAAGTGAAACTATTATATGATCCAGCAATTCCAATCAGGGTATACTCTCAAAGAAAATAACAACAGGTGCAGAATTAATGCTAAAGCTCCTTTATTTTCAAGTCTAGCACTCAAGGGTTGGATAACTCCTTTCCAAGAATTCACTACCTATAAGTGAGGGATCTTATATCTTACAACATGGATCTAAGACTGCTTATTTTTATACCAAGGCTTTATGTGTCCCTTAACTCAGAGTGACATCATCACTCCTCAGTCTTTTATGCTTATTTGAAACAGTGACTATTTCACTTTACCACACTGAATGTCAGTTAAAAAAAAAAAAACTAGGTCCATAGAGTGATGGTGTTGCTCTAGCTCTAATTTTCATCAGTTCTTCTTATGAGTTTTAGATTTATGTCAAGGTGCTACCTGGAAACTAAATCTTAACTAAAAAGTGCCATTTTTTTAATATTCTAGGCACTTACATTCTAGAAGGTCACCATGGGTATTGGATTACCTAATATATCACTATGTTTGTAGAGACAATTTGGGTTTTGAGAATATCTAGTCACAAAAACACCACTTCTGGTATAAGATACTTTGCAATGTCCTTGTAAAAGAAACCAGTTTTGTCAGCATTAAAAATATATTCTTTTACATAACCCTTCTGCATAACACTTAGAAGATATTTTTAAAATTCTTCCATATCCTCCAGATCTGCAGAGCCTTCCTCACCTGCAACTTTAACATGTTTTATGCCATATTCGCCTTTGAAGCATGGGAGGTAGCCAACCCTGGTCATGAGTTCCAAGTGTTATTGTAGACTTGTTTAGTTTTTACTCTAACAACAATTCTTCCCACTGCCATTTTTATTTTATCCATTATTTTATCGGTTATATCATGTATCCACAAATTTAGTCAATTTACCATTGCTTCATCATGCATAACGTTACTTTAACACATTTCAGAATGATAGAAATGAGTTAATTTGCTTCTTTCTTTCTAGATATAGGGTCTTGTTCATACCTTAGCCCTGCTCTCACAGCCAACAGTACTGTAACTCATATCTGGACAATTCTTACCTAATCCTGTATTTTCTTCAGAAAGTGGATCACATAGCCTTCTTTTATGTAGGAACACGATTCTACTTCATCTCTCTTTCAACTAAGGGACATTTTAAGTAGCAAAATAACAAGAAAAATGCAAATGTAGTAGTAAATAAAACATGGCAAGGATATAGTGTGAATGACAACTTTACAGTGTGAAAGCTGATTGAGGAATGTGGAATGCTGTTGTATCCACCTTGATGTGGAGGGCCTCATCCAGAGCAGATTTTGAAATTCCCAGGAGGAGGATGGTGGAAGATAAAGTTATAAAAAGTCAGAATGAAGAAAAGCTGAGGCCAGGTGAACCCTCTTTCCTGAAGAGGAAAAAAAGGAACTGCTCATGTTTATTTACACAATCAGCAAGAGGTTGGTACAGATGAAACTCATCTCTTAATGGGAGAAAGAAACTAACAACCTGTGTGCCTGGTTTGCCTTGTGCACTCCTGTTCTAAGCACTATCCTTGCTATAATTCCTCATGTGTGTTCCATCTCCAGATCAGGAGCTATCCACACTGAGGCAAGTGATTTTGGTGACTCAAAAATTTTATCCATTCTACTCATGCCTGGGAATGACAACAAAAGGTATTGCTTTGGGGGTTTTGGATTTATTTAGTGAGTAGACTGGAAAATAAATAATCTGGAAAAGACAGTAACAATCTACATTATAATCATTACAATAAACAGTAAACTGTTCTAATTGGAACATTTATAAGATTGTAAGTGAGTATATACTATATCAACATATATTATATTAAATAGTAGTCTATCTATTCTATACCTAGTACTGACTCTACTATTGAGTATAAATTGGTTTTGGTTCTGTAATTTTTGAGTGTAGCACTTTTGCATTCAAAGAAAGTTTTGGAAAACATCACATGATTAAATACAGTGAAGTATCTGGATGTCAAGATTTATCATTTTTTGTTTTACAAGATTTTTCTCATGAATAGAAAATAAAACATACAGAATTTCACATAATTTTGAATTATCTTTATTTATCTTCTATTATAAAGCAGTATAGAAAACAATTTTGAAACAAATGCATTGAAATTTTAGTGCTGCTGAGAACCAAACAACTTTTTCCGTACAGAGATATCCCCCAAAAATCTGCTGGGAAAATTGGTTCTTAATATAAAAATACCAGCTCTTCCGTACTATTGATTGTAATTGCCATTGTAAAACAATTTCTTAAACATATGTTAACTCACTGATAAGATTTTTTGAATTTAAACTTACTAAAAAGAAAGGAGGAAAAAATGGTGGAGCCATGAGTACCAGTTACTTAGCTTCTCCAGGACAGTGCTTAGAGTTTGGAAAATAACAGTTTAGAGAGGAATCAAAGTGAGTGGAGTGCACATGGGAAACACAAAGGAACAGACAGAGGAGAAGAAAATAGGATTAAGTGATGCGGAAGAAATAGCATCCCTCTGCAAACCAGAGATTACATATTGACATGGAGAGCAACTGTGTTGCCACAAGCAAGAAAAGCATGAATTCGAAAACTTTTCTGCTCATGGGAAAATAGAGACATTAACTGGACTAGGAGACTCTTGTGCAGTTGGAGGCAGCGATGAGAATATGAACAGCTGTTTCCCTAGCAAGGCCCTAGAGTTAACAGATGGAGTAAACCCATCTCAAGAGGACAATTGGGTGCCAGTGAACTTGTCTGCCAAACCCACCATTACACCTGGGGGGAGGGAGAACAGGCCTTAACCCAAGATCACAGACTCGATAAGACTCTGCAAGAATATAAACCACCTGGCCAAAAGAGGCCCTGAGTCTGAGTTAATCCTAATTTTTCAGCAGAGTGACCATAAGAGTAATTGGAGTGTGATCAGTCAGACTTTCTAGTAAAAATATGATTTGGGAATTACAAATGCAATGACCCATTGGGATATCTGATCAGTGTTTGCAGCAAACATTTTATTGGCTTAAGCTTTTGTTTAGCTATTTAGTAATGCAGGGTTATCTATCTTTATGATTTCATGTATGTGTTATATTGTTACACATGTAGAATGATGCTTTCAATGACTCTGATTTAATAGACCTCTATATTCACTCCCTCATCAGGAGAATAGACAAGTGTATGTGGAGGCGGGCAGGGAGTAAATACAAGGACTATCATATAGAAATGTAAGTTTGAAAATGTGGATACTGCTATCAAGTGAAGGAAGTCTTTTATCAAAACATAGGGATAGAGATGATGAAATTACTTAAAGTAAACACATTAATTAGCAAATAGTGGAGTGGACAAACATGAACATCAATCAGAGGAGGCAACAAGTTACTAAAACATTCCACTAATCATGTGCTTGTGCCATTTCTTTTGTCCCTAACTGACAGTAACTACTCAAAAAAAGGAGGGGAAAAAAAGATTCCAGGAAAATAGGTAAAAAACTGGATGAGCTAAGCAAAAGTTCAAAACTGGAATGACAGATTCAATGAAGATATGGAATCTGCTAAAAGTTGTTGGATGGTATTACCTGAAATTTTAAAAATAGTACAGAATTCATAAGTTTCAGAAGTAAATAGTGTGAAGACAGAGTATCTGATATCATGGACAAAATAGTGAATTAAAATTAAGAGCTCAAAAAAGCCAAAAAGAAAACAAGAGAATAAGAGAAGACCATCCAGCAGCTCGTAGGTGACAACAACAACAATGACAAAAATCTAAGGCTAATTGGAGTGAGAGAAAAGCTAGAAACACAGATGAATTCACCAACAGGCTTACAGAAATTATTGAAGAAAATTTCCCAAATATAAGAAAAGATTTCAAAGTACAACTGAGCAGTACTTGTACAACACCAAACAATAACAATGAAAGGAGAAGTTCGCCAAGATATATCCTCACAAATTTTCAGATATTCAGAAACAAACAGACAAAAAATCAAAGCAAAATAAAAAACAAAATGTAAAGAAATCTAGTAAAATACAAAATTCACATGCAAAGGAGAACCAACTAGAACTGTAGTTGACTTATCAGCACAAAGCCTCAAGATTAGATGAGCTCAGAGTGAAATATTTCAAGCCCTAAGAACAAATAATTTCAGCCTATTTTAACGTGTCCAACAAAACTATACTATAAAATAGATGAGTAAATAAGATATTTCCATGAAAAAGATGAGCTCAAGAAGATTTTTGACTGCTAAATCATCTCTTTAAAAAATGTACTCAAGAATATTCTTGACAGAAACATAGGATTGGACACATCTAAAAACATAGAGGAAACCAGTGGATAAAATTAAACCATAAAAAACAACAGGAAAAGTAAAATAGATGAAATGCCAAGGGTAAAGAAAACAGTGATAATAAATAATCAACACATCTTATTAATATCTATGAATGTTAATGGCCTCAACTCTTCAATCAAAGACACAGACTGGCAGATTGTTTCAAACAACAGTTGCATTCAAGAAACTCATCTTATTCAAAAAAGATGCTCATAGACTTGAAATTAAAGGATGGAAAAAGATATTTCAAGTGCTAGAGCTCCAAAAGCTAAGGGTAGCAATTCTAACTTTAAGGAAAAATGGATTAGAAATGACAAAAAAGTCACTATATAGTAGCTAAAGAAACAATCCAACAAAAAGGATAATATTAATAAACATGTATGCACCAAATCCTGGAGCATCTACCTTCATAAAACAAGTACAACTAATTTAAAAGAACAAATAAACATTGCCTATCGTAATACAAGATTTTGACAGCTCACATTCTCAGAGACTGACCAATTCAACAAAAATCTAATGAAGATATTTCAGCTGAAAATACCTTTAAAATATGGACTTAATAGATATACACAGACTATTCCACTGGTCTACAAAAGAGTATACATTCTTTTTAGGAGTACCTGATACTTTTTCCAAATTGATCACCTTCTAGTCCAAAAAGTCAGTGTAAGCAAATACAGAAGTACTAAAATTACTCCATGCATATTATCTGTCCACTGTGCAATGAAAATAGAAATTAATGACAGAAGAAATTTTGCAAAAGGTGAAAGCGTCTGAAAAACTATCAAAGTACTTATAAACAACCAATGTGTCCCAGAAGAAATCACAGAAGAAAGAAACATATTTTTGAAAGTTAATGATGATGACTATCCAAGTTAATTAAAACTTTGTGACTCTTTGAAAACAGTTCTAAGAGCAAAGTTCATTGCAAGTAATGCATACCTCAGGTAAAAACAGCAAGTCCAACTAACTAACATTTTAATAAAATTTAAGATACTTGACAATTTAAAAAAGTAATATGGGAAACTATACAGGTGAGAGTGGAATTAGTAAAATTGAGCCTGAAAATTTATAAAATAAATCAACAAAGTGAAAAGCTGGTTCTTAATAAGCATAAATAAAAATGACAGGTCCTTAGCAAGACTCATCAAGAGTGAGAAAAATGATTCATATAAATGCATTTAGAAAGTACAAAGGTGATATCACAAATGACAAGGTCAAACTTTTAGAGAATAGTAACTTTTAAAAAACTATATTCTAGCAAATTAGAAAATTTTGAAGAAATGGACAGATAGCTAGATACATGGAAACTACCAAACCTAACCAAGAAGATATAAACACCCTTAACAATCCAATCGCATGCAATGGAATTGACTCAATAAGAAACACTGTACCAACTAAAAATAGCCCAGGAACTGATGGATTTGCAACTCAATTCTGCACACCTTTAAAGATTTTGTATCACCAATAGTCCTTAGGCTATTCAAAGAAATTAAAATGGATGGAATATTCCCAAAATAATTTATGAAAGACATTATCACATTGATTGCAAACCAGATTAATATGGAACTGGAAAAGGGAACTATTGGTTAAACTCTTCAATGAACATAGATACAAAAATCTCCCACATGATATTGACATACAGAATGTGACATATTATCAAAAACCTGATACACCATGATTAAGTAGGTTTCATCCCAGAGATGAAAGATTAGTTCACCGTATGTAAGTGTATAAATGTAACAAATCACATAAACAGGAACAAAATAAAAAACACAGGATCATTTTTAGAATTACAGAAAAGGCTTTTGACTAAATTTGACACACTTTCATATTTAAAACCTTGAAGAAAGCAAGCACACCAAGGCCACACCTGAATATGATAAAAGCTATTGATGACAAGGTAATATCCAGGATCATACTAAATGGGGGAAAACTTAGAGTGTTTCCCCTAAAATCAGGAAGACAACAAGGATATGCACTATAACTTCTGCTATTCAACACAGTACTTGAAATATTAACTTGGGCATTTAGGCAAGAAAAAGATATAAAAATAATACATATAGTAAAGGAAGAATTTAAATTATCATTATTTGAAATTGACATGATACTCTACATAGAAGACTCAAAGTACTGCACCAAGAAATTACTTAGAATGAATAATATAGTTCAATCAAGTGGCAGTTATAAGATCAACTTGAAAAGCTAATTAACATTAATGTATAGCAACAATGAATAGAATTAAAAGAAAACCATGAAAGCTATTTTACAGTAACTTCAAGAAAGATAAAAAAAATTAGGATTAATTCAAAGAAGTAAAATACTACTACAAGAAAACTACAGTGCTCTGAAGAGATTGAAGAAGACATCAGAAAATAGAAAAATGTCCATTGATTTTGATTTTGTTGTTTTTAAATGTCCATTGTTTTGCATACGTGGAACCAATATTGTCACAATGGTCATACTTCAAAAACTTCTATACAGATTCATTGTAGTCTGAAATGAAATATTAGCAGCAAAATTGTAAATCTATAGAAAACAATCCTAAATTTCATATGGGATCAGAAGGGATCCCATGTAACAAAAGTAATTATGGTCAATAATAATGAAGCAGATGCCATAACAATATCAAACTTCATGTTATACTACAAAGCAATAGTGATAATATGGCATGGTAATGTAAACATAAATAAATAAATAAATAAATAAATAAATAAGCAGACATGAGGCAATAGAATAGAATTAAGGATACAGAAATGACCTCAGACACATTCAGTTATCTCATTTTTGACAGAGTGTCCAAAAGCCTATGTTGGAGGAAAGATAGCCTGTTAAACAAGTGGTGCTGGAAAACTGAAAACTGGTTATCTGTTTTCAGAAAAATGAAACTGGACCTTTATCTCTCACTATAATTTCTAAATTTAAATCCAAATGGATCATAATCTGTAAGACTCATGTCTTATATTTTAGACACCATTGTCTTGTATGGTTACAAAAACTGAAATGAACAAATAACTTACCCAATTTGTAAAACCTACTTGAGGGACAATTAGGTTAAAGAATCAAGTCTTCTAATTACTAATTGAATATATTTTCTCTTCATTTAGCTGTATTGCATATATTAAAATATTGAAATATTAATTTCATTTTAATCTAAAGGTAAAGATACTATGTGAGTGAAAAGGAGTCTTAGTTGACTCATATATTCAGATATTAACACAAAGCAAAGGGCAAGTAGGTGAAATATCAATTTTTACTTCATTAGTCATTATTATCTTTAAATAGCAAGTTTTTTAAAAAAATCATCAGCCCCTCATTGTCACTGAAGTGCTGAATGTTAACAATTCACTATGACAAGAAGATTTAGGCTTTAAATGTTGAGCTAAAAATCTTTATATTCTGTTAGATTTTACTTTATCTTATACTATCTTGTTCATTAATTATAGTTTCAAGTTTTTTATTTCTTTATTTTTTTATTTTAAAGATAATAAAACCAACCAAAATAAAACATAATAAAACCAATCAAAACAAAACAGTGTAAGTGATACAGGATTTCAAAACAAGATAAAAAGAAATCAGCAAAGACTACCATAATTCAAGATTTAATTTGTGGCATGTTTTTTTCTCAACTGGTCAGTTTTAATTATAAACTTGTTTGAGAAAGACCCAGAGATCTGTTTTCATATATGTATTTTGTAATTCATTTAGTTATTTGATTAAATAAGCTATGTGGCATTTAATCATTAATTATTTCACATTTATATTACCTATCCATAGCAACAGTATTGATGCAATAATTTAGTCAAGTATAACTATGCTGTATTTCAGATCTTAAATGTTCCTCAAAGGCCCAGATGTTAAAGGGTTTATCCCTAGACTATGTGGCTGTTGAAAGGTTGGGAAACTTTCTTATAATGAGACTCAGAGGCAGGAAATCAGAGGCAGAAGAGGAAATGGAGATCCACCTCTCTCCTCTCTGCTTTATATATAAATCATATATACAAATACACTAAGAAGCAGTGACTGTGCCAATAGACAAAAAATTGTCAGGAACTAATTTACTTTTAATAAACATTTCAATTATCTAGGTTTAAGAAAACAAAACAGCAAATTAAAGCAAAATCGTAATAGGATACTAATGCATGAAAAATAGTAGACACTTGGATAAAATATTAGAACAATTCACTTGCATAAAGTATGTGACACAGATTTTCAAAAGACCATGTGGAGGTTTCACTCAGGGTGATACGAAAGATGTTGCTAAAACTGTAGTTCAAAAAAAAAAAATGTTGAGAAAAATCCAAATTTCTAAACCGCTGAAATTTCCAACTGAAAGAGTACTGTTTGTTTTAAATATGTCTAGAGGGAGTAACACAGAATAAAATATCAACAATACTAGTAGCTAGAGAGTGTCCTATCTGTATTAATAATTTATAGCTTTTTTAAAACAAGCTTTATTTTTTAAAAAAGAATTTTTACCTATGTAAAATTGCTGATCTCCAGGCAGACATACTGGCACTGCCCGGCTCAGGGGACTGGTGCAGAAGAATTCCTTGGGTTCAAAGGCTTGAGTTCAGTTTCAGAACATAATGATAGCCTTTCTCAAGCAAATGCACAGTTTTATTTAATTCATTTATATTTATTTTTAATTTATTTTACTTTTGGTACTAGGGATTGAACTCAAGATCTTGCACTTTTCAGTCAGGTGTTTACACCACTGAGCTAAATCCTTGGCCCCTTGCATCAGTTTTATTATCTCCTAAAAACTTACATTGTGCTAGTTCCTTATATATAGAAATTAAGAGCATAACATTAAAATTATCACTGGTTTTTATTTCAAATGCCTAATTAGGAAAGTAAATTGTGGAAATATGATTTTATTTTAGAATGCCAGAGGACACATAGAAATCTGGACAGAATTTTATTCTGATAATTTGGTAAATATACAGCTATAAAATTAGACTGCAGAATAATTTTTATCTAAGTTAATATCACCATGATGATATAGGAGAAAGAAATTCCCAACCTGCTAGATATTTGCTACAAGTTCCTGTTCTCTACAATCAAAGAATGAATTTTAGCAACAACAGAAGTAAAGAGCAGAATATGCTTATTGAGAGAAAGAAAGCTTCTGTTTGCAAGAGAGACAAAAGGAGGGTCCTGAATGGATTTGCCAAAGACTGTCTTTTCTAGAGACCTTTATAGAATAAAACCACAAAGTGAGACAAATCTAAGGTGATGGAATCATGGGGAACTTGCAAGATGAGCATGAGGTGGGACATTATTAGGGTCTATAAATAAGAATAATTGGTGGTGGAAAAATGACTATAATGGGAACAAATGGGGAAGCGAGTCACTTAGTAAGCAGATATGAATAAAGAGCAGTGAATCTTTCTGTAGAGGCTTTGCTTAGTGACTCTTGGTTTCCTCAGGGTGATAGAGACCTATTTAGAATATAAATTACTAATGTTTCTCCTAAAAAGTATGTGGGTGCATTTGTTTTATCTTTTGTCTTTAGGTCTGGCCCACAACAGAGGTACCTGTCTTGCCCACAGTTGCAAGGTATCTGGGCTTCTGTGCCTTCCTTTGAGGGCTTGGCCCTGTCTGATTGCCTATAATACTTTTTTCTAACTCAGTTTCCTGTAAGAATTGTATGTTTCAGTATTATTGTAAAAGATTACTATTTACTGTATTTCTTTTTATGTTCTGGAGTGACTGCTGACTAAAATCCATTTGCCTTTGGTAAATGTACTCTTCTTAATGGCTAAATGCTATATTAAATATAAAGGATGCCAGATTGTTCCAGCTATATACAATCTATCTTCTTTGGAGTTGTTGACCTTTTGCAGAGAGCACTTTTTGTAAGAATTATATATCATCACGAAAGAATATTTTCTATAAATACGTCTGTGCTACAAATAACCAAGGTTGCCAATAGATTTTACTCCTATCATATATATATATATATATGTATATATATATATATATATATATATATATATATATATACATATATATATACATATATATATATACAGAGAGAGAGAGAGAGAGACTGAGAGTCTTGCTATGTAGGACAGGTTAAGTTTTGAACTCACTATGTAGCCCAGTCTGGTCTCAAGCTCTGGTGATCCCTTACTCTCAGCCTCCTCAGCACTGGGATTGCAGCCATGTACCACCATGACTAGCTTGACATTTCAAAATTTTAAAAGTTATATTACAAATAAAACATGTCCTTTGTTATTTCTCATCCTATTTCATGAGCTTTAACATAAGACAATCCTGTGTATTCTACAAACTTTGCATTTTCTTCTCATTCTAATAGTAACCCATGTCTCCATCATAAAAGTTCTGTCCCTTCTGAATCTGGATATGTAAACCAAACGAGCTTGTCCTTGGTTTTCTCTTCTAACTATCTAAAGATTTTCAGAATGATTTTGTTTAATATAGTACAGGGTTTTCATGAGGGGAAAATAATATTTATCACATCTCTTTCTGTCAGCATGCAGGTGCTGTTTTGCAAGTGTTATAAAATGTAATCAATAAACAAAGAAATTTGCATTAAAGAGGAAAATGATGTTGGAGACCACTATGAAGCAGATCTGAGCAGGATTTAAAATTAACTAATTGGCTTACTATGTTTATCTATGAGTTTGTCCTAGGCCTCAGCCCCTTGCCTGGTGATGGGAACTGATTCATAGTAAGTGAACCTCTGTGAATCACTGGTCCTGGCTGAGGCCTGTAGTGGCCCATGAGGACAATGATAGCTCAAAGGGCAAGATAAGGCCACAAGTGAAGACACCTTGGCTCCAACACTAATTAAGTAAATAGAGATTGCAGCTAAAGGAATTTCATTCCTGCAGTCACACTCCTACCATAAATGTCATCTTGGAGATAAGACAGTTCTCCTAAACTCCATAATTTACTACTTGGATAAGTCTTTGAAATGACTCACAAGGTTCTATTCATTTCCTGTGCTTGCCTCAGTTTCCCTGCCTTTTGTTTTGGACCTAATAAATATGGGTGGTCAAGAGAAGTCTTTGGTTTAGCCCTCAGAATGTCAAATTCAGTTAAAGGATTATGACCCTCCTGGAGTCCTAAAATCACAGCACTTGTAGTATTTTATTTAAGCCTTTGCTGTACACTCATCTTGGGAGATTGGGGATTTAGGTCAGGACCCAATAAAATACCATTGCCAGTTATTCATGGTAGTGTACACACAGTAGATGAGCACCTGAAAAACACATCAATTATAAAGTGCCTCATTAGGCTTGCAAAACACTGAGTTTTAAAGTATTATTGTAATGCCAAGCAGAAACACTGAAACAGCACTCAGGATTTGGGCAGACTTACTTTATATCAATGAGCTCTGATTCCCAAAATATCAGACCTGGATCCCTGGTGGTCTAGGGCTTATATAGGATAAGCAAACAGGAAGTACAGAAGCTCAATTAACAAGATTAACAAGCCATTCTGCCTCTTACAATACACATCATAGTGACCAGTTATGCATCACAGCGACCAGCCACTTATAAGTCACAAAAGTAACAGAAACTGGAACAGGAACTATTATCTGGGCAACTACTAAACTGAAGAACACTGGCTGGGGAGGGTGTCTTCTGCTACACTGTATCAGTCTAGATTCACTACATATTTATATAGCTATTATTTGTGGGTTTTTTCAGCTAGAATACACTGAATCTTAGTTACAAATGAAAATGTCCATTACACTCCAATGCTTTCTTCATTTTTCAGTTTTCCTTCAAGCTATCTTAACTTTTCACCTAAATCAAGGGAAAGAGATAATCTTCATATATAAATTACTGCAATACATTTAAAAAGAAAAATGAGTTATCTTAAACTATTTCAGAGTGGAGAAAAGGGCAGAACTAATCTTGTTAGTGTTAGCAGGAATTTAAACATAAAAGATGCCAGATTGCTCTACCTATATGTAATCCATCTTCTTGGAAGTTGTTGACCTTTACAAAGGGCGTTTGTTTCTAAGAGTTATCTAATATCATAGAGAGAAATTTTTCTATAAATGTGTCTGTGCTACAAATAATCAGGGCTGTCAATAGATTTTGTTCCACTGATCCAATAATTATTAAAGTTCACTTAGACTTCAAATTTCCTAATTTCTTTCTTTTAAGGAACTATGTTTATTCTATGTTTTTCACTGTTCACAAAAATTTACTTATTCACCATTCAGATGCATGCATCTGTAAAAATTTCTAAATAGATTCTTAGAAATTAGCTACCTGAATATAGTTGATGTTTCTAGTGACTAAAAACATTTTAGATAAAAAATCCTCTAACTAAACACATTTTAGATTTAAAAATCCTCTAAAGCATCAGTTAGGAATATATGTATTAGATAAATAATTAATGTTTGATTTTTAATAGTATTTTAAATTCTAAACATGATAACTACTCATAAATATTATTTTCAAGTAATATGGTTTAGATTTTATTATGAAAACTTGCTTTTAATGGATTTCAAAGCAATGGAATTCTGTGAATAATACTTGTAGATATTTTTACCTCAAAATGAATTGCTTCTAAATAAAAATAAGAATTGTAATAGGCATGGAATTGCACCCTCATGACCTGCACTTCCTATGCATGCCTAGTTTCCCTCCATCCTATTAAATATTTGCTTGAAAAGACTATCCCTTTTTTTGGTACATCCCAATGCACATTTGATAGGATCTTTTAAATTCTCTGAACTTTTTTACATTGATGACCATTATCTTATTAAATATAGGGGCAGTTTTCAAATTTTCATACTGAATAATTCCCATCTTAATTAACAAAGTCTGTTTATAGTCTCTATTTAACATTTATTACCAAAATTAAGGATTAAATATGCTTCAGCTTTCAAAGTAATGGATTGACTGCTGATTTGTTTGTTAGGAATCTGAGTTTACAGGAATAAATTCTGTTTTTTAAACTACCATCCCAAGAAGTCCTGTGAAAGAAATAGTATCTTCTTTTCATCTATACTTCATAGCAATTTGTACAAGCTTTTATAATAACCAATGTCACATTTTCCTCTTAACTATAATTTGTATGACAGCCTAGTATATTGGATAAGCTCTGGTCAAAAGTCTATACTGCTCAGGCCTCAATTCCCTGTTCCTAGTCTGACAGATGCTTTCAAGTCATTTGACAAGTGTTCTTTAATAACTGGATAGCCTAAACATTAATGAATACATGTCAAATCATTTCCAAATTTAAAATTTATGCTATACAATTTGATAAGGGAATTTGATCTGGAAAAGGATTAAATTTATTGGTTTGATTTTCCAAATGCCATTACACTGATAATCAAGAATTATATTAATTTGATGTAAAATGAAGTAAATTAAACGGATTGCCTTATTTATCCATTTTCTGAGACAATTTTTTAAAAGTTAGAAATATTAAACATCACAAATATAAACTTCTGAAAGGAGTGCTCAGAATATGTCAAATTAGTAGAGATTGTTTTATTTTTATCATTTAGGGTGATTCATAACTTTTTATCAAATATCTTGAGAGCAAAGTTTTCATTCTACTGTTCTGTGTATATGTTTTAGAAATTAACAAATGAGTCCATACAGTGTGACAGCTTAGACAAGGCTTCTATACACACCAACATACATCAACTCTTCAATATTGATTGTCATAATTTAATTTTTATATTTTTGAAAGTAGTGTGAGGTTTAATAATTATTGGTTGAGAACTATATTGGAAACAAATGAATCAAAACAACTCAAATTTGTATTGTATGTAACTAAATACAAAAAAAACAATCTGATACAAACATGATACTAAGATACTATAATTTTGTATGCATGATTCTAAGAAACTGTACAGATGGTTTTAATAAAAAGAAGAATCTGTAGATATGAAACATAAACATCAATATTTTCTCTCTTGTAGAATTAAAAAATTGCTACCAAAGCAATATGATTACCTTCACACACACACACACACACACACACACACACACACGCTTTGGAGACAGCGGTTATTTGGATTTGATTAAATCAGATAGTGTTAAGATGACTCGGCTGACATAATTGTGATTTTTTTAAAACATTAAATTAATGAGACATTATTTCTCTGTCCAGTTTTTGTAAGGGAATCAAACTCAGTACCTTGCATCTGCCATGTGGGCACTGTGCCACTGAGTTACAATCTCAGCCCCCTAATTACTTTATGGTGACTGTCTGACCCGTTTTGTTTCCAATAACCATCAAGATACCTAACAAAAGAAAATGAGGTGAACATTTTATGATATATATATTTGCTGAAGCAAGTACATGAAGATTCTCATAAATGGAATTATTACTTAAGAAAATGTCTGGAAAGAGCTGGAGACCGTACTTCTTTCAGCATGTACAGATACAATGAAAAATTGTCATCTTTGAGCCAGACAATAAACCTGCACCAGAGTGAAAAACTGCATATTTGTCTTGGATTCCTCAGCCTCCTAAAGCTTGAGACATAAATTTTTAAGCTACCTAGTTTATGATATTTTGTTATAGTAACAAAGATAAACTATAACACTGAAAATGTATTTATTTCTGGGAATGATTTCAGAGACATTGTGTTAAAATATATGTTGCAGCCTACTATTTGTGTTCTAACTATTTCATAGCACAAATATAACCAAAATTTATGTATATGTAACATACAATATATTAAAATTAGCATATATATTAGAATCCTAATATATACATAGAGTATATAGAGAATTCTAATATATACATATATATATTAGAATTAAATTGTGCTGTCTTATGAAACTGTATTCTTAATCAGTTCTAAATTAATGGGATATTATATTTGGTATTTGAAGCTTTATATTTGAGGGCTTATAAATATAGCTTTCAAAGTATTGCTTTCAAGAAGCATAATAATAGAGCAAAGTTTGAAGCCAAGTTTCCTGTTTTTAATATATTGCTAGTTCAAATGAATAAAACATCAATAAATACAGCAAAATAAATTATAATTTGATGTTATAAATTAATAAATATTTATTTCATGTATTTAGATATAATAGTGAAGGTACTGAAAATTTTGCTTTTTGATGCACACCTTTAAATGTGAAAAATAAAGAATATTGTTTCCCTTATATATCTTTGTTCTTTTTTTTTTTTTTTTGTACCAGGAGTCAAACTCAGGCCTTCATCCCTGCCAGGCAGGTACTGTCCTGCTGAGCTATATATCCAGCTATTTTCTTGGTCATATGAATGAAACCATTCAAATCCATTTAGGGTAACAAGTGTTTTATAAATGATTTTGAATTTAGAAATCTTGAAATTATATATGTGCATTGGACACTTACAAAGGAGTTCAATAATTGGACATTAAAAGTGCCCAATATGGAGGAAATTTAAAATGTCTAAGAAATAATTAAAAATGATGATCTTAAAGAAACACATTTGGACAAAATAGATGGCAGAAAATACAACAAAAGGTGAACTATTCATCATGTCAATAAGAAATTCAAGAGATAGAAATCATAAAAAGAAATGATCAGAAATTTTAAAATTGAAAATTGCAGTCAATGAAATAAATAATAATAAACTAGACAAAGCAGAAGAAGAAATTTCTAATTTTGGTCTTCTGAAATAGTCCATGGAGAAAGAAGAAAAGGAAGAGAAAAAGGAGGAGGAAGGTGATGAGGTGAAGTAAGATCAAAAGAATGAAGAAAGTCTAATGGTATAGACATTGAGAAGCAAACATATTCATGTAATAAGATTCCTAGAGTTTTTGTTGGATCATTGAGCAGAATGGTTTGCACTGTCATTGATTGTCCATTTTTTATAGTCTGATTTTGTAAGCTGAACAACTATTCCTAAGATGACAATATGTAATTAATCAACTAGTGACTTCTTAGTGTTAATATTTTTTGAAATTCTATATTATTTCTACCGTTTTTCTGTTTTTTTCCTTTTTTTAAAATAAAAAAGGTAAGATTATTTTCCTAGAAAAAACAAGAAAAAAGATAAGATACAAATGAATAAACTCAGAATTAGAAAAGAAAACATTGCAAGGGATGCCATAGAATTAGAAAAGTTTGTAAGGAAATATAATGAATAAATTATATGCTAACATAATGGAGATTCTAGAAAGACAGTGGATTTCTAGTCACAAATAGCCTACCAAAATTGACTCACAATTAAACAGAAAACTTGAATGGACCAGTAATGGGTAATGAAATTGAAATAATAACTACAAATCTGTCATCAAGATAAATAAATAAATAAATGACGAATTTGTAGCTAAATTTTACACAACATTTTTAAGAAGCTAACTCCAATTCTTCTTAAAGCATCTGAAAGAAATTGAAAGTGTAGACTATAATTTTTTACAAGGCTGGCATTACCATAATACTAATATGTGGACTAATATTTCTGATAAATATAGTTGCAAATATCAATAAACTACTAGAAAAACAAATATAATAGTGTATCAAATAGGTCATGCACAATATTCAAGTAAGATTCATTTTGGGTTCACAGTGCAGTAATGTTTTATTAATTGCAAATTAATAAACATAATATATCCGCAAACTAAAGACAAAGAACTATATGACCATTTCCATCTAAATATATGTGGAAAAAGCATTCAATAAAATTCAACATCTTGCATGATGAACACTCTAAAATTAGAAGTGTGTACATATTCATCTCTCTTGTCTAGTATAGCATTGGACATTTTAGGATGAGCTATTAGACAAGGGAAAGTAATAAAAGAATACAAACTTGGAAGGAGGACATAAAATCATCCATATTTAAAGAAGACATAATTTTTTAAATAGAAAAGCCTAATTTGACCTTAAAAAAAATTTTAGAACAGGTGCACAACTAAAAGGAGTTTCAGGAAACATAGTCAAACTATAAAACACGATAACATTTTTATACAATGAAGAACTTGCTCAAAAAGAAAACAAAGCAGTTCCATTTATAATATTTTTAAAATATCAGAATAAATTCAGCCAAGGAAATAAAAGCCTATTGAAAATTTCTCTACATTGATAATCATAAAATATTGCTGAAAGGAAGTACTGTGTAACAGTAACAAAGAAATGGAAAGATATCCCTTGTGCCTGGGTCAGAATAACTTACATTTTAAATAATCATAATCCCCAAAGATTTTTATAAATCCAATGCACTTTCCATTAAAGTATTAGTTACATCAGTAACCAAATGAAAAATTCTAAAATTTATATAGAATTGCACAATGCCCATGCTAGTGAGGGAAAATATCTGGAGACATCAAAATATCTAATTTGATGTTATAGTACAAACCAATAGCTACTAAAGTACCATGGTCATTGTGTAAGAACTGACACATATATCCATAAAACTGAATGGAAGTCTCCAAAATTAATCCATATGCACAAGTAAACTAACTTTTGACAAAAATAGAAAAAAACATATCATAGAAGGAACTATCTCTTGGATAAATGATGTTTGCAAAATTGGACATATATATACAGAATGAGAGTAGACATTTAACTCTAATCAATCACACATACACACACACACATACTAAAATTGCAGTAGAAATCTATACATAAATTCTGAATTTATGATATTACTGCATGAAACCTGGAGTAATTAAACCCATTCAGATAGGAAATATATTTTGGATATAATTTCAGACAACAAAAGTAAAATTGACAAATGAGATTATAATGAACTGAGAAGATTTTACATGGCAAAAAAACAGTGATCAGAGTAAAGAGACAATTTATAGATGAGAGAAAATATTTTGCAACTATTTTTATGGCAAAAGAATAATTCACAGAATATAAAAGAAACATCAGATGCTTAAAATTTAAAAATGTCTAATCCAGATATAAGTAGGTTAAAGATCTAGATTGATGTTCCCAAGATTTAGCTATTGCAAACTCTGTTTCTCTAAACACGGATGTGCATAGATCACTGTGGTATGACACATTTAATTCTTTCCAGAAGGTATCAACAAGGAGAATATCTGGATTAAATGGAACCTCCAGTTTTAGTTTTCTAAGGAATCTTCACACTGATTTCAGCAGTGGTTGTACCAGTCTACATTCCCATCAACAGTGGAAAAGGTTTCCTTTATCTCTACATGCCTATCAGATTTCATTATTGATTGATTTCTTGAAAATAGGCATTCTTTTTAGAGAAAGATGAAATCTGTTGTTTTTTAATCTGTTTTGTTTTTTGCATCTCTTGGATGATTGATGATAATAAAAATTTTTCATATATGTATTGGCTATTTGAGCTTGAGAGGTGTGTATTCATTTCAGATGCTAATTTTGGGTCATCTTTAAGTTGGGTAGGTGCGATTTTTGGAGATATTTATATATTCTAGATATTAGTCCTTTGTTGAGGAAAAGTTGGAAAAAAATTTTACACCCTGTGGGGAGTCTGTTCCCTTCACTGGTGATTTTTTTTCTATTCAAAAGGTTTTTAATAAGAAGAGATCCCAGTTGTTGATTCTTTGAAATATTACCTGTGCCATCAGGCTTTTTTGTTTATAAAGTCTTCACCTACATCTATGTCTTCAAGGGTTCTACCTATTCTCTCTTCCAGCAGATTTGCATTTCTGTTTTTAAATTTATAAATTTGATCCTTTTGGATTTTAGTTCAGTGCATCGTGAAAGACATGGTCTAGTTTTAGTCTTCAGCATCATGAAAGCCCCTTTTTCCAGCTCCATTTATGAAAGAGGCTGTCTTTCTTCCAGTGAAGGGGTTTGGCCCCTTTTTAAAAGATGACTGAGTATGTTGGTAGTAGTTTCTTCAATTTTCTAATCTTTTCCATTGATCCTCAGGTCTGTTTTGTTTTTATTTATTTACTTTTGTGAGCACCATGATGTTTTATTACATTATTTTTGCAGTATAATTTCAAATGAGGGTATGTGATGCCTCCTGACTTTCCTTTGTTGCTCAGCACAGCCGTGTTTATAAGCAGCACAGTTTGAAATTCCTAAACCCCAAAACAATCCAAATGCCCATCAAGTGGTCAATGGATAAAGAAGATGTGGGTTTTTTTAATGCAATGAAATACTACTCAGCCATAAGAAGGATACATTGTTGACATTTCTAGGGAAATGGATGCACCTGAGATCATACTCTTAAATGAAATAACTCAGACGCCTGTAAATATTGCAGTATTTCTCTTGTGTGAGAAACTGAAAGTGTAAATAAGGACTAAAATGTGTAACAGCTATTATGAAGTAAGATGAAAATGTTTAAATGTGAAGGGGAATTAGGAGGGGTGGGGCAAAGGAAGGAAAGGAAGAGAAAACATGAGAAAAGGGGAAAAATGGAAAGAAATCTCTTGTAAATATGGAGAGGAAGAATTGCTGAATGAAGGAGGGGGGAATGAAGAAAAAAGCAGAATCAAGATATATCACATACAGATACGTATCCCATGTGATGGATATTATCATTATGTGTATTTAAATGTACCAACAAACTTAAATTAAAAATTAAAAATAGGCAACAAGTATATGAAAACTCAGGATCAATTTTTGTTGGGAAAATGCAAATCAAACAGTCAATGAGGTAGCGTCTCATCAAAGTTAAAATGAGATTGGTCAAAAAGTAATAAAAAGTAGCAAATATTGACAAAGATATAAGAAAAGGCACCTATTCTATACTACATGAGAATATAAATTTATATACTCCTAATTGAAAACAATATAAAGATTCATCAAACTAAAACTAACACTGAAATTAGAATAGGATCCATTGAATCATCTACTTGATATATATTTAAAGATAATAAAATCATTCTGTCAAAAAGATCTACGATTCACTTTTTGCTGCACTTTTCACAATAGCCAATATATGGAATCAATCAATGTACCAATTAAAAGATAAATGGTCTAATATCATTATAAATATAGTAGAAAATTCTGTTATATCATTAGAGTATGTTTTCATGCGCTGGCTAATGCCTTTTTTGTTCATCGAGATCCTGGGAACCTCATGTAGCTGCTGGAAATACCTTCAATGTTTAGTGCATAGTTGTTTTTAGCTATGCTTTTTGTCATCAGTAACCTACTTTCCTAGATTTTTTTATTCTACCTGTGAAATAGCAATTACTACCCATGGCTTTGCTAACATTTCAAATACTCTGGTAACCTCTCTTGGATCACTGTAATTCTTATAAAATAAATATATGGGCAGTATGGCATAACTTTGTTTTTCTTAAATTCTTTTCATGAAACATAATAACTAAATAGAAGAGTACTGAAAACTAAGGTCTTTTAGGAGTGATTATATTATTATATGTCAGTACCCTTATGAATGGAAATAGTATCTTTAAAATACAAAATATACAATAGATATTGTAATAATGAAAGAGAAAGAAAGTGCTCAAAAGGAAAGAACAACTTGTAGTTATACACATATAAATGTATGTATGCTTAAGTGTGCAAGGTAGATAACCACACTACTAATTCTCCATTATTTCATCAAAAAGAGTAGTTTGCTCTGTCATTGCTTGATTGTCTGTTCATTTTTAATGCTTTGATTTTGTAACTTGAGCGACTACTTCTAAGATAACAGTGTGTAATATTGTAACTAGTGCGGATTTCTTACTGTTATTTTTTTAAATTCTGTATTATTTCTACCCTTTTTTCTGTTTTGCTTTTTTAAAAAAAAACAGTAAAAAATAAATACAAAGCGCTTACTTTTATCTCCATGATGTGATGACACAGTGCAAAGACAAAACCAAGAAACTGATCTTTAACTATCATAGAATATTCCTTATTCTTGAATTCCTTGAGTTCAAGAACTGCAAAAAATAAATTCTTTTCTTTATAATCAACTTAGCTTGTGGACTTTGCATATAGTTTCACTAACAGACTAAGGCAATAACAGAAATTATTTAATTCTTCTGGTACAGAAACATGGGGAAGTTGATTAACACTCTGATAATTAGACAAATTAAAACATACAACCAAATCAAAGTTCATGACTTTTCAATACTACAACAATCATGTAAGAGGTGTGACTATATTGAGTAGGATCAATGTGTTCTACCTATTTTGCAATGTGCTAATCAAAATGCAATCTGAAAATAAAGACTTCATAAATATTGAAAATTATACCTGATACTACCTTCATTAGGCATTTAATGAATGCCTGAATTCTTATACCAATAATGATAGTCCTCATAGAATATAATGATAAAAATACATTTGATAATTTTTTCTGGTAGGTCCAAAAGTAATAAATTAAAGGTGAAATCTAGCTCTCTGTATGTGAAATGAAAATCGTATAGTAGTTTCATGAAAGTTAATATCAGAATAAATACTAATAGTTTGTCTTGAAAAATATATATGTATATTACATAGCATTGTATCATAATAATCTCATTGGAAATTATATTAACAGTCAAAAGGATGTTTTCTAAAGCTGTTATGGTTTCTGTCTAGATAATTTGCCCAAATCTGCATGTGTGTGTAAGGCGTAGGATCATAATGGCACTATTATGAATCAGTGGACTGATTCATTGATGAGCTCGGTAGCAGAATGTGCTGTTTGGAAGTGAGGACTTTTTAGAAGTTGCTCACTAGATGAATGACTTAAAAGTGTGTATTCTTGTACCCAGCTTTTTTCTTCACTTTTTGTTCCCTGGCTATAGTATGTTGAACATGTTTTCCACTGTACTACTGTGCCACACTCTCTTGGTTATTTTTGTTTCATTGCTGGGACAAAAATACTGACACTAAAAAATAAAGGAGGGAAGACTTACTTAGCTCACAGTTTCTGGAGGTTTCAGTCTGTAGTCAGCTGACTCCAAGATAGGATGGCATGGCACAAGGGAGGTAGTTCAAGGTGACCAAAAGCAGCAAAAGCAACAAGAGCAAAAAAGGAATAACAAGCCCTTTTTTCTCCCTTATATTCCATGCAGCCTAACCATCCTTGGCTGGATTTGCAGTCACACCATTTCTGTGCTCTCCTCTTGCACAGGCTCAAGATGTCTACCAAGCGAGGACACTAGTTCCCTGCTGAGTCATTTAAACTTTTAAATTTCTCAAGTTGACATAATGAACAATATCCTAGAGTTGTAAAGGCGAGTCAGCGATACCCTTGGATGCAGAACTGCTGAGCTACTTATTTAAGCTTCTAAACTTCTCAAACTGACACAATGAATGAACCATAACACATATCATTTCTTTCCATAATCCAGAAGTTCATTGGTTTAAACTGTTAACCCAGATAAATATCCTCTTGTTTAACTTGTAAAGATACAGTATTGCATCTCATCTGTGGGATAGTTACTAATATAGACATCCTCAAAAGTCTTTAGTGGTTGTACTGAAAGATGTGTTCAAATGCTTAGAGAGGCCAGTGAGCAGAGAGCTATAATATTATAAGACTAGAATGTTGATAGAAGTGCAGACAGCAGGGGCAGAATTAGAAGTGTTCAATTCATAATGAAGACTACAGTTGGACTATATGTGTTGTTTTTTTATCTGGCAAAAAATTGTTTATATTTTGTTTGGGCCTTGGTATTTGCAGGATAATAAGACTAAGAGTTGCTAACTATTTAATTTGGCAAAGGAAATTTCAAGGCAGCTCAATTTTCAGGTTGTGACATGAGTAGTTCTGGCAACTTTCAGCTATATTTACAGTTTGAATAATAATGAAAAAGTCCATTTCAATTTTGCCAGAATGGCAATATCTGCAAAGCATAGTCAAAGGAGAGCACAATTTCTGAAAGCATAGACACCCAAGTACATTAAGTAGAATTCATGCATTTTCCATCAGGATAATAGAAAATATGAGTTTAAAGAATCTCAGTAATCCACAAGACCCTGTGTTTCCCAGATTCAAAGGTTCACAACTGTAAAACTTTTATTTGAGAAGATATTCCTTGCTCAAGAAGGCCATAAGACGAAGTGATTTCTCAGGATTTATGTAACTATGCTCATATATCTAGTCACACAGTCAATGCAGTGGTCATCTAAGGAACCTTGGCTACTGTTTAACTAGCAGCTTACAATGGCAGCAACCCCATGGTTCTGGGGTTAGAGTCAATCAGAATGCAAGATTTCCAGGGTCATGGGGATCTTAGAAGAAGGACTGTGTGGTACCAAGAGTACAGACAAGGAAGCAGGGGGAATGCAGCTGAAAATGTAGCTAAGACCCCAGTAAGATAAATATATTATGAAAAGGGAGCTCCTGTTGAGGAGTGCCACAGGCTTTGAGTGGATCCACACTGAAAGAGAGATCATGAGAGCTGCAAACAGCAATACCAAAAGAATGGGGTTTCAGAAACTCATAACTCACTACAACTTTCCCTGGATACAGGAATATGAACCACAGGATTTACTGTGCTTTGCTGGTTTTTAGCTTGCTTCTATCCTGTTTTACTTGTTTCCCTATTTCTCCCTTCTGTGATGGAAATGTTTACTCCATGTCATGTTGTGTTGGAAGTATTTAACTTTCTCTTGTGATTTTATACAGGCTCATAACTAAGAATTTGCTTTACATTGCAGAAGAGACTTTGAATGTAGACTTGTCAGAAGTGCTGGAACTGTTAACATTTTTGAAATTCTTGGACAAAATTAATGTTGCATATTGAGGTGGACATGAGTCACTTGGGGTCCTGCAGAAGACTGTTATAATTTAGATCTAAAATGTCGTAACATTTTTACATGTGTAGAAGGTTGTTGGATCATGAGGTTGCCGTAGACATCAGCAGTCTGACCCATTGATAAGTTCAGTAGCTGAGTACGGTCAGTATTCAGGAAATGGTTGGATTTACTGAGCATGACCCAGAATAGTATATTCTTATTCCTCTTTCTCTGTTTTATAGCTATGGGTTGAGCACCTTTTCCTCTGCCATACCCCTCTGCTATCATGTTTCTATGTTTGATTGAGCTGACCATGGATTGAAATCATGAGCCAAAATAAACCTCTCATTTTTAAAGCTGTAGGTGTTGGGTATTTTGTTCCATTGACAAGTTAGTTACAGTGACAGACCTCAATCATATTGGCTTCATTTTCCAGTTCTTTACTAACTGACACTGGGCCATGAGCAACTGAAACTTTACTTGCATTAGTTATCATACCAGTAAAATGAAAATACGGACCATGTTTACTTCCTCTGGTCTGTTATGATAATTAGTTGGAATTTAGAATTTTTAAAAGTCTAAGAACAATTCAACAAATGTTAGTCACTTAATAAATGTCAAATATTCTTAATACATTTAACTTATACTGGTCCTATTATTAAATAAATTTTAAATGTAGATCATATAGTCAGTCATATATGGCAAAGAAGGAAATTATCTAAATAGAGTAGATGCAAATATATCCTAGCTTCATATTCCTAGATATTAGTATTGTAATAAAAACCACAATTAATCTCACTTTTACTCATTGCAGAGTACTGTTTACTCTTTATTTCTCTGAATAATACCTATTAATTTGAGCTTTCATTGAATTTCACATGATGACACAAACTGGGTACATTTCATTTTCTAGATAACAACAAAAATGAAATGCTTGGAAAATATATGAAAATGATATGTAAAATGGTAACATGATGTACATTATTTTGTAAAAGATACTTACCCAACATTAACATATATCATTGTTTCAATGTTTTGTTTTGTACCTTAATCTTGAGAATGTATATCCTCTTCCCTAAAACAAATTTACATATCTAACCCAAAAATGTGTTTTCCTATATTCTGACTTCCTTCCCATACTTAGTTTTCTATTAAAAGATTCTATTTGTTCAGAAGGCAAACAAATATAATCAAATCACCAAATAGATCATGAATCACCATTCTAAAGCCTGACTCTGGAAGTCCTTGAAGACCAGATTTGGCCACCTACTGTCTGGAAAGTACAATCAGAGGTAACTAAGTGCTGGTGAAGAAAAAAATAATGCACTCCATGTAGTCATACTGCGAAGGAATAGGAGCACCATAACCCTAGGCTGAGTCTTAGAGGTACTGCCATGAGCTTTAGGATTACGTATGGGAAAAAAATAAAAGCAGGGATCAAGAACTATCACTATCTTAAGTCTGTTTCTGGAAGGTACTGTTCTTTTCTGGGAATATTTTTGCTTAGAGGGAATTTATGTTTGTTTGCTTCAGGAGACAATTTCACTTCATGTAACTGGGTGATCTGACTGCAAGATTTGCTTACACACTGTCTTAGTTTCTTGTATGAGGTGTCTTCAGGCTTCAGGTGAGATGAGATGGGTTAGGATAATTTAGGGTCAATCAACAATAGATACTTCTTAAATCATTAAGAAGGAATGTAATCCAGTTTATAGAAATCAGAGACTATAAGAGGTAGAAGCAAAGAGGCAGCTTTTTTAGCAAAAACAGATTTTAAGTCCCTACCAAAAATTTACTCAGAAACATCAATACAATTCATCAAAATATTGATCAAGAAGTCTTACAGATTAATATAAAATTTTGTTATAAATTTATAATTTTTTGATCATAAAATGTGTACATGTAAATACACATGATCACCTGTATACTTTTTTTTCCTAATAGTAGATAAACACAAATATCTAAGAAATGGTATGTAAGTGATAGGATGGATTCTGAGATATTTTAATAATGTACTTTCAATTACTTATTTTGTAAAAACCTGTGCATGTTTTGCATGCACATTGAAAATTTAGAAGATAATACACTACAATTTTTGAGCAATGAGAATCTCTGGATATTATTTGTTTATCTCAGAAATTTTAAATATCCAGACTTTTACCCCATGGTATGTACTGCTTTTATAATAGCATTATTATAATTAGTAATTATGAGAAAGCAACCATGGCATATTCACTGTCATTAAAGTCAGAGTTGATTAATTTTTCTTAATTAGTATGCTGAATTCACTATTGTCTTTTGAGACTGAAAAATTGTAAATGCTATCATTTGTACTAAGGGAATAAACATTTTCACTTTCAGAGTAATGACCTGCTTTGTTCAGTCACACTTTATTACTGTTAGATTGGGTTTCACTAAATTCTCCTGTGTAGCAGTGATGTTATGTAGAATGATAAACATGTTGCTACATTTAACTATTTCATCAGTAGAAATTTTACTTAAAAGTTTTCATTTTTAGTATTTAGGGTTTTTTCCTTTCGAAGTCATGATTATCATTCAGTAGAGATTATTTTTTAATTTTTTAAAAAATAAATCAAACCTTTCAAATGTTGGAGTCAATTAGTTATTGAAGAATTCCTTATTTCAACCAATGAAAACAAAATGTTCAGATATCAGTTTCAATAATATTTGAAATATAAACATAAAAGTCCTTATATTACCTTACATTTTGATTCAATGTTATAAAGTAATTATTACAGTAATAATACTTTTTAAAACTAGTTTTATTTCACCTGTAGAGTGTGGAAATACTAGTTCCTCATCTGGATCATTTTGAATTGTTCTCTGTACTACTTTTCTTTCCTTGAAGTACGAATACATTTTTATTCCTCTCTCTCTCTCTCTCTCTCTCTCTCTCTCTCTCTCTCACAAGTGAATGCAGGACCTCTGTACAGAAGTACATTTCCAGCCTTTGTTTAATTTTTTTTTGATAAGTCGATAGGTTTGTTGAATTGAGCAAGCAGAGATAGAACTTGATGTCCTCTGATGATAGCATCCCAGAATACTGAAATTACATATGTGGTTTTCCATACTAGGCTGTATTTTTTATATTCCTCATTTCTGTTCTTTCACTTACTGAGTATATTGATTGCAAATAATAAAACTATACATATACATCAGGTCTTTCTTGTCTATCATTTTGTGCTAAGAAAATAGCGCTAGTGAAGAAACTTCTACTAAATTTATGTGTTAATTTTAATCTTTGTGCACCTTTTTATTTCTGCTCAATATCTTGAGGAGTCTGCAAACACATATACTTAAGAAATTCTATAAGAACTATAAGAATTACTTCAAGGTGATATGTTATAATTCAATCCTCCTGTTATCTTTTTTCTGCTAAAAATGTATTGCTTCTCATTGTACTGCTTATATATATGTGTGTTGAAATTTTTGTAATTTAGACTGTGGTCAGAGTGAAATATAGTAAGTAATCTGTATAGGATTTATATAGAACAGTAATAAGTATTGGTTAAAAGCCATATTTATATTGCACAAGAAGCTATCTATCATAATGCCAGAAAAAACAAGTAAACCCTCCATCAAAGAACAATTCAAGACACTTAGTAAAAACACTAATAAAGCAGAGATGTATAACCAACAGGGCATGATAGATATGTCATTTTAACTTAAAAATATATTGACAGGAAGAGTTGTACACTATTTTATCCCTGGCCAATTTGTTGATTTATTAGAAAGTGAAATTTTAATATAATTGGCTGATTGGAAATTTTCTTTTGTTTCAATAAATTTACTTTTGTTTGAAAATCCTTTGTGACTTACTACATAAGCATAGAAAGAATACACATCCTCCATTTTTAAAAGACAGTATCTACCTATATATCATGTGTTTCAACTGATTCGTATATTAGAAAATTAAATATATGACTTTTTTACATATATGATTTTTCATGGAGTAAAAGAAGAAACAAAATATTAATAAATGAACAATTTATTATTAATTGTGGCTAGTTTGTGGAAACTAGAGAGTGTTAGTTTTCATTATTATGGGACTTATTTGTTCACTTTTAGTGCTATTACTGATTTGTACGCCTATATTAATATTTTATTTTTCCTTTTCTTCTGTTTTCTTCATATTTATACTGGGTTACTATAATTCAGTTAACTGGTTTTTGATTTTTTTTAGTCATTCAAAAGCTCTCATTTTATTGATATTGTGTTAGGTGTTTTCAATGAAGGATAATTTTTAAATTTTACTTTTACAGATAAGGACACTACCAGAGATTCATGAATATAAGCTATAAGTGTAGTGAAAATGCATCAGCAAAAACAAGTGTCACATCACTCTAAAATTGACACTAATACCTATTAGAATTTAATAAATCATTTTATTAAATCTGACAAAAACTTTTATGATATTTACTACTGAAACTTTTCAAAGTATTAGTAAGAAATCACAATAATAATTTACATTTTCAGTCAATTGCTTATTTATTTGAATGGTGCTTTGATAATGAATTTTCTCTTTTTGCTTCTTATTTAAAAATTGAAGCTGGGCTAGTGATAGAGTTCAGCAGCATAAGCACCTTCCTGGCAAATTCAAGGTCCTGAGTTCAATTCCAGCTACTAAAATAGGTAAATAAAATAAAAATAAGATAAAAACTGAAGCTGTGAAGAATATTCTATTTCCCAAACTTAGCCCAAAACAAGTTTCCCTGTATAGTATTCATTGAGGAAATGTACCTGAGCTAAGAGAGTGTTTGTGTTTTTTAATTAATGTCAACAAATGATTTCTTTTGTTGTTGTTGTTGGTAGGATTTAAAAAAAATTAGACTTAGTTTTCAGAGTCTATGATTGTCCCCTTAGGATGAACGACTTACAGGGATTAGAGTGGAATACGTTGTACGTTGTTTCTTCTGATGCTAAACATTTTCTATTTAACACTGGAGGCACGTGGAAGAATGTCCAAAGTTATCAATATTAAGTATAGTCAGAGCTTTATTTCTTCAAGTATATTTTGTACAAATCAAAGAAACTCATTAAAAGTAGCTTAAGCATGTTTGAGATATCATAGAAATAAGAGGAAAGTGCATGACATCACAAGAGAGGTATTTCTTGGCATCTTTCATTCCTGATTTCTTGTAGAATTCTGCTCTCTTCTGATCAAACCGTATAGATAGGCTTCCTGTGTTTCTAGTTCTAAATAATGACAATTTCCAAGCATTTTCTTTTTTTTATTTATTTTTTTAAGACAAAAAAAGCAAAACAGAAAAAAGGGTAGAAACAATACAGAATTTCAGAAAAAAATAAGCAGTAAGAAATCACTAGTTGATAAATTACATATCGCCTTCTTAGACCTAGTTGTTCAAGTTACAAAATTAAAGAACATAAAGTGGACATTCAAACAGTGAGACTGCAAAGAAGTTCAATGATCAAGTAACAACTTAGCAACATGGTTATCAATCCTACACACTTAAACATACATGCAGCCATATCCTCCAGAGCACTTTCTTTTCTTCTTTTTACTTTTTAAATCCATTATCTGTCTAGTTATATCCTGTCTCAGGTTGCTCAGTACCTTACTGACTTGTTTTGTTGTTGTTATTTACTTTTTAATCACCTTATTTAATTCTGTTGCCTTGTTTTTGGGTTTCTCTTCATCCATGGTCCATGGATCAGCTTTGCTGGAGATGGGAGTTTTTTGGAGGTATTTTGTTACTTTGTTATCCACTTTTTTTTTTTGAAGGTAGCACAGTACAGCAGAACAAGACAGAACAAACCCATGAGACCCCAGTGCAGTGAAACTACCACCGAATCTCAGAGCAGGTCACCAGGCCATGAGCAATGGGCTCAATAGTACAGCCCATTCTGTTCACATTAGCTTTCCTTTCAATCAGCTAGAGGAAAATGGAAGGAAATATCAAACTTATAAAAACTGAATACTAAATAGAGCAGTACCATTAAGCAGAACTGAGCAAGTGATAAAAATATTTGCCTTCCAAGAGATGGTAGAAGGAAATCACCTTGCCCTTACTTGCCACCATGCATACATTCATCCTCCCAAGAGATACTCAGACCGCTGGTGCCAACTTGCTAATGGGCGGGGATGGATCATGTCTGAACCTTAGCCCACACACCAGCAGGCCCCCAGCTGCTTACCAGGGTGGGGAGTAGGCTGCCTGTTCTCCCAGTGCTTCAAGTTCCAACCCTGAGCATTTTCATACTCTTCTTAGAGGCCAGGTCATGGTGAAACAGAAATCGTCACAAATTTAAATTTCTAGGAAAACTACAGTAATCAGTTTATTAGTTCCCCTAGTCTTTCTATTAAAAAATAACAAAGACTACATAACACGTGCAAAAAAGCTTGCCTATTTCAGTTTTAGAAAGTAAAGGACACTGCACAAACAATAGCCTGTCTCTAGTGTGAACATTGTGGCAGACAACATCATGCTGGGAGCAAATGGGAGAGATCACATGATGAGACAAGAATTCAGAAAGCAAGAAGAGGCCAGTTTTGTCCTTCCTTAATAAATCCTTCTCACAGAACTAGCTGCGATCAGCTGAGAAATATTTAACTCTTCTTAGGGGGATGCATCTAATGGTCCAATCAACTTATAATAGGTGCCACTACTCAAAGGTCTTACACTGGGAATCAGGCTCCCAACACATTATTCCTAGAAGTATAAGCCAAATATAGGATAAGGCAGAGGAATAAGAAAATACTCTTGGAGCAATTGGCTAATATAAACAAAAAAGTTTTTATATGTTTTAAAAATGAGTCTTTGCAATGAAGTTTTGGGTAGAGAATACTTAGCAAACAATGAAGTATTTGTCTTAGAAACTAAAAGTGAATCAAAAATCACTGATGCAAAATGGTAACTCCCATATAATTCTGGTTATTTTACCTACTTGCTCATTCAACGCAAGATAATCATTGATCCTATAAAGATTAGTTACTTTTAAGGAATGTTTATACAATTCAGCCACATGTTTAGGACTGAAGTAAAGAAAAAGTGTCATTAGATAATAGTATAAATGCATAAATCTAAGATAGAGTTCTGTAATAGGTCATTGTTTTTGCTTTGACTATTTGACATACACACCTACTAACAAATTTTCTTATTGCTTTCTTATGATCAATTACAGGTTTTTCATTTATTCTCATATCTCTATATCCAGTACTTACAAGAGGCAGTCGTCCTGTTCATGACTTCACATTAATGAAAGGGCAGCATTAATTTTCAGGGCCTTGAATATTTTTAAGTTGCAGATTGAACACAAACTAACTCAAACATTTGGCTTAAAAATTAGGACATTCAAAAAATAGCTTAAAATAAACTCTCATTTATTTTAAAAATGAGAAAGCTGACTTAATATTGAGAATTTTATTCTCTATCCATAGCCTTCTCTTCTAAGTAGAAATTATTATGTAATTATAAATTTACATGTGTAAAGCAGGTAAAATTTGAGACACCCATAAGTGCTTAAAATATTGCATTGTATTTGTCATCAAATGATGATTTAGGTCTAGGCTTACTATCAATTAAAATATATTAACAAAATTGCATGTAGCTCTATCACTCTTTCATTCCCTATGATGAATGTTGTACTATATTATCACTTGAAGATCAAAACATATATTTTCTCCATGAAGTAAATTCATTTCCATAAAGAAATTGTGGTGACTTAATATTCAAGAAATAAATCCAATCCAGTTATTGATGAGAAAAAAATTATTTCCATCACAGTAATATTTTTAGAAGTTTATACTGTGCAGACTAAAAACTGAGAATTTTTAATGCCCTTAAAGAGGAATAGTAGAGGAGGTATTTCATACCTAAAAGCAGACCAATTATTTTTCTTCCAATAGTAGAGAAGTGTTTTCTAAAGAAAAAATTCTTCTAGAAAGTGAAGAAAAAGTCATATCCCCCACCACAAAATATCTCTCCCATTTATTTTATTGAAATTCCATAGTTCTTGTAAGTGGAGAATATCATTCAATCATTATTTATCTGGATTTTTGTATGAGCTCTTTCCATTTTATTGGAAAATGAGTTTACCCTTCAGATATCCAATAATTTATTTATACTTTATGGCCAGCTGCTTCAAGAATTGCTTAAGATTTATTACATGTACTGTGGTCAGTCACCCAGGCAGCATATATTTATTGAATATCAATTATACAGATAAAGGCTTTTTAGGCATTGGCTTCATACTAGATCACTTAGATTTTAAAATCATGTTTAAATATATTTATTATGATTTTACATTCCCGTCTTTATCTTTTTAGAAAAATAATAACACCATTAAGGTATAAATGTTATATACTTTTGAAATTGATGATATTCATACTGTGAATTAAAAATATTCTTTTTTATCAGTACTGGGGATCGAACTCACAACCACGCACTTGCAAGGCAAGCACTTATGCCACTGAGCTAAATCCCCAGCAAAATATTCTTGAAACAGTATTACCTTGCCTATTTAATATTTAGTCTTCCTTGTGAACTTTACACTTAAGTCATGTAGTGAACAGGTGTAAGAGACTCAGTGGAGTAAAAACACTTAATTGTTTATTAATCCTTGCTAGCAGTTTTTAGTTCTAATTCAAGATGACTTCTATTTTTCCAGTAAAAACTACAGGCATTTAAAATTTGGTAAATATTTTTTTTTAATTGGACAGATATAACATTTTACCTTTCATATGTCAAAAAATAGGATTTTTTCTTTGTTTTTATGTTTATGAAGAAAAAAACAACTTCACATCATAGCCCTATGTATTCAAGAAGGTGACTGTTGCTGAATCCAGAAACACATAGTGATTCCTTCTAGCCTCATTAGCGAATAAGGAATCTGTATGCCATAACCCAGTTGGGCTACATCAGCAACACTACATTAAGCAGCATATATGATTTGCACCTTTACAGACTGATGTGCTTAGTATTGTTGAAGACTCATTTTTCTATCGCCTGAAAAGAAACAATACTAATAGTATATGCAATTAAGAACTCCCAAGAATAATGGAAAAAACAGTTGACCTGTAACCACTTTTACTATTATGTGCTGGGTGAAAAGCATAATGAATTCTTCTTTATTCTCTTTACAGAACAGCAATTCAGTTAAATAATACACAAGACTTCAGAATAATTCAGTAGATGGTGAAAGATAGTGGCCAAAGTAGTCTCTGAAGACACTAATTTGCTTCCCTGCACATATCCTGTTACCCACACTCATTTACCTTGACATGTTCAATAAATTCTAAAAAACATTTATTAATAATCTTCTCTGATAGGAGCCGTGCAAATAAATGCAAATCTTTTATATCAAAGAATAATAAAGTACATTAAGGAAAAAGTGGCAACGTTCAATAGCTCTATATGGAAATGTGAGGTTAAGGAGTAAGATGAATGATCAAAATACCAATTAAAAATTCAACAAAATTAAGAGATATAAAAATTAGAATCTTTAAAATGAAGTACAAAAATATACATGCACACATAGACATACACTTTGATATATGGACATAAAGTGATGATTAAGAGAGGCAGGAGACAGAGAAACAGAGACATAAAATTACAAATGAAAAATAATGAAGTGTGATAAGCAAACCATTTTCTGGTATCACCTTTAAGTTACTTTATTTTATTTTTTTATCTTTTTTTTATTTTTTACGATAAAATCAGCACACTAAGCATTACTATTCTGATCATAAGAGAAGACCAAGTAGAATGAGTGGGCAGTCTTGGGTTGGATGAGTCCTTGGAATAACCATCATGGTTTAGGAAATGGTTCTTAGGAAATAGTTTCTTAGGAAATAGTTCTTCGCTGATTAAGAAAAAGAATTCTCCAAAAATGTGCATGCATGAAAACAGAACATTATTTTAGCTCCATAAATATCATTTCCCATATAACTTCATAACTCAAACATATCTTTTTCCTTTGCAGAAGACATAATTCTAAAATAATTTTCAAATTGTCAGAAGCAAGCAGAAAGCATTCTTGCTTCTAACTCTGATGCTATACAGTGGAGGGATGAACATCTTCCAAAAATTCTAGAAGGTTCTTAGCCACAATTAGAACAATAACCACAGTATTCCTATGGGCAATTTCAGGTCTTCAGAGACACCAACACCACCATCCTCACCACTGTCACATTCAGGTGGTTGTGGGTAAGGAGGCTGGTGCAAACAACTGCACTCCAAATGGCAGAGATAAATTTGGTTTATTTATTGTGGAAATATCTATCATTATGTATTTTTTATTTGGGGAACAATCATGTTTCCTGGGGGCAGGGGGTGGGAAGAATTGTCTAATTTTCCTATCCTAACTTAAATGGAATGCCAATATAACGACACCTAGGATTTTTCAGGAATGAGAAATCACGTTTCTTGTTCATGATTTCAGGTCGTAAATCTGGAGCTGAAAGCCAAAAAACTTTTGGAGCCATGAATACTGCCCAAACTCCATCCGTCAGTCACACTGAAATTTCAGTTGAATCATTGTAAGCAGGTTTCTGTAGGTAATGCTGCTCTGTGCTCAGCTGACTCATTCATTTAATTCACACAAAAGAGGCTGGATAGTGTCTACCATTTTCCTTTGTCATTTGCTGTCTCTTAGGCCCAGCTGACATCAAATCAAACTGAAATGTTCATTCTGGCAAATGTGGGTCTGAAGTGTACTGAAAGCATTCAATGCATAGAGTCCTCTGTTTTAAAAGCATAATTTGAATAAAATGTCTAATCCATTTTGATATTTGTGATGTTTTGAAGATAAAAGATTCCATTTAAAAGTGGAATGTCAAAAGGACTAAGAATCCTAAATTTAAAAACTGATTAGTGATTGTGAAGCTTATTAAAATCTTTATAAAATTTAAAACATTGAAAATGAAAATATACTCTATTAATAAAACATTTTCTCTTAAACTTAAAACACTACTCAAACACAAGCATTTTGGTTTGATTATTTTTTCTACTTAAGCTTTCACACAATTAAAAAAAAGAATTATCAAAAGGCACTTATGTCAAAGTCAGTTACTAAAGTAAGCGTTTAACATTGTTTTGTGAGGGGTTGGGGATACAGTTTAGCGGCATAGGCGCCTGCCTTGCAAGCAGGTGGTCATGAGTTGGATCCCTGCTACTGCTTAAAATTAAAAACAAACAAACAAAAAAACCCCATTGTTTTGAGTAGGAAATGTTTGATAACACAAACTTAATTCTTCCCCTGTAACCACAGTTCCTGTTCTTTCAGCTCCCCCACTTTTGTTGTTGCAACCTCTAACACTTTCGGAAGAACTGTCCTGTGATGCTTTATCTTCACCATTTTTTTATTATCTTCACCATTTTTTTATTAAAGTCTTTCTTTCCTAGCTAAGCATGAATTGCTTCATCTTTTATTAACTGTTTTCTAGTAAGCTTCCCAAAGTCCTTTCACCCTCTATTATTTTATTTCTGTAGCCTTGGGTTAACCTGGGCATCCAGTTGGCAATTGAGGCAGCCACTAATATAATAGTATAAAGTATTCAATCTCAAATCAACTCTCAATATCTAAAATTTCATCTTAGTTTAATTCCATTATTACCCAAACTTGTCATACAAAATGTACTTGTTTTTTAAACAATCAACTGCAATTTCACATCCATTATTTTAAAAAACTGATAATGCCTCTTATAAAGAAGAGTGAAATCATGAAGGAGTATCTTCAGTTTAATAACTTGCAACTGTGTGATCATCTAGTAATTATTTTTATCTATTATATTCAATTGATCATACAACATGGTTTTTCTCTACAATCACCTTACCTCTACCTTTAATAATTTTTTTTTTCTAAATTGCTCACCATAGATTTGGCAACATTCTTGGATCTCACTGGAAACATTTTGAAATTCATAAATCCTATGTGATTCCAGAAGAAGCCACAAACTTGGGATTGAAGAGTGATTTTAAAAAAAAGAAATCAGAATTTACCTCTGGAAAAAAATCAAATAAAAAACCATATGAATAAAGAATTGTGTCATTTTACCAGAATATTGTAAATGACTTGATCATAAATAAATACCTGATCTGTTTTGATGCTGGGTTGGAGGTGTTGGTGGAGGAAATTGTCCGAATATCTCAGATGGAGTTGTTGCTTCTGATCATAAAATAATTCCATAATTTTTGTTTTCAGTAAATTAAAGAATATATATAGTAGAACAAAGAACATGTAAATTGGCACCCCGAAACATTGTCTACTGTACAAAAGACATTTTCTTCACACACACACAAAAAAATGTGCTCTTCACTTTTGAGAAGTTTAAAGTGTTCTTCATATTTTTATAAAATCTGAGCCGCTAATGCAGGTATTGTGTTTCTATAATGAAGCATAAGAAGTACAAATGATTCCCTTTCTGGATGATTAGAAAGAAACCCATATATAATGCATCTTAGTTTATTATTTACATTATAGTTCTGCATGCTTTTAAAAAATCTATTCAAGTTGTTTTATAAATTATTCTTCAGAAAGTATTATTAGTGCATCAATTTTAAGAAATTTTATTTAGTATTATTTGTAGATAAAATCTGGTTTCTCAAGAAAAACCAGCTATCTTTGTGTTAGATTTTAAAATAATTGTACTGCATAACAGTGTTTCAGAAAAAATTATATAAAACATAAAATGAACAAAATAAAATTATAGTGTAATTTATTTTTATATTACAAATTTATTTCTACAGTGTTAAAATGTAAGAATGTTTTAACACTATACATTTATGTTAAATTTTTTTCATATTTTTACAATATATCCATTCATTTTGTAGCTAGTAATAAGACAAATTTACAATATTACAACTTTTTCAAGCAAACGTTAATTAATTTGAAGCATGCAAGTAAATTAAAACGTGTTCATATATATATGAACTAACATATTTAATTGTTCTCTAAAAACATTTTAGTAAGCAGAAGTCAAAATCAGAAATTAAATGAGAATTAAGTTTTAAAATATTTGTCTCTAATAAGGAAATTTGTCTCAAAATGAAGTTTAACAAAAAGCAAGTAGTGTGTTTATTCTCAAGCGTTATAACAGATGTTATAATTCTACACTCCAAGTAACAGTATTAAAGCATACAGTGTTTTACATAACTTACACTGACATATCTAATGAATTTGAGCACATCATAAATTATAATTTATGTTAGTATTGGTATTGGTAGTTGAGTAAGTATAATAAGGAGAGTTGTGATGAACTGTGGTTATGAAACACTTAATGACCTCATGCCTGTGTGTTAAATTCTGATGTTTTTATAAAGACAAATGTAAAAGCTTTTATGCAACATACATGCTTCCACTGTAATAGTTAATATATGCAAATTTGTGATGTATTATTCCAAATTTCTTCTTCAAAATATATAATCAGATATTAGGGGTTAAATTGTGTTCACACTAAAATAAATTTGTTCAAATATCAATTCCTGTTACATCAGAGTATGACTGTTTGAAACAAAGTCTTTATAATCAGAAAAAAGAAGACGGTATGAGCCATTATGCAAAATCACTGCTACCCATATTTAAAGAAAAGGGAAATTTTGACCCATGTAAGCATATTTATGCTACTCCATACCAAGGGATATCTGGGGCTACAGAATCTGGAAGAAATAGAGTCGTGCTTCTTTCAGAAAGCTTGTAGCCCTGCTAAATCTTGATTTCAGTAATTTTAGCCTGTAGAACTCTAAGAATACATTTCCATGGTTCTATGCCACACCATTTGTGATACTTTATTGTTTTCTAGGAAATGAATATAACAGGTGTTAAGATAAAAGCATTTTCATTGTAAAAATAAAGTGAAAGTTATATTTTTCACATGCAAACACACAAAACAAAGCTAAGGGATACATTAGTGATGGTATTGTATAAATATTTACTTTTATGCTTCTAGCACAAAACTAAAACTTACTTTTTAAAAAATGCATTAGTGGAAAAAAGTTTTCTACACTGAATGTTTCACATAAATACTTCTCTCATGTTTCAGAAAAACAAACATGGAATGTGTAAATTAAATCCCCACTGTCATACTTAGAAAACCTAAATTATTTATCCCAAAATAAGAGTCAAAGCACCCATTTAATGCTGTTTTACTATCAAACTGTAACATACATTTTTACTAAAAGCTCTTTAGCTGCCTGTTGTGCTCTAGAGGAGAAATTCCACCCAGCCTGTGAAATTTTGTCTTAGACATTTTATAAAACAAGATGCCTAGATTAAAAAGAATAGCTGCAGAAAATATTACAGTAGTTTCAGGAACCCATTTGCCATGTAAACATAAGACACCACCAAATATAACCATTTAAATGTTTAGTTTGAGCAAACTTTATAATAAACATGAATTTTTCTTCAATGTTTCATAAAATAGGAGAAATAGCCAAAATTGTATATTTTAAATATTCTAAATGAGAAAAAATCCTCTAAGACAGTTCTGTAATTTCATCTTCATAATGCTCTAACTCTAATGTATGTTTTTTTTCTTTTTTTTATTTAAAGAGAAAACAAACAGGAAAAAGGTAGAAATATTACAGAATTTTAAGAAAAGAAGATAAATAGTAAGAATAATGTATGTTTTATACTCAAATTTAATGAGACATCTTACTTTCACCTTTCTATTTGTCCTGTTAATAATCTATTTATTTATCAAATTCATTTTGTTTCCAACAAAGCTAAGGTTAAATTTTGCCTTCTGAGTGCTAGTCCATGGAATAAGAACGGCAGTGTTGAAAATGAGCACAAGGTTTAAACTTAGGAAGATCCAGAGTTTCCCCATAATGACTTTAATTCCCAAGATGCGTTTGGAAAGTTTATATAAAAACGTATGTTGTGTGAAAAGTGTCAGAATCCTTCATTGACTGGAAAAGAACAGCTGACCTGGGGACTATTTGTTGAATTATTATTTAAGCAAAATTAATCTACAGTATACCTGCTATAGCAGGTGGTGTTATATTAGCAAAATTTTGTCATATTTTATCATAAATTGAGACCTATTTAAATTTTTTGGTTTTGTTTCTCAACCAATTTTCTTTCCTATTGGAAAAAGTGATTTTTTCAGGGTATTTTGGCACACAGGTGCAATCCTCAAATTCAGAGGATGAAACAGTAGGATCCCTGTAAGTTCAAGGTCAGCCTGTGCTGCATGGAGAGCTCAAGGCCAGCATGAACTACATGGCAAAAGCCTGTCTCAAAAAAATAAATAAAATAAAAACTAACAAGCTATAACACTTTTTTTTCTTTTATTTTGTTTTGTTTTTAGATTTTTTTTGAACTCCTTGGTACATGTTTGGGGCACATGATGATTACATTCAACATAGGGGATTGGTAAATGTATATAACAAAAATATTCATTTTATGTTATTCATTGAGTATTTACTATGTGCCAGACAAATTCTGCAAGTAAAGAAAATAGACACAGCAGGTGAAAATTATTCTTGAAGTTTTCATTTACAGAGATGTGGTCAAGGTATTTTGGTAATAGAATAAGGCAAATAATCATGTAAAACACAGAGTGATTAAGTGTATTAAAATGGTAGAAATGTAAAATAGTTCACTCTAGAGGCAGCACAGTTGGGAGGAAATCTTTTATATTTTGAAAATAGATTAGCCACAGAAATTTCCAATGAAACATGAGAAATGGAGGGCACCTTTAGAAAAAAATGTTTATAAGGGATTAAAGTCAAGGGAGCATGTATGCTTTTTCCCAGGGGGGTTAGAAATCAGAGGATTAAGTTATAATACCTGCCTCGTACCTGAAGTAGATAGCTTCTTAACTACTTCTCACAAAGACAGTATGCCTGATTTAACGAATACTGTGAGTATTAATGATAGATAACATAAAATTTTTATTTTTGAGAAATATATTATTAAAATATATGGAGTCCACCAAAATATATAGACACTCCAGGAAAAGAAGAATTTGTACAAATATTTTAATACTAACTTTATTGAGACATCATAAAATTGATATCTTTGGCCTGTACAATTACGAGAGTTACTCAAAGTGGTGACCATTAGCTTTCAGACATTTATTAGTAGGATGAACTGCTTCTTGGATTACTTTGGCTACTGAGAAGACTACACATTAATTTTCAGTTTCTTCTCTTAAGTTCTGGTAGCTCAATGGGTTTTCTGCAATCTGCAGCATCCTGCAGGGTCCCCCATGGGAGTGTAAAACCATTTGTTGAAACCAAAAAAAAAAAAAAATCATACTTTTTTTTGCCCTGAAGTGTACACATTTTTCAGCCTTCTTTCTCTCTCTCTCTCTCTCTCTCTCTCTCTCTCTCTCTCTCTCTCTCTCTCTCTCTCTCTTTCTCTCTCTTCCTCTCTCACCTCTCTGTCTCTGTCTTTCTCTCCCTTTTCTTTCTCTGTCTCTCATTCCTAGTCCTCATTTCCTCAGAGTGAGACCTCATTTAGAGGTAGAGAGTATAAAATTTACAGTGAGATCATTTGTGGATGTAACATTAAAATGTAATGACAACAAAATTAAGTCATTAGGGAAAAAAATCCAGGCCTCATTCGGCATAACTAGTATTCTTATAAAAGTAAATATTTTCAAACAAGACAGACATGCAGTGAGGGAGAAGGGTGGAAGAGCCCTACAGAAAACAGCCGTTTACCAAAGACGGGGGCCTCAACTTTCTCTTTCCTGGAAACCGAACCTGCTGACAACTTCATTGTGGAATTTGAGGCTTCAGAATTGTGAAACAATAAATTTGTTTTTCAAGACATCCAGTTTTAATTAAAAATGAAACAGAGTAAACAAATTAAAACGCTTAACAATCCTTTTTAAAAAGGAAGATTTGTCACAATATTTTTTTAATGCCACAGTTTATATTTACAACAATAACACACAGGAGACTAAAGGACAAATTCAAAGATATTTAATTTCAATAAATTATTTCACATATGACCTAATACACACAGCAAGCAAAAATATTGCACATAGAAAACTGTTCTGTATTTCACTTTCACATTTTGTAAACACAAACTCAAATTTTAGTGTAAAATAACAGAGTTGGAATAACTTATGCTCTATTATTTCACCTTTCATTGTTTAAATGTGGGAGCCACAAGGGCTGGATATTCAAACACCTTTTGAAAGGAGTGCCAGCAGTTTTGTGTTAGCACCAATTTCTGAGAGGAAATCTCCAGTTAAATTTGTGTTGGAAACTGGAAAAGTACTAAAATAGAGATTAAACATCAGTTACTTAAATTCTATTGTAACCATTTCAATTATTAAATATCAGCGTATAAGATATCTCTTTTTATACAGAGACTAGGGGTAATGGTGACAATATAAATAAAGCAATTCAGTAGGTCATATTTTCATGCTGGTCTTCTCCATGGGCAATGCATAATCTTCTGACTGCTCCTAATGGAAGCACTATGCTCTTAAAAACCAGACATGTTGTGTATCAAAGTCAAATAGATTATTTCCAGACTTTTTTTTGGTACCAGGGATCAAACTTGAGACCTCATGCTTGCCACACAGGCGCTTATGCCACTGAGCTAAATCCCCAGCAAATAAATTATTTTTAAAAAGAAGTATCAGCCAATTATGGTGAATTCTCCAGATGACTAATTATAATAAATTCTGAGATAAGCATTCTGAATTATTACACTAAGGAAATCAGCAGTAATCTTGGCTAGATCAGGTTAAGTAGAAGGTATGTAAGAAAATTAAAGTTTAATCACAGTAGGTTTCACAAGAATACAAGGAAAGAAAATGGGTTTGTGAGTACAAACAAGTTGTGAGGGAGTCTTTCATTGGAGGAAAAAGTAAACTAATATAGAAGAGGATGCATTGTAGAGGGATAACTTTAACGATAAGACAAATTTTGTATTTCCATGTCATAGGAAATATAGCAAGACAAAGGGAGAAGGGATCCTCCACAGCAGAATGGGTTGAAGATGGTAAAGTGATAGGGGTTTTTTGAAAATTGGATTAGATCTAGTTAGCAATCTTGGATTTCACAAAGATTGAGATTTTTTAAATGGAATTAATTTGGTAAACAACAACAGATTTAAGAGTGTTTGTGAAAATCAGAACAGAGGAGAGAAGAATCAGAAACACTGAAAAAGTAGTATGATCCAAGAATAAATAATATCAAATTTTCTTTAAAATATTTTATGTAGTAAAATATTTAACAGTGGTGACAGTAAACCTGTCTAAAAATTGGAAGGAACAGCATTCATATGAAAATAAAAATGTATAGGGCCATTCTACAAAGAACTTTAGAGTAGGTCAATCAGTATTAAAGTTGTGAAGTAAGAAAATTAAAGAAAAACTACAAAATCATTCTCCATTTTTAAAAAGTTTTAAATATAGCAAATGGCCATAAATGCAGTTATTGAAATGGTTAATAAAACTTACTGCATTTCAACAAGTATGCTGTTATTGAAAATAAAAGGACAAGTAACACTTTTTTGTTCATGTGAAATAAACAAGCTTTTTATATTTTAAACTAAAAGGCGCTAAGGTAAATAGACGATGCTAGTTGATGTGAGAGCACAATGAAAACATAGCTAAAGTAATCAAATAGCATTTAAAGTAGTGGTCTAGAAAAATTCAACTGTGGTCTAGGAAAGCAGGCAAATGATCAGCATCTTTTATTTATTTTCATTGAAAAAAATATTGCATATGTTTGTAATGCAGAATGATTGTATTCATTTTGAGAAGTTGGAAAGTGTACATAGTGTATTTCAAATATTTTTTCATTCCTTTCTCTTCCCTGCCTTGCCCCTCACTCCATCTTTTGGTCTCTTTTCCTTTTGTAAAATATCTGTCTCCCTGTTTCTTACTATCTGTCTTTTACTTTGCATTTTATTATAACAGTATTATATGATTTTCTTGTAAAAGAAACCATGGAATGTAAGCTTGTGTGTGTAACTTATCTCACTTTACATAGCAGTCTCAAAATGCTTTTGTTTTCCTACAAATGACTTGTTTGTATTCCTTCATGGCAAAGTAGCACTCCATTAAGCATCAATGCCACATTTTCCATGTCTATTCATTTCTTTGTGGACATATAGGCCACTTCCAAATTTACCTATTATGTTATCCTGCTATAAACATAGGTTTACAGCATAGGTTTAACATATATTTGTGATGTTATATTCTCAAATCTAGAATACCTAGCAGGGGAATCGCTGGCAGAGGAACAGCCTCAGTGAAATCAGGAAAGGACAAAAGCACTTGATAAATGCAGGAAACAATTTCAGTGTGCATGAAGAGAACGATGCTCTTGGTTGAATATTAGAACGAAATCCCAGGCAGACTGACAAGACTCAGTTGCTACTATGCACAAGTCAGAAAAAGTGTGTCTGTGTCTTGAGGTTACACATAATATTTATCTTTCCTATCTCCTGCAGCGTGAACCCTTGAATTCCAGAAAGATATTTCTTCTGAAAAAAGTATAATTACCTTCATGTAATAGGAAAATAAAAACCTATAAAATGTCATTATATAAATGTTCTTTGTGTAGTTGCAACACAGATTTTCACTCTTCCTACAAGATATGTCCACAAACACAATTCTTAGAGATTGTAGGGTTTATGAATTCGTTGCTAGGTAGCTGTAAAGTAACCTTCAGATTCCCTCCTTCCACTGATGAAAGGTCAGGGTCTGTCAGTGTGTTCTCCATCCAGCTGAGCAAGGCAGAATTGAAACATCCCTAATATGCTGGAAATAAAGGCAGTGTCCTGATTTTACCTGCTGGCAGCCAAAGTCCTTCAGTAGATTGGTGTTTGTCTTCTCTTGGGAAATCACCAGAATGCAACTGCCCTCATCAATGTTCCTTTCCTGCTCCTCTCTCCTCCTGCCATGGCTTAGTGACAGGTCTCCTGAAAGATGGTAATGTAACAGGACTGTTACAGAATTAAAGTCCAGGCTCTTTCGGCAAAGCAATATATTCAGTTAGATGTCCTGCCTGCTGCAGTAAAATAACTCAGAAAAAAAAAAAAACACTGATGTGAGAGAAAACAATCTCAAAATTGATAGGCCAAAAATCCCACAGTGATAAACTTTGCTAACATAATATGCCATTTAAGAAAGAAATATAAAATTTACTTAAATAATCTATTGCACCATGAGTCTAAAAATTGATCTTATAATAATAGCAAGGCAATTAGTACCTTGGTAATAACAATAAATTATATGCATTTGGGTTTGAAGAAATATTTTTATCAAAGTATGATAATCTCTTATTAAATGTATCAGGCTTATGGAGCATAAATAGTAACATTAAAATGGACCTAATGCTCTTGAAGAGTAATTTCACTCAAACTAATGCTTCAATCATAAATAACACTTGCTTGTCACTAAAAAGTGAAAAAAATACCTTACAATATTCTATTTTCTTTTTGTTTCAAATCTTTATCCAAGCCCCATAAAAATGTTTGTAAACATTAGTCCACATTCATATATCTGAAGCTAAAAATCTAGGAGTAACTATTCTAAAGATCTCTCTGTCTGAAAATATTTTACAATTTTAGGAGGTATACATGATAGTAAACAAAATTATCCAAACCATCTGATGGTTTTAAATGCACTATGAGTCTCATACATACTTTGCATTGCAACGTTTGCACAAAATTCTTAAGTTTTCTACTTTTATCCATTCTTTTAGTCTATCATCAGCAACTATAGAATTAAACAAAGGCAAATAAAAGATAAAAAAGTAAAATGGAAATATAATTTGTAATGTATTATATATATTTAAATTTTTAAAAGTTATATAATATTTAAGTCAAATCAGTCCAATGAAACAATTTCCAAGGCCTGTGCAAGTTGACTATATATTTTTTGATTGTTACAATTAATTAGAATAGCAGTCTTGAGGGGAGAGTTTGGGTGAGTGATCAGCCTTACAGCTATGACAGAAGGGTGTAAATGAAGCACAAGTTGAAAGATTTTAGTCTATTCTGCTAGGGACAGGGAAGTTAAAGCTGACAGTGAGAAAATGGGAGCATGCAATGTTATGATGACATATATGAGGGTGAGGATATTCTGAGCATTTCCAGTTTGATAGATTTCACATAATTTGCAAATCTTCCTTATTTTAACTTCCGACAAAAACTCTTCTGTTTACACTTCCACATTGACTAACATAAGTACTTTCACCCATGTAATGTGTTTTAAGTGCAATGTATACATTTTTTGTTTTCAAAGATTATTCTCAGTGGTCTATAAAGAATCTGTATCAGAAAGATGATAGTTATAGAGTTTCTAATTTAGAGGGGGAACTATGGGCCAAGACAAATAATCAAGAAGCCATTTTATGAGACTTCCATAAGACAATCTGTTAGACTTCTTCAGCAGGACTTTTGTTATATATTGTCCAGTTATTTAATTTTTTTAATACTTGATTTTCAAATTTCATTTGAAATAATGAACTGTTATTATTGCCTGAAAAATGGCCAATTATTTTACTTTTGATGATCTCATTGTAAATTTTAGAGTGAAAAATAAATAAACTGGTAAAATGTGAAATGTTTTCAAATGCTACTAGATAATTGTCCACAGACTATAATACCATTCTATTAATGCCAATGATCAATTTCTTAAAAATATTAAAATTCACATATTTTAGATTTTAGATAAATTGGACAAAATAATAAGTACAGATCAATTAATACTATGAGTATGATTTTTTAAAAATTTTAAATGGAATAAAGTAAATAACAGTAAAACAGAGATTCAAAACAGTTTTGTAGAAAAGTAACAATAATCAACACATCGTGCATTGTTATATTCACAGTAGTTGTTAAGAGTAAAAGATATAGGCATGAAACGTTGCCCAGAAAATTACTAGCAGAAACTTTCCCCTCAATGAACCAAGAGGAAACAGCTGTATTACTAACTTAGCTGTCTTGAGTTTAAATATATTTTTTCCTGTTATTCCTTTTCCCTTTCTCTGTCACAGTGTTTCTTTTCTTAATAGTTTCTTCCCTATTTACAATATCTATTATACATTTTGGATCTTGTTTACTCTTTTAGATTCTCACACTAGTGAGACATTACAGTGTTTACACATGTGGATCTGGTTTAATTTATTTACCAGTATGATCTCAAGTTGCATCCATTTACCTATAAAAGTCTCATTTCACTTATGATTTTTGTTTTCAAACACCTTTCAAATTTACAAAGAAATGACATTTCGTACCAGTCGCAAAAATTAAAATCATGCCACAAGCTCAAATCATTTGTATCGGAAAATAAGAAGGTGATGCACGTCTAAAGATTGTGTTCCAGATCTGATGGATTCCTTACACTATTTTTTTGGCATTGTACAACTCATATTGAACATATCTATCTTTAACTACCTGAATGAAAACATATAAAATTGTTACAGTTGTACCTCTCAAAACATACGAATGTAAAAAATCACCAGGCTTGAGACCTGTTGAAAGAAATAACAGAAAAAGAGTTTCATGATTTTGTGTCTGTTGCAAATGTTCATTGAGTTCTGAAGAGCATACAAAGATTTACTGTGCTGTGTTGTCAAACTCAAGATTTTTAATAAAACAAAAGATTTGATTACCGAGTATTTAATAATCAAAGGGGAAAATGTGATAATATGATTGATGTTTACTCACTTGTATCCTACAGTGAGTCGATGAAATTTGAAATATTGAGAAAGCTCTTGTTGAGTAATGAAATATAATAAGCAATTTTTTTCTAAGACCAGAATATATTTATTGAGAGATAGAAAGCTTCTGTTGATACAGAAAACATCATTTGATGCCTTTTCCTAGTAGGAATCAGTATGCAAAAAATCATGTACTTGGCCTGGGAAAGTAAGAAAAAGAATTCTGAAGAGAGCTTTCCACATGTTTATGTAGTGGAACTTATTTTAGGCAACATCCCTTTGAGGATAATACATATAACACCAAGAGAGCAAAAGAATGAAATTTGACTGTGCAGTTTTTACATAGATATGCTTGTATTTGAAAATCAAATTAGTTCTGCTAAAAAAAGTAACTAGTATAGACTGTAGGATGCTGATATTAGACTATTATTTTATTTGCTTGATTAATTTCTTAGAAAATATTGACATAAGCTTAGATACATGTAGCTACTTTTTAGCTACCAATTTTATAACAGGTATATAAAAAGATGTAATTATAATAAAATTCTGGTCCAAATTGTGATATCACAGCAAAAAATGACTGCTAAACTATCCATTTATTTGTTGGTAACTATGTAGGCTGATTCCAAGATTTAGGTGTTATAGGGCTGGGGATTAAGCTCAGAAGCACAAGTGCTTGCCTGGCAAGCACAGGTTGTGAGTTCGATCCCTGGTACCACATACACAGGCACACACACACACACACACACACACACACACAAAAGATATGGTAGATGCTATAAACTATGCTCTATGAATATGGGTACTTTGAAGACTGTAGACATAAAACTCATCATAACAATTTTCAATAGTAATGTTTTCATTCCTTATTGGGAGTTGAACATATACATAACACACCTTAAATCCCTTATTTATACACTTTCCCTCCCTTCTCTATTCCATCCTTCCCAAGTCTTGTTTCCTTTCCCTTTAAAAACATATATCTTCCTGTTTTCTATTATGTATCTTTTATTTTGCTCTTTATTTTTATTTTGCGTCTTACTTATTTTACTTAAAATTATGATCTCAATGTACAACCGTTTTCCAAAAATGTTTATTCTTTTTTAATGTAAGAAAAGTAATCCATTGTGTGTAAATGCCTCATTTGCACAATAAATTATCCATTTATTGGTTGGTGAATATGTAGGCTGATTCCAAGATTTGGGTGTTAGAGTGCTGGGGATTTAGCTGAGCAGCGCAAGTGCCTGCCTGGCAAGCATAAGGTTGTGAGTTCGATCAGTGGTACCACATACACACACACAAAAATATATGGTAGATGTTATAGACTATGCTGCTATGAATATGGGTATGCATGTATCACTGAAAAAGTGTTATCATTAATTCTTTGGAAAAGATACCTAAAAGGACAATATCTGGGTCAAATGGAATATCTTTTTGCTTTTTGAGCAATACCAATACTGGTTTCTTTAATGATTGTACTAGCTTACATTCTAATCAACAACATAGAAGGGTTCCTTTTCTCCCACATTCCCACAAGCACTTATTACAGTTTGGTATCTTGACAGTCATTCTTTGTGGAATAAAATAGAACTTTAGCATTGTTTTAATTTGAACTTTTTCATATTTATTTTGGCTATGTTGACTTCTTTCATGAAGTGTCAGTTCATTTTACTTGCCCATTTTTGACCAGTATTAATAAAAGTTATGAATAAAAATATTGTTAATATAGTGTTATCTATATTAATAAACTTAATTCTATGTATTTATTTTTTACTTTTTAAATGTGACTACTAGACCAAATATACATAATGATTTTATCTAATAGCCATATTTAATATGTACATATATAATCATTAATATACAATATTATATTATGTACCACATACTATTTATATTAACATATAATAATAGATATTTTATACATATAAGTTGATATATATAAGGCTTCTTTATAATTTTACTGAGAAACATTGATATAAAATACAACTGTTTCACTTTCATCATTTTGAAGGTATTATTATTTTACACATTTTACCTTTTTTGTTCACATTTTAATTTTAAAGAAATTATGAAGTCATGAAAGATGATTTATTTCTCCTTACAGTCATATATATTGTGCACATTCCAAACATATTTGATGAACTGATTTGAATAACAATTATGGTCATCAAATAGTACCAATAGTTTGGAGATATAGAGAACATTATTTGCATATGCAATTGAAGAATAGATTAAAATTTAAATTTATATCTAGAAATTTTATCTATACCTGGAACAGGCAATGTATCAAACTTGTAATTATACAAATACTTTCATTCATTCATTAAAAAAATATTTGTCAAATTCTTTCATGTTCACAATTATTGATTATACTCAACATTCCATATGGTATAAATTCATTCCTTAAGAATTCGATCATCTGATAAAGAAAACACTCAGATGATCAAGTAAAATATAGTTTATAATAACATTTTTAAGATTTAAGGTACAAAAGGTATCGTTTTCTACAAACATAAGCAGAACCCAACTTCTTCTGAGCATAATGCAATTGAAACACTATGAATACTTGATTTAAAGATAGATATAAAAGTAAAACCCATGAAGAAAGCTAAGAGGTAGTTGCCCATGAGGATGAAAGAAAAATAGCATTGTCAAGAAAGCCAAATGAAGAAAGTTTTTAAATGAAAAGAATTGATAAAGTGTAGGCTCATGGAGTTATGGTAAATATTAAAGAATTATACTATTCTTATTAGATTTAGTAATAATGATGATTGCCTATGTTATTAAAATTTTTGTAGAAGATGAAAGAGACAGAGCTCAATGGTAGTAGATTGGTGAAAAATGAAGAATAATAAAAGTAAAGACAATAAGTATAACTTCATCAACAGAGTTAACATGAAATAGGGATGAAAGTGCTAGCTAAAAGAGACATGAAAGTAACAAAAAACTTTCCCAAATTATTGACATTCTAACTAATAAAGAGATCAACTGAGCAAATAATGAACAATCAAGAATTCCAGGGAAAATTAGATAAAATTCCTGAAAAATGTGAATATTTTCATATATTCAGATCAAGAAAATCAGGGGAGGATAAAATAAGATCATTTAAAATAGATAATATTTGTTTATTTGACATAGGATGATGTTTATATTTATGACTTTCTCATGCTGATTTTTTTAAAAAGTAAAATTGCAGAGATACTAAAAATGACTAACTTCAATAATTAAAATATTGGTAAGTGAGAATAAATCATCAAATAATGGAAAAAATCATCAAGTGAAATAGGAAAACTACCAGCATAGAGTTTTTGCTAAGTTTCTACAGTGAGCAAAATCTGGGAGCACCCTTCCCACAAGCTAGCAGCAGCCATGCGTGAGGAGGAGAAACAGAAAGCCAGTTCACCCTTCCTGTGAGCCAGCTGGTATGCAGGCTGGGAGACAAGAAGAGCCGAGCCCCTTTTACCCCCATAAACAACCAGCTAATTCAGAATAACACAAGCTGAGTTGATAGCAACTGAGGTACAAAAACAACTTAAGGCTTATATTTTTTGATTGGCTTTGCAGGCCTAAAACCAGTAGTCTGAACATCTATTTAGAGGATAACAATAGTCATTAAAGCAACTATAGGGGATTTTTTTGTCTTGTTTCTGAAATCCAGTATTGTTCTCACTATTTTGTTTTGCTGTTTGACTGTTTTGTTTTGATTGGTTTTATTCTGTTCTGTTTTGTTTGATTTTATTATGCCTGATGGTATGGGTAGCAATTTTGAAGATAGCAAGAGACATTATGGTAGCAATTGTTGATTTCCTATTATCCTATTTTGAAGTCTTTTATCACTTTCACTGTTTTATTTTGATTAGCTTTATTGTATTCTATTTTGTTTGATTTTATTCTATTTGAGATAAAATAAATAGAAAAAGGAAAGAAGTTTCTATAGGGATATTCATAAGACCACTGCAAACATTAACATATATATAAATGTTAAAGCAATTAACATATATATATATATTATACTTTATATAATATCCTTAACATTTTTAACATATATTAATAGTTACTTTACTCAATACATATTACTATTTATTTTACTTTACAATATATATTTATATAATATATAGTACATAAATACATTTGTTCATATTGTTTAATTTATCTGTATATTACTTATTGCAGCTGACACAATATAAATCCTCTGTATATTGTTATAGTGTATTATTTAAGGAATAATAAAGTGAAAATGTCTTAGTACAGATGTACCTATTGTATTTATGGTAACTGTAACTACTCAATACATCAGGAAATGAATAATCTTTAAACAATGTGTTGTAGAGAGTTGACATGGATCTATAAATGTCAGGAGACTATTGGTGTGCCCACACACTCCATTAATATGGGTTATTCATAGTGCTTGTTAAGTGGAAAATTCATGTTTAGTATTTTAGAATTTTTTAGAATTTTTAAATATACACATGAACCAAGGCTGGTTAAATCTGCATATATGGAATCTGTATATGCATAGGGCTAATGTGCACTGTGATACAAAGGAAATGAAGAGATAGTGTTAACAAGATATTATTACATGGGCAATATATTGAAGTCTAGAAAAGCTGGGAAAAAAGTCTTGATAGATCAAAAATGGTAAAAAATAAACAGAAGTGTAAAAGGGAAAGAATATGGAGGGAAAGAAGTAGAAGGAGAAAGTAAAGGAGAGAGACAAGGACAAGGAGAAGGATGAGGGGAAGGAGAAGGAAAAGAAGTAACACAGTGGGACAGAGGGAGACATAGAGAACACGATGAAGCAGTGTACCATGCATATAATTAGAATCCTAGGTAGCAAAATGCAAAACATCAGAAAGATCAAGTTAAAAAAAAGAAAAAGGCATTACTAAATTATTCATCAAAACGCAGCTATTGTATTATACAATAGAAAAGCCATTTTTTAAGTTCCTAGAGATATATATCTGATGCATCAGCCCACACTGATGTTTACAAGCTTCCTGAGGAGTCACAGCAGGCTCCAGAAAGGTGGATTTTTTTAAGAGAGAGGAAAAAAATAACAAAGTTTCAAAACAGAATAACAATAATTAATACATTGTGTTTGATTTTCACAGTAGTATTCAGAGTAAAAGATACATAGGCAGGATATCTTGTCTAAACAATATTAGCACTAAATTTTCTTTTCACTGAACTTAGAAAAAGTAGTTGTATAACTATCTTAACTATTGTGTTCATAAATATTTTTTCTGTTTCCATTTTTTCCTTTCCCCTTTCTTCATCATAGTTTGTCTTTACTTTTGGTCAGTTTCTTCCCAGTTTGCAATGCCTATTGTACATTTTGGATCTTATTTACTCACTCAGCATCTTAGACAATATAATGTTTACACATACGGGTTTGATCTATTTCACTTATGAGTATGACCTCGAGTTGCATCAATTTACCTATAAAAGTCTTCAGTTTGTGCTTCTTTATGGCTGAATAGTATTCCATTATATAAACAAACAACATCTTTTTTATATCCATTCCTCAGTTAATGGGCATTTGGTTGTTTCCATATTTGACTGTTACAAATTGTGTTGCTATAAACATGGGTGCAGATATATCTCTGTGGTATATTTTTAATTGCTCTGAGAAATGTAGATCTTAAAGCAAAAAGCACTATGAAAAATAAAAATTGTTTTAAAAAATACAAGACACAGACCACCACCAACATTTGATATTTAAAAATTTCATGCTACTGATAGGATAGGTTATAGTAGATCTAACAAAAACACATCCAAATGAAAGGGAAAATACATCAGTCTATCCTCACAATAGAATTAACACAACTCACAAAAAGTTACATAAAACAGCCGCAGATATTCTACTGACAGAGACGTTTATAGAAGAATAATTAACAAAAAATTTCTAAATTAAAACTATAAGATGCTACTTTTCAGAAGGTGGAATGTATTCCCTTTCTCAGTATTTTTAACATTTTCCAAAATTAAACATTATTGAAACCATCAATTGAGTCTTAAAAGTTTTTCAGTGAATGAAAATTACACAAATTGTGTTTTATTAGAAAACTGGAATTAAATGAGAAAGAGTAACAAAATAGATGATTATATAGTTTTATTCTACTTAGACTTAGAAAATGCAAGGATTAGAGAAACCACAATGAATACATGCATATATGTTTAGCTGTGTTGCAATATAATAGATGATACAAAAATGTATTTTATTGAAAAATCATATAATTAAGGAAACATGTTTTAATTATAGTACTAGGATAAAAATCTTAAAATCAATTAATACTGGTTGCAATAAACTGGAAAAATAACATCAGAACATCAATCATGTTGGATTGGCATTCTGAAAATTCAGAAGTCAGAGATTTTAGTTTTCCTCACCTGGGCAATGCCTACCCAGGTCAGTTATTGTTTCTAAAGTTCTAAATTATATTCTGCCTTGGATCTTCGGGAACAAGATTATTCCCAAAATTTTTCTTTGTGTATTATACATAATATGTGAACATATGACTCAATATGTCTATGGAGTGTACTAGTTAATGATGCTTTGAATTGCAATGATTTAAAATGTATTTAAGAACCTAAATGATTTGCCTTATCTTTAAAAATAATGCAATATTCTTCATAATTTACTGGTTTTGGTATCTAAATTTTACCTAATAAAGGAAAGCTATTTTTAATTGCTTTTACAAAAAACCTCTAACCTATAATGAGTGCCCAAATAATGAAAAAATTCATTGAATATTAGGACCAAATATCCAAAGCACATACTTAAATGGAAGGTTTCTGTTTTTGCTACTAATTTAGGGAGATTTATTCCATGGTCAGAAGGACTAAGGCAGCTATCCCATGGTAGGAGGGAGTGTTGGAACAAAGCTTCTCAGTTCATAGTAGCAGAGAATTAGTACTTAGGAATTGTTCCAGAAACAAAAGCCCAGGGACCAGATATAGTATCCAAAGTCACATTACCATGACCCACCCAGCCACATACATAAGTATGGTTTTCTAAACTCCTAAGAAATTCTCAAGTCAGTCAAATTGATAATTTACTTTGACTTGCACATGTGAGCTTAGAATAATGCGTAAGTCTATCTATTGTTTTTACAACATTAAACATAATCAGGTATTGAAATTATGAATTTAAAAACTTGTTTTAACTCTAAAACTTTTTATTTCTTGAAGTACCATGGTTAAGATTTATACAAAGTATATGTGTGTAATGTCATTAATTTTATTTGCAAAAATTATGCATTCTTGCCAGCAATACACACACACACACACACACACACACAAGGCATGGCAACAACTAAAAGTGAGCAACTAATTATATCATGATGGCTACTTCAACATACTCCTGCCCTTGTTTCCAAAAAATGGCAATCTTGTATTTTGACTTCACATGTCATCATTTCCTATGTTTTGTTTTGGTGTTGATTCAGTGGTTTTGTTCAAATCAGCAAAGATTTTTTATTTTGTTTTGTTTTTGATAAATTTTAGGCTCACATTTTTCCCAGATCATTAAAATTTAGAATTTTTAGAATTTTTGATGGATTTTTCTAAAGACTTGGAAATTGGAAAGACTTTCAAACATTGAGATATACTCTACTCTCAACTTCTGTAATTTTATGAAATGTTGGACAGAAAGTTTTAGTCTGGCTTTTGTTGTTGGAATTTCTAACCAATTTAGGAGACTATAATTTTTTTGTCCTGATTTACAGTCTTGATGCAGTGTGAGGCTGGTGTCAGACATTGAGGAGAATAAGACTTAAGAAAATATAGGGAAAACATAGAATTCCCCAGAACACAAATCAACTGGTTTCATCAGTTCATCATTGTCCTTCTAAAGTGTGAAGCCTTGTTACTACTAAAGGCCAAAGGTTTTGTGGGACCACTTTTCAAATTCTTGACGTTATTGTTGTGGATGAACTTCATGAATTTAACTTAGATCCACGAGCTTTATGAATTATCTCTTGGACACTGCTCCCAGAAGCCAATTAGTGAGAGTATTTTTCAATTGATTTTGCTAGTAGCTATATTATTCATTAAACTAACATATCACTTGTTTCTCCTTTAACATTATGGTTAATGATGTTATTCATTTAAGCTCGCTAGAGAGAAGGAAAAGCTGATAACTTCCCCTGTTCTGTTACAAATAGACACATTCCACAAATGTGGGAAAAATATTTTGCTGAGTTTTTAAAAAGTAATGAATACTCTTGTTTATTTTATTTGACTCTTATCCTTAAAATAAATGAAGCTATTTTGAGCTGTATGTCACAAATTTCCTAACATAATTTTATCTTTGACTTTTGATATGTTAAAATCTCAAGATATGTACTATTGGCAATAATGCAAATCAGGAATCAGTCAACTCAAAATCTGTTGTTCTTTTTGGACCGGCTAACTTGTTAATATTTGGAATGTTTTTGCTATGGACTTTTGCTTTTTAAAATCTGTGTCTCAATCGTTGACAAAAATTTGAACCTTCTCTTAAATTTTTCTCATAAACAATTTTTCTCAAAATGCTTGTACCTCTGAGTTGCACTTTGTAATAAAAAGGTGATATATTTAAAATGTATCAGCATGTCTCCAAATCACAAATTTAGAAATGAGAAATCTCTTCCTTCGTATAAAAAAGATTGTATGCACTATCTTTTATCATTACATACACAGAATAGTGAAGTCAAAGTGTTTGGTTTTAAACTCTAAATCTTCTACTGCCTATTTCGGTGTTTCTTAGTGCAGCAGTTGAATAAACATCATTATCTTCATCAATAACATGGAGGTAACAATAGCACCGGGCTTATGAAAGTATTAAAGTAACTTTGAAAGTATTAAAGAAAATATTATTTATAAAGCCCTAGCCCTATATCTTTATAAGTCAGCCAATATATTTTAGCTATAATAACAACCCCAAATTTAGACTTCTACATGGATAAAGAATAAATTCTCCCACATATATTTCATACACTTGTTTACCAGGTATATTTTCAGAAAACAATGAATAGGGAAAAACTCAATATAAAAATAATTTAGAGATGAAATTATCTTTATTATTCAATAGTAATAAATTGTGTAGAACAGTAACTGTTTCAGTAAGAAAGTCAAAGGTTTAGAGCTGAAAAATCTAATTTACCCCATAGAGCACTTCCAAAGCCCACACTGGAAACATTTCACAAAATTATTATCATTAAATATATTTGTAATGTTATACCACAAATTGGTTTTTTGATGACAACTAAAAGTAAATTTTAAGCTATGCAATTCACAAATACTACTTTCTGCAGACAATTTGGTTCACTAACAAATACCTTTGGCAAAAATTTGCTTCCACTGGCAAACTCCACATGAGGGAGAAACAATCTCAGACGTCTTCCTCAGAACTGTGGACTGGATTAAGTTCACAAGCCGAGGTACCACTGTACTATATTTCTAGAACGGATATGATCTAATTTTCTAATAAATTGATTTGAATAAGATAAAGATAGAAAAATAAATTTGATGTTTTAATATTATCAAAATAACATTATTTGAATTCTACTGTTGTTGAAGGGAACTGATTGTTCAGAAAAGAGACATGATTTTAAAATCAGAATGAAATATTGTACAATAATAATTTTTAAATTATAGACAGTTGGTATATATAAATGATTTAAACCCAGAGAGCAGTACAAAGGCTCCAATTTATGCAAAGCACACAAAAAAGAAAAAAGGAAAGAAAAGATAAAATTCATTGCACTCCACAACCCTTGAAGAATTCACCAAGTAAGAGATGTTTGAATATTATCTGATTATTTGAACATGGAAATGAAAATGGAGATTTTAGTTTTTGCAATAAATCTATAAAGTATTTATATTTCATAAAATAAAAAAGCATATCCTAAAATTTTTCTTTACTTTTTCTTTTCTCTTCTCTCTCTTTCTCTGCCACATCTCTCTTTTCTGTCACATCTCTCTTCCTCTGTCTCTGTTCCTCTTTTTCAATTTATTATGAATTCAGCATGTGTAGGAATAATCTATGTTTGTACTAATAACCATTTAAAGAATATACATTTTACTTCTCCTCTGCTCTCAGTGGTGCCCATTGGCCATGAATGTACTTCACAGATAGTTGTCTTCATTTTTGCCAAAGACAATGACAAATGTTTTTCAGAATACAGTTGTCCTGAGAATGAAAGTTGTTAAAGTTCTGAAGCCCATATAATTAAGAACTTCTATTTTTTAGGCACATTGTCCTACGATAAAGGTCATTTTTATGTTTAGTCTAGTTTTATTGAAATGCTTAACATTTAATGTTTAATGGAAGGAACAAATATCCAGATAAAAGAATGACACAATACTGTTGTTTTAAAAACTCTTTTAAGAAAAATATTGTTGCATAGAAGAGAATGCATGTCTGTTTTCATTTATCTTGCTCTTTTTACAAAATTGTGATGTAATTTATTAATAGATGGAGTAAATTCCAGTGCATTGATCCATCTAGAAATTGTTATTACCATCATAATACAGCCCAAATATTTCAAAAATTTATAGTTCATTTTATGAAATTGATTATAGTGACTGTGCCACTATACAATCATCACAACTTGTGAAATAAAACTAAAATATAATGTAAAAAATCTAATGACAATGGTACAAAACATTAAGTGGTCCTATAAAAATTCAAAACCAAAATAGTATACATAGTTTTTTAGGTATATTAGGCATTAAGAAAACTGTAGCTTAATTTAACTTGTTCTAAAAGTTATTTATCTTTCCTTGGTTTTAATTTCCTCTTCTAAGAAATGGGAATGAAGATACTGACTAGAAAATTTTTTAATCTGACCTATCATAGTATCTGTAATACAAACATATTCAATGGAGGTTTTATATTTTCAACCATTTTTCAATAATGGTTGTTCTAGTATTCTGATAGACTTACAGTTATCTTTCAATTTGATTCTACTTATTAAAATAAAACTATCCTTTTTAATATTTTTAATCAAGATATGCTACAGTTTCCATTATTATTTCGTTATCCCATTCCACTTTAACTCAGATATATACACTGTATGCAGGTTATTAAACTCTTTTCAGTGAATAGTTTTTACTATATCACCCTTATACCTAGATTTAAATTTATAATTTATTCCTAAAAATACTGTAAAGTACAAAATTATTAGAAGTGAGTTATACATTGCACATAGATGAAATTCTTTGGTGGCTGAAATACTAAACTCCAATTTCTATTTTTGGGCTCACTGAAAAATTTCACTAACATTAATAACAGCTTTATCAGGATATACCTCCTTTGCACATGCTTTTCTTTTTTTCTATAAAAAGAAGGAAGGTAATTGTTATATTTACAAAATCTAGCAATCATGTGAGGAAGAAAGTTGCTGGGCCTTATACATCAGTTTTGCCTAAACAATTTTTAAAATGCAGAGTCTGGATATTGTAACCTGGAAATATTGAATTGGAATTGGGGTAAGGTGTGTTTTCTCAAATATTCATTTAAAATACTATTGTAATAGACTTAAGAAAACAAAAAATAAAGAGTATTTAAATTCACAACAGATGAAGTACAAATAGACAAATGACCATGTGAAAAAAATGTTCAGCATCTTTAGCCAGCAGAGAAAAGTAATTTAAAACTAGGTTGAGATTCCGTCTTCCTCAGACAGAATGGTTATTCTTAAAAATACAGAAATAAAAATAAAAATGAAGAAATAAGTATTGGCAAGTAGGCAGTGAAAATGGAATGCTCTCTACTGCTGATGGAAATGTAAATTGATATGGCCACTATACAAATAAGTATATAGATTCCTCCAAAATTAAAAATAGCACCACCACTGACCCAGCTTTACTAATCCCCAGCATATTCTCAGAAGAACTGAAGTCAGCATATTACAGTGCTACCTACATGCCTATATTCATTGGAGCACAATTCAGAGTGGCTAAGCTAAACAGTCTACATCATCTTCAATAGATGAATAGATAAAAGCCATAAATATATACAGTGAAATATTAATTAGTCACAAAAAAAAAACAAAGGCCTGACATTTACAGAACAAACTCTAGATCTGGGGATCTACATTTTAAGTGAAATAAACCCGACTTAGTCAAATATTGCCCATTTCACTCATATTTGTAATTTAAAAACTATTTTAAACTAGAAAAAGTTTTAAAAAGAGATGAAAAGAAAATGGGAGTCAGATTATTGGAAAAGAAAAAAGGGCTGCAAGCACTTAGGGGAGGAAGGAAGAAGGGAATGCTGGGAGTAAAAGTGATGAAAATACATTTCATGTGTGGATGAATGTGTCAGAACTGAAGCCATTATTCTTATATCACCTGCACACACACACACATATTACACACACACACGCATACACACACACACGCACGCACACACACAGAATAGTCTATTACTCATGTCAGTCAGGCTCTCCTGTGCCACTTCCAACCATAACTGATTTATTTGCTGTCTAGCAAAGTGAGCTGCAGTCAGTATTTGAGAGTTGTAATTTGTTAACTTTCTAGTGACTTCTGGCTCCATATGGTATGATATTCTTCTCCTCTCTAGATGCAATTTCAGCTGAGGATTTCTTTCAATCATTCATGGATATATAACTGAGCAGGTAATACTGAAATGAACTGAATGGTAAGGTAAAAACCTTAAAACTTAAAGTCTAATAGAGATTAAAACTATACAGACAAGAACAATGTACGTTAAAATGACACAGCTTTTTAAATTTCTCAGGATGCCATGATAAAGTTCAGCCATGCATCATATAAGTACATTTTAGTGAATAATAGGCCACACTTCTTATGGTGAACCCATAGGATTACCTAATGATGCCATGGCTGTCTTAGACTGTGTAAGTATAATGATGAAATTCTCTAATGACCCATTTTTCATTATATCCACAGCAATGAGCAATCTCTGCTGGTTGATTTAGACAACAGGAATGTATGTCTTTGTTCTGGGGACTAAATTCCAAAATCAAGGTGGTATCATGGTCAAACACTGGTGAGGATAGCATTCCTGGTTTGCAGATGCCTTCTTAAAATCAGTCTGTCATTTTTCTCTCTGTCTCTTCTCCCATCTTCTGCTTAGTCTTAACAAGGTCATATATCCTATTAGATTAAAACTCCTATTTGAAGACTTTAATAAATCTTACTTACCTAAAATATCTCTGTCTCCATCTACAGTGCTATCTGAAGTCATGGCTTCACCACTGAATTTGGGGAAGGAGAGAGACACAATTCAACGCATGGCAGATAGCTTTCAAAAAGGAAGCATAAAAACCATGCAGTCATACCCAGGAAAAAACTCAACTTCATTAGGATGAAAGACTATCAAGAACATGCTTATTATACACATAGATTAGATTTATGCTTCAGTTAGGCAAGACTTGAGGGAGCAAGTATGAATAGAAGTTCTGAGAGCACAAAAGGGAAAAATGTACCTCAATGTAAATTCATGAAATATTCAATTTCTGAGTTTTTATCATTTTTTATATTGAGTTAGGTTTTTCAGATATCTCATCTTTTTATTACTGTAGTTTTAGCATCCCTAAAATGCCTGGAGGGGAATTGTTGCTATAGATGTGGTATGAATTTTCTTGCTTAGGTAAAACTATCACATATCAGACTCAAAAATCTTTACAGATCTTAAGCTTAAAACTTTAAAGTATTAACAAGTTCTATATATAAAAGGATCAAAAACCTTTTGGAGAACTGTGGGCAAAGAACAACTGAGAATTTGTGTCTTTTGGGGAACAGAGAATTTTCAGTAGCTGATCATTACTGTTTCACCTGTATGTACAGATTTAAGTCTATCGCATTTTTCTTTATACACACCAGCTATAAATCTGATTTCGTATGAAACTTTAGCAGAAATGCTTATGAATCACCTGAAAGTATATAAATCTGAGTAGAACTGAAGCATGCTATTTAATTTTATTGATTTTAGAGTGGAAAGGCAATTTGAATAATGAGAAAGTATGTAAAAACAAAAAAATTCTCAGATATAGAAGAGAAAAATATATAGTGAGAATTGAACTTAACAACATCAAACAATAAAGTAATAAAGACTTTGGTCCTTTAAATAAATTATTGACTACTTCTAAAAAAACTATAGAAGAAACAATTCCGGGGCTCATCTTGTGACTTCACAAACAGTTACAATATTTACACCACTTCCATATGTCTCACGCAGGGACCCACAATGATTGTTGGAATGTTCATCATTAGCTTTAAGATGCACAAGCACTGAATATCTTTTCCAGGTGAGAAAGTTCATTTTAAAAGGCTTTTCTAGATGTTTTAGTTCCATCTCTTTGTTCAACCAGTAGAAGAGAAATAGCTAAGGAAAGGGTTTGTTAATTTTCATTAGCACACATTTGCAGCACAACATTCATTTTGGGGTTTATGGAGATAATACATATTAAAACTTTTTCTTCTCCTTCCTCTTCCCCATCTTTTCTACTTCCCTCCTTCTAGCTCTGTCCACTTCCCTTTTAAAAATACAGGGTTTTTTTTTGGTTTTTTAAAGTCTAGTAAATTTCTCTATCCAAATAAAATCAAGCAGAGAGATAGGAAAAATGTGTACAATGTACATAGAAGTGTATATCATCGTAATGAGGGAAAGGGTTCAAAAATTCCCTTAGTCCACAATATTTTTATCTTGTTCTCTAATGAAACAAGTTGGAAAGAAAGTCAAGATGTTTCTTTGCAAAAAGTAGTTGTGCTTATTAGCACAAATACTCAGAACTTCTCCATGGCCAAATTCACACTGCTTATAACTGTGATAAAACTCTGAAAACATGTTTTGTGGTTATATGGTATATTAAGTAAAAAGCCTTTGTTCTTGATTTTTATCATCCTAGTTTTTTTACTTACTTGCTACAGTACAAGTGAACCATAATAAAAAAATGAAACTTCATTTCAACTGTTCAGAGTATATATCTCTATATTCCCAGGCAGATAAAAACTATATAGGTTATATATTTACATTAAAGTAACAAAAATCTACTGCATTGCTTTACATCAAAAAGTTTTACAATTAAAAGACTTCTTGTTTGTTGTGTAATCTAAAATAATATAATTGCAATGAATTAATACAAATATTACCTAAATTACTGACTGTTATAAAACAGAGTGTAAAGTAAAGGAGTTACTTTTTCTGTAGCCATTTTGTAATAAGATTTTTACCCTAATTTCATGATCATACTTTATCAACATGCAATCCCATTAGTATTGTTTATTAGTGACTAGTGTCAAATGACATGTCAACTTACAAAAATATTTATGTTAGTCTTATTTACTGACAATGTCTAATTCTATAAGTGATCCATGTGAAAAAAATTGAATATGCTTATAGTTTTGTGAACACAGGCAAATCATTCCATCTTTTACTTTTTTTTTTTTAAGTTTTTTTATCGGTACCAGGGATCGAACTCATGACCACGTGTTTGCAAGGCAGGCGCTTATGCCACTGAGGTAAATCCCCAGCCCTCCATCTTTTACTCTTGAAAATGAGTTGAAACTTGAGATGAAAGCGGTAAGGTGAAATTAGCCCCTGAAATCTATATCATTGTTTTAAAAAGTCAATGACATTTTTAGAATAATATATCTGTGTGATAGTTGCTTGTCAATTCAATTGTCCTGAGAGAGGCCTAGATCAAGAAAGCACACTTTTGGATGTGTTTGTGTGTCATAAGTGAATAACTTTGGGGGCAACATTTGTTTCCTCCCTTCTTCCTCCCCTGTAGTCCTTCTCTTTGCTCTGCCTTTTGCTGCTAAGTGAGCTGTTTTAATCCACCATGCCTTTGCACCATGAAGTTTCTGCTTAAGAACAAGATGATCATTGCCTGAAAATTCTATGGCTGAAAAATAAAAATATTTCCCTTTTATTATTGGGGTTTGAACCCTGGACCTTTGCACTGTGGTGCATCCCCAAACTCTCAATTTTTTTTTTTTTTGAGAAAGGATTTTGCAAAGTCACTAATTGTTCCCTGTGAACTTTAATATGAAACCATCTGCCTTGTGCTTCAAAGTGCTGATATTTCTTCTATGCTCTTATCATGTCTCATTTAAACCTCTTGTTCTTTAAGTTGAGGATGTAAGGCATTTTGTCTCAGCAATGGGAAATCTGTAGGATACAGAAAATTAGTACTGGAGAAATGAGGTTGTTGCTGTGACCAAGCATGACCAGAAATCTCTGCAAATAGTTTGAAAAAGAAGTTAGGAAAACTTTGGAAAAATGGGCTGCAGGAAACCTAAAGGAGTAAAATAGATAATGGGCCATTCTAGTTGGAGTTCATAAGACCAGAATTTTGATACAAATGTAGAGAGTAAAAATGTGGGATGGAAAAGTAATGTGTTATGTGCAGGCACAAACTCCCCACAATTAATGTATTCAGTAGGTAGTATGAATATGCACTAGTAAAAATTTAGAAATTCTGAAAATACTACTCACAAGGTTTTAGATGGGAACAAAAAATTTTTTGGAAACTATTTTCATAAAACATTTATGTGCATTTGGTCTATATCCAGAGATTATAAAAGGCTGAGTTAGAGAGGTAAGAACCAAGTAAAATGGGGGAGGAAAATTCAAAGGGGCTCATAATAAATAAATAAATTATTCAGAGTTACTATGAGAAGCAAAAATCAGAGGGGAGATATTTGAGAATACTACATTTCTGAACAAAAAAGACCTTTGTTTAAAATTGAGGCCATAGAAAGCATGGTTTCTGAAGAAATAACACCATTAAAAATAAACTAATTATTTAAAATAGGACAATAGAATAAATGTCCTAATGTCATCTCATGAACCAGCAGGACATCATCTGTTGCTCAAGGATGTGACTTTCATTTTAGAAGAGAATCTGAGTTCCTTATTTGAGAACAGTTGACTAGGAAATTATTTCTCTAGGATTCATTTTACTGTGCTCAAAATATAGGTCCTCAAAGTTCTTTGCAGCTCTGGTCAAAGACCAGCTGGCTACTACCTGAACTCGGGACAGACTTTAGCATTCTTCACATCATGCTGACTCTTCAGGCATGCAGAATTCAAAAGCTGCAGGGTCATGAAAGCTTCCACCCACATTCTAAAGAAAGTTTGGAAGGCCTGACCAAAAAACGTGGTATGATCAGAGTCTCTGTTGGTACTTCTTGAAAGGGCAGTGTGTGAAACTGTGATAATAAAATCAGAGATAAAATAGAGATCCCAGAAATTTGGACATGCCAGAAACATGGACTGTCAGCTTAGAAAAGCTGTAAGAAGTGAGGAAATGAAAGAATTAAGGACTTCAACAAACCAGGGCATAGAGTGGGGCCATGCAGTCTCTTCTAAATTCAAATCTCACAACAATATGCCCTGGATAATATAGGTTATAGAACAAGAAGGATTCAAACTTGTTGGATTTCAAACTTGTTTAGGTCTGATTCCTTCCTATTCTTCTATTCTCTCATTTGTAATGGTACCGTTTACCTTGTGCAACTGTGTTTTAGGTTCCTATTACTTACTTTTGATTATTACAAGGGTTTAAAGTTCAGTTTTATGCAGGCATAAGAGAGCCTTTGAACTTAGAGTTTTGGGCAATGTTGAAATTGTTGAAACTCTGGGGAAAGGACCAGCACATTTTTTGGTTGCTGACAGGATAGTTACATCATTTTAGGCAGACTTATGCCACTATTCTTTATTTTGAGATTTACAGCTTAAGGAGACTATTCAAATTCTTGGATTTGAATCATAGAGAAGTGCAATAAAAACTGGTCAAAAAATAACTAGATAGTATTTAAATAGTCTTGTTAATGTAATTTATCATTAACAGCAATAAAGTAAAGACGTATTATTTTAGCATAGTTCTCTGGATTGCACCAATCAGCTTTTATTATAATGTTATTTTATTATGTATGGTTTTCTAACATTAAACTATTTTCAAAGACAGTGTCACTTAGTCACAGATTATATAAATGTGATAGTCAAAATGATGATATTTGGAGATGTCCATGTCTAGATTTCCAGCACCTGTGAATAATTTATATGGTTGTTACTTTCCTATGTCTGAATTATAAAAAATCACCACAAAGTTGTTGGATTTAAGAGCAGAAACCTAACATCTCACAATTCTGAAGAACAAAAGACTGAAGATGACAAGATGTCAGAACTCACTCCCTGAATGTTCCAGGAGCACATTCTCCCAGACCTCTTCCAGCTTCTCATGGGTCTACATATGGTTCACAGGGTTGGGGGTAAGTGACTTCCTAAGTCCAATCTCTGCCCCTGTCCTCATGTTTATTACTTGTGTTGTCCTCTTTACCTGTATGTTTATCTATCATAGATTTAGGATGCTCTGCACTCCAGAATGGTCTTATTTTCATATTTTTAATTCACTATCTAGAACAGTTTGTAGGGGTCAAAGTGTAGCTCAGAAGCATGGCTCCCGCCTGGCAAGCATGAGGTCTTGAGTTCAATTCCAGGTTTGGAAAAATAAAAGAAAGAAATAAAAAGAAAGAAAGAACAGGTTTTTTATCAAGTAAAGTAATGTTCAGTGGTATCAGGTAGATTTATACTAATGTCAGTGATTCATACCAGTACACATAAAAAAGAGAATTACAGTTTCAGATAGAATTAAGGTTGTTAATCAGCTGACCACAAAATGAAGAGAATATCCTGGATGGAAACCAGCATCACCACAAATATGTTTAAACGTGAAAGAAAAGAGGGCCATGAAAAGGTCAGAGAGATGCTGTGTGTAAGGGATGTTTCTGGCTTTGAAAATGGTGAATAAGGTCCACAAATGGGAAATTTGTAGTTATTGGCAAACTTCTCCAAGTGCTTCCCAAAAGAATAAAACTCTTTCATTGCTTGATATTACCCAAGTAAGCTGTGTCAAATTTCTGCCTTACAGAAGTACAAAACATTTTTTATGTCACTAATTATACAGTAATTTTGTTCACCCACAATAGTAAATTAATACACATAATTGCCTAATTAGAGATTTAAACTATAAATTATCACAATGTCTTTAGTTTTTACTGCATTATTATATCATGTGTACATCAGTAAATATTTGCCACACACCTAATAATGTGTTGCTGTGATAATGGTACACATCAAACACTCTCCAAATCTCAAAGGCTTATGACAATAGACAGTTATTTCTCTGATGTCTTTTGGATGCCTGTCCTGACTCCGCTTCAGGCTGTGCATTAGGTGCACAGCCCTGCTCACACTTCCATCTCTGAAGCTAGACTGCAAGAACAGTGAGAAGAACAAGTTGCTTCTTAAGGTTTGGTTTTAGCCAAATCCTGTTGAATAGAGAACATAATGTGGCTAAACCTTAGCCAGTGGGACAAGGAGGTCTAGCCATCTTTTGAACTGTGGCTAGGTTATTCTGTTTATTTTTTACTTCTGTTACTGTAACAAAACATCAGAGGTAATCAAAAAAGGAAAATTTATTTTGGCCTACAAGGTTTCAGTTCACAGTTGACTGACTCCATTACTTTTTCAGAGAGGCTCTATATTTGAGAGAAGCACATGCACTGCAAGAAGTCATGCACTTCAAGGTGGAGAAAAGAGAAAAGGGATGAGGAGGAGGCTGGTGCTCTAATGTGACCTCAACTATGTCCTCCCAACCTGGTACACCTCTTACAAACTTCAGTACCTTCCAATATATTGCACCATAGGATGGGGTTGAACATTTGTTATCTTGACCTTTGGGCAATGTTTACAATCCATACCATAGCAATGACATTAGGAAGAAAAGACAAAACAATATTTATGAACACTACAGTTAAAGAAATTGATTGGTACATTTATATGTAAAACAAATGCAAAGCATAGAAAACTGAAAACATGAAAATATATTACCAGCTATGAAAAAATATAATAGGACAAAATTTTTTAATGTTAAAATGTAACTAGAACACAAACTACATTTGCTAACTTAATGAGTTCAAATTCATAATACCAAATTTAACAGGCATGTTTTATATTTAATTTCTCTGAATCACTTATACTACTAACTATATACTTCTGGAAATGCTACAGTGAATTTTTTATTCTTGCCAACTATATTGCTCCATCTCATTTATAAATATTATTTTCATTATTGTAAGAATTTAAGAGTATTAAAGATTTTTGGTTACTAATATAGAAGTCCTTTCTTTGATGAATGAAAGGAAAAATCCAGACAAAGGAAATGTATATGAGTATGTGTGTGTGTGTGTGTATAATTAAAACTGTATCATTGTGTGAATATCAGGAAACAAATAATAGATTAAATGCTTTTGAGAGTTATTTTGGAGATGAGTCCTTCTCTTGTTTACATTTGTGTGTGTGTGTGTGCACATGCATGTTTCATGAAACTTAATACTTTGTTCCTTAAAATCTTACTTTGCAATCTTTAGGCAAATGTTTGGGAAATGAGCATTCTTATAGATGTTCCTATAGCTGCACATGATATCCAGGTTAATGGTAAAAACAAAACCTCAGATATATTTCATTCACACTAATTTTATTGAGCAAAGTACAATTTTTAAATCAGGTACTGTATGGAATCGGAATGACTCCAGAGCTATTATATAACCAGGTAATACTTAAGAGACAGAAAAGGGGAACTGAGATACAGAAAACAAAAGTGAAATACAAACGTTGCTGGATTCAATAAAACTTGGTCATTGCCTTATTTCAAATGAGTTTGAACAGGTGGCCAGCTACAGTCCAGATGTTGTTATCTCTGGCGTGGGTATGGGGAGCTAGGGGTCTCCCATAACCTTCCATCTCTGGGTTGGTGCCTTCACTCTGACAAAGAATGAAGAAGTGAGGTGAGAGTGGTGGAAACTGGGAAATCAGGTCTTACAGAGAATAAGGAATCAATAAATGAAGGTGATGCTAAAACGAAAGTGTATTTATTAGGTTGTGAATGCAGGGAGAAGAAATTAAGTAGCAGTGCTACAAAACAGGGAGAACTGGGCTGAGGTTTCCCAAAGATCAGAGGGCTACTGTACTCATAGGGATAATCTGGTTTCTCAAAATAAATTTTCACTGATTGGTGTGATCCAGGTCAATCAGAGTCTTAGGCATTTTTTTCTGGATAATGATCATTTTTTTCTGGATAATTCTACAAGAGCTGGCTTCATCAAGTATATTGTGCACAATCAGCATATGGTCATTTTCATAGCCATCAGCCAACCCCGGTCTTGTCCTAGCTCTGTCTGTGCCCCTCTGTCTACCCCTAAGATGTGACTGACTGAGACTTTGTTCTCTAAGAGTAGATTGCCTTCTGCTTACTCAGCAAGTTAGGTTACAGTTTTCTATGCACACAAACTTTTAGTGGGACTTTAAATTATATATTGAGGCAATTTCAGGCTATAAGTAAGTTTAACACATGGAAGTGGGAGTTTAGACACATGATTCCAGTGAGAGATGAGAGACAAAACTGTCACAGTATTGGATAAAAGAACTGGAAAGTTGAAACAGAGAGTTAACTACAAGGAAACAATTCTTAAGAAAATGCAGAAGTTACTTTTTTCCAGTAATAAAAGGATTATCCATCTTATTGAGTTCTGCCCTAGATCCCCCATCTCCCAAACGAGTGTATGGTGGAAGTTAAATAAAATGAGACAAATAGTATGATTTCAGGATACTGGAAGGATCAAAACCCTTTAATAAAGCTCGAGGCTCTGATGGCCAAAACAAAGACTTCTCTGAGTCAGTCACTTTTATAGGTCCAATGACAAAAGGCAGAGAAATTGAGGAAAATGCTGTAAATGAGCAGAACCTCAGGAGTCTCTTCAAAGGCTTCTCCAAGTAGTAAATTATGCCAATTTAGGAGAACTGTTCAATCTCCAGGATGATATTTATGGTAGGATCGAGATTGCAGGAATGAAATTCCTCCAGCTGCAGCAGTCTCTATGTTGTTAATTGGGGTTGGAGCCAAGTGTCTGCAGCTGTGGTCTTATCTTGCCCTTTGAGGTGTCTCTGGCCTCATAGATCAATACAGGCCTCAGCCAGGACCAGTGATTCGTAGAGGTTCACTTACTATGAACCAGCTCCCATCACCAGGCAAGGGGCCGAGGCCTAGGACAGATGCACAGATACACATAGCCAATTAATAAAATTTAAATCCTGCTCAGAGCCACCTCATAAGGGTCTCCAACACCAACTCATGATATTTGTAAACATACTAAAAAAGAACTCCAAGGATAACTGATTTCAACAATGCTGGTAACTAAACTTGATCTCTTCCTGGGCAGATTACCGTAAAAGGACTTTATGCCCAAATGATAACCTTTATCTGTTACATTCCATTTGTATAGTAAGTAGCCTCAGACTATCTGGGAATGACTGCAATAGATAGCATGAAAAAATCTTCCAGGCAGTCCTACCTCTGTGCAGGAAGTTGTTTGCCATCATAATAAGAAAATTAAATATTCTCATCACCGTGTCCCACAATTGATTATTCCTGGAAGCAGAGAACAAAAGAATGATATCTGAAACTACCATCTTCACGTATATAAAGACAAAAGAAGAACTATGATAAACCATTATATTCTGAAATTGTATATATTTATATTCCAAAATTTAGCAAATACCAGTAGGAAACTCTCATAATGAATAATAACGAAAATGTACAAGAGACAGCTATATATCACAAAAGGCAAGGAATGAAACCACCTTTCCTGTCTATAGGTTGTGAAAAAAATACCATCATATGTGTAGCTATCCTTCATATTCCATGAAGCCTAGAGCTGTGTAAACCAGGCTGATACCAAAAACTGTAAATGTTCAATTCCTTATATGATATAGCATAGTATTACCATATAAAATATGTAACCCACTCCTACAATTTAAAGCACAGCTACATTGTTTATAAAACTAACACAATGGAAATGTTATGTACATAAATGTTAGGCTGCACTGTTTAGATAATGATTGTGAGGTGGAAATTTTTACATATAAAGAAACAGTTTTTAAAAATTACTTTCAATTCTCAGTTGATTGAATCCATGGACATGTGACACATGATATATAGGATTGTGTATGCAAATGAAAGGAAATTCAGCAGATATGAGCAAGTTAATTTTTTACAAGGAAAAGTATGAATTTTTGCTCTAACATTTCAAATCTATTTTCTATAATATACAGAGCACATGCTAGTGGTTTGTCAGTGCTGTGTGATAGCACATGAGCATCATTATCTCAGCAGCAGCATCGCAGTCCACATCAAGCACTGTTCCTCAGCCGTTTAGAATGTTGGCCTGAACATGGTAAGAGGTGCCTATGAACTGTGTACTTGCACTTTTCTCTGCCTATATTATTCTCAAGGCCTCTTGATCCACGTTATTGCCACGCAGGAAGGATTAAATATATCAAAACAAGTAATAAGTTTTCACCTTCGTCTACTGCAGACTGTTAGCAGGATGTCACTGATGCCAGAATTGAAAAGTGATGAGTTCAGTTAGGCTCTCACTAACTGGTACCAGCTGATTCCAGTGTCCTATGGTTGTAGTCCCTCCTTTTAGCTATTCCAGTCTTCCTTGTCTTTTAGATGTTAAATATTTTCTCATTCATTTCAAGAAATCTTTTTATACGTTTGCTTCCAAATTTTATTATTTATCCAACTTACATATTGATGTTGTCCTGTGCAATGAATTTATGATAACTCTTCTAGCCCAGGTCATTATGCATCACAAGATCATGAGCTACTGTAAGGCAAAGACATCAAGAAATATGTACAAATCAAAGTTGGTGCTAAATATTTATCAAATAAAATAAAAAGTATGCAGACCAGAACAATGAAATAGTATGTGAAACAAGAAAAATGCACTACTTAGTAGAGTTAGTTCTTTTGTTGTGGTACCTGTGGAATAAAAACACAAATGGTGTGCAAGTGGAGCCTGTGAAACCTAAAACTAATGCAAATTAATGAGTAGAATTCACACAGCCTTTCACAAATGTTTAAGAAACATATATTCTCTGTGCCAGATATTGTGCTGTTTAAAAATATGATGCAATAATGTGTAATATTCTCTTACATCTAAAAATAACCCAATATTTTGAGATGAAATTTGGTGTTTTAAGCAAATGTCTAAAATGATAGATATATTATTTAAATTTTATGTTACTCCTTTTACTTTTATTTTTCAGGAACATTTACAGAAAACAGTCTAAATTGAATCTCTTTTCTTTCAGTAAATGAAAATTCCTACATTATTTTAATACATGGATGTTGACCAGTTGATAATTTGTAGAGATGCATTTAAATTCTGAAGTCTTGCTAATAAAGACTGGGAATGATTCAGCTGGCAAACTACTAAGAACTTTAAGGAAACTAAGAGATGCTTAAAATTGGCAGTCTGCTATTTGATGCAGCTATACAAAGTTAAGTGCCATATTACTTCTTTTGTAGGCATAACTTCTTTTATCAAGTTTCTATGGCTTCCATATTGTAACTGGAACAGAAGATTTAATTATTGTTTCTGCCCACAGTGGCAAACTGTGGCAAAATTAGGGTATTTATGGTATCACTGCTGTGTTCACAATGTATAAATCACAATTTTGCAAATCTTAAAAAAACTGACAAAATAGAGAATGTAATCATTAATATAAAAATACTAACATGCCTAATGTGCATCTCTGTAAGTGTAGTTGTGCTTGTAAAGATACTAGACCTTAGTGAAAAAACAGGTTGTTAGCTCTATTGGGGAAATATTTACAAATAAATTAGGCAATTTTAGTGCAAAGAGCTATAGTGAGGAAACAAAGTTCCCAAAAAATGCAGCACTAAGAATTTGAAGATGAAAAGCAATAAAATGCCTACTTAAGAAATCTAGTGACTAATTCCAAGGACAATCAATAGCCTGAAAGTACAAATAGCTTAAAAAGAAGAAAAATTACTGCATATCGAGGAATTGAAAGACTGAAGTCTAAAACTACAGGTTGGAGTCCATTTCCAGTTTCCAGATCTTCTCTCTAAAGGTCACATACTCTCTTTCAGCAGTAAAAGTACAATTGAACATAAGAATAAATAGCAATAATCTTCAAACCTATAAAACAATCACATGAATATGAATCTAATGTAAAGTCAATCTATATTTTGTTCAAAATGCTAATACATGTATATATCATATATACCTTGTATAGTAAATTAAATAATATACAAATATTTATAAATAAATGATTACATTTGCTACACATATTTCTATTCCTACTACACATCAGAGTATATAATCTGATGGAGAAAATAGAATATGTATATTGAAGGTTAGTTCATATATTAAATAGCCTATAATGAGAAAGCAGATTAAAATCATATGAAGCTAGAGACTGGTCCTCAAGGAATATTTGAATTCTTTGTGGTAAACATACCAGAGGCAACATGGTCTTCTATGTCATTGGTGTCATTATTATTAGTGATCATACTATTTTGAGCACTTTGTAGATACTTAACTCTTTATAGTTTCACTAAAGCCATATGAGATAGGGTATTTTCATTTTAATGATTATAAAATAGAGCCCAGAATAGTTTAGCAGCCACCAAGATTACATAGACAGTAGATTATGAAAATCAGTATTTAAAATTAGGTGCACTGATAGAGAACAGTGGAGCTCTTATTCATTATATTCTATAACCTCAGTGAATTCATTGCATTGGACTCAAAAATTCTATGCTGTTTAAGTATGAAAAAGCAAAAGTGGAGTCGAGATTAATCTTACTTTAGGCATAATATAAGACTGAGCATTCAAATGTGTTTTAAAATTTGAGGCCACAAATGAAAGAAAAATGATTTCCTATCATCTCTGGTACACTTTTGCTTTGGAATTCAAATTCTAATATCTAAATTTACTCCAAAATACTTATGCTTTTGCCATCTTAATTCTTTTATTCTGTTTTTCTCTCATTCAATCTTATTATCTACCGTAATCCTTTTGTTAATTCTTGAACTTCATCATATGTCTAGGATAATGTGAATGACTTTATGAATAACTTAACACCATAATAAAGGTACAGAAGGGGAAGTGGGCACAAAAAAGTATGAAGAATGCATAATGGCACACACCTGTAATGCCAACATTCTGCAATGAGGAAGATTTTAGTTCACCTTCAAGCTCAACCCAGACTATGTAGAAATTTAGTGAGTTCCTCTATCAGATTAAGGAAACAATTAAAAAAAAACTGGTAATATTACTCAATGCAAAGACCTGGTTCATTATCTAGTACCAGAAAAATAAGAAACTGAACTTTCTGTTTTGCTCAAAGTAAAACTGAAATCCTTAAAATATGCCTTAAGAAGCGGCATGGGCACGTTGGCTCCCTCTGCTCTTCTAATGGCTCTTCCCTCTCTCCAGATGTACTGTCTCATTCCAAACATGTTAACAGCTTTTTCCCCACAAATATTGTATGCAAGCTTGCCCCAAGCCAGTGCTCTACCTTGTTCACCTACTGAACAACTGTTGTCTTACTTTTGGCCTCTGTTCATTTACTGGACTGAACCCACTAAAACTGTGAACCAAAATAAACCTCTATTCCAAGTTGCGGGTGGTATTAGGACCAAGTGATCATAAAGTAACCAATAAAGAATTGCCTGATCAGGTGATTCCAGAGCCTTTGGAAATGGTTTGAGGGAGAGCTTTATAAAACTTTGGAGATACAGGTTATAAAATTCTTCAGGCATTTTGAGCAGTACCTGATGTGTGCTAGTGGTATGATCCCAGAAGATCAGAATGTTGATAATAGGGCAGAAAGTAAAAGCCAGTTTTAAGAGGTTTCATTTGGGAACAAAGACTTCAATGACAGTTGGATTTGAGGTTACATGTGTTACACACTGACAGAAAATCTATCTACATTTTATCAGTGCCCTAGGACTCTTCAAGAGACAGAAATGAAGGATAATCAATGAATTATCCCGGTGGGAAGAAACTACGAGAAAGCCCAACATCCAGGCTACGCCACGGTACAGGTAACGCTAGATACTCTTCACCAGATTGGTATCAAGAATCAGGAACTAAAACCAAAGCGGAAAGGTGTGAATCTTGGCCAGAAAAGAGGTCTGTAAAGCTGAGGCAAAGGAAAGCATGGTTACTGCAGGGGTTAGCTCTTCTCAAGTCCTCTCTTCTTTTCAGTTTTCTAGCCACTAAGATGTGTGCAGGTCTCCTCAACCTGGCTCTTGCATCATGTGGTTTGTGTATTGGATCTTGCTTATGAAGGACTGAACTCACTGAAACTGGGAGAGAAAATAATCTCACAGCCTTTAAATTGTAGGTATTAGATATTGAGTACCAATGATTAGACAGTGACCAGTACAATCCCTAAATTCTACTAAATATTTTCTTTTTTCTTTTTTTTTTTTGCCTTTTTGAGACAGGGTCTCGTTATGCAGTTCAGGCTGGCCTTGAGCTCACTTTGTAGCCCAGGCTGGTCTCGAACTCGCAACAATCCTCCTGCCTCAGCCTCCCGAGCACTGGGATTACAATCTACTAAATATTTTAAACTAAACTTAAATATGTGAAGGCAAGTTGTTTTTAAAAATGGAAAAGAAATACTGTGAAAATTATCAAATATATATATATATATATATGAAATTGTGTCATGCTTTTCTTCCCATCCTAGTTATAGACCTCTAAATTTAAAATCATCATAACTATCAAAAGGGAGAGCACATGTACTTCTGAAATATGTGCCAATTTATAGGACATTGTGACAGCCTCCAGATGTTTATTCTCTACTACATGTGCACTGAGAAATAATGTTAACCAAGTTATATCAGTAGGTACTGAATAAATGTGCTCTTCAATTTCCCATCTTTCCCAGTACTGCAATTAGTGTTTTCTATTCTTTTGTTTGACTGTGAAAATTCAATGCACTTTAAAAATGTAATATACATGTTTCATAGTCTATCAAAACTTTCTTTGTGTATCCTGTCAGAATATGCAGTTTTACCTTTATAACAAAGTAACGTCATCCTTTGAATCATATCACATAGCTTTTCACAAACAGTATAATTTTTAAATAAAATCTCCATTCCCCCAGATCTGTTGAACTGCTATTCATCCATATTGACAAACAATATCCATTTTCATCATATGTTTCAACAATAACCAATCGATTATTTAAATAAAAATGAAAGATGTAGAAAAAGAAAGGGAATAATAAAAATGTATATATAATTTATACTATATTATATATAATTTTTGCAGTGTCCACATTAGTACTAATATTGAAAGAAGCATTGTTTCAGTGAGGAATATATGACTCATTGTTTTCTTTCTAAACTATGCTTTTGTTTTCTTGACTTATTTAATTTGTTGTTATGCAAACAGTTTTTGTAGAGCATAATGGAGAAAAAAATACAAAAATCTAGCTTAGAGAAGAGTTCATTTGTATTACTAATACCACTGAATTTACTATAGTAAATCACATAACTGTTTGCCACAGACATGATATTTAAACACACTAGAAATCTTTTCAGTTAGCACATTTCATAAAAGTTGGTATTTCATCCACTGGGTGAAACCCTTTATTTAAAACTAAAGCAAGCAAAGCTTTCTTTACAATCTACCATTTGGGACTTGCTTACATGAGAAAGAATAAGCACACATCAAGAAACTTTCCTTTCTTAAAAAGCAAAATCAGAACTCACCTGTGAGTATTAAGCTCATTACAGTTTGCAACAAAATGTACACCGCAGGAAGAGTTAAATCTGCTTAACTTCATTTGAACTTTAATTAAACCAAACAATATATGATTATGATAACTGAAAAAATGGTCAATGATAGGGAAAGAATGTGCAATTATATCCCTAAAGCTCAAATAGGTTTTTGAAAATTTGACATCTTTTAAAATTTTAATTTATGGAAAAAACATGGCCCTGGTATGAGAAACTGAGAGAATAAATGAAGTCCAAAATGTACAGTAGATATTGTGAAATGTAAAGAAATTATTTAAAAGAGAAAAAGAGGAATGAAGATTGGGGAAAAAGGAAAGAGAGAAAAAGAAAAAACTTCAGTATTTCAATGATGCCATCTCACTAGACCTCCATAGATTTAAAATGACATTTTAATATTCACATGTTCACTAAAGATGTGTCTAGAAAAATGTTTATTTCCATAGGATCTTGTCCTGCTGCACCATACACAGTATTAACTAGTGTTGAAGAAACTCACTTTCATCTTTTACATCCCCAATAAACTGTTTATAAAACTCACTACTTAGTTTTAACATTTTATCAAGAAAGAAAACCTGATTATCTTTTTTATACATTTTCTGAATTAAAATATTTTAAAAACATTAAAGAATAAAGTACCAATTAGAAGCACACAAAAATTTTTAAATGAAAACTAATAGAGTAAAACTCAGGAAATTACATTATATTTCTCAATGTAGTCTGTATATAATTAAAAGATAATTTAGTCTTGATAATATCTTTGTAGTTAAAAGTGCCAGATGATTTTGGAGATGGTGTTACAGAGAGCAACAACCACTCTATAAGGAAATCAATCCTGACTTGAAAAGTTTCAAAATAGAAACAAATTTCCTTTCTGAACTTTGACACTTTCTGTAGCTAATGACAAGAATTTTAGCTGGATTAAATTCAGTGTCTCAGAAAAAAAGAAACAAGACATACATCACATAGACATTTTCTTTCTCTCAGCAACAGTCCATAGATATTCTTTCTCTAAGAGAGCATTTTAAAGATGTGATAATCTCATTATATCCCTTCCATAACGAGTTATTTGGTATAAGTAAGAACCTAAGCAATGGTAAGATACTTGCTGGATTCTTGAGAGATTTATTATCAGTCTCAATGACTCCAACTGCTCAATAATTCTAGTATTCAGTTGATCATAGTGGAGTCAAAATTTACAAAAGGACATTGCAATCATAAACCGATGTTTAGATGTTTTATCAAATAGTAAAGACTTTTTGTATGTATTCCCAAAGTTTTTGTCAAATGCTTAAATACATTTTATTATTCATTTTGGAAGCTTTACTAACTTGGAAGATCCTTGTATCAGAGAACAACTGTTATTTGCCTTCATTCTTTTCCCTAGTCCTGAACTCATAATTAAATCTAATAAAAAATTATTGATAGCCCATATTAAAATAATTCGTCTCAGGGTATATTCAGAAAGTATTATTCAGTGATTAATCACAGTTCAGGCTCTCATTCTCAGAGGTAACAATGATAATAAAAGTAAGCTCTGACCTCAGTTTAAGACATTATTTAGTAAAAAAAAAGAAAAAAAAAGATTGGTATTCCACCAGGAACCTCTATACGCCACAATTATCTTAGTCCAGTAGAGTCAAATTCTCACATCTACCTTTGTACTTTTTTTTTTTTTTTTAACCAGGGATCAAACTTATGACCTCATACTTGCCAGACAGGTACTTACACTGCTGAACTAAATACCCGGCCCATACCTTAGCACATTTCAGGAAAGTTTATATGCTACATTTCATTGTGCAATTATTAAAAATTATCTTTTCCTTTTTTTTATAACTACACTATGAACATCTGTGGTAAAGAAGTTTTACTTTGGTTCCATTGCATGTGACTCTAATAGGACTTGTCTGATACCATAATGTTTGTATATATTATTGACGTATGGAGAGGTGCTCTTAAAAGCTTATTACTTATTTAATGAACACAAAGAAATTTTATTAATTAAATCTGTTACCTAGAGAATGTTTCTTCTTTCCACATCTCACATTCTTTGCCATACAGACCAAGGGGCTTAAAAAGTGGTTCTCACAGCTGAGGGAAATGTTCAGAGGCTACCCTCTCTGTTTGTATCAGAAGTTCAGGCCCCTAGTCTGAAGTAAATGGGGTTGAAGGCATGGTATGAGCCACAAAATCTCTAACAGATCTTATTGTGAGGTCTTTCAGTGGCAGATTTGGCCCCATTTTTATGATAATGACAGGATTACCCAAACTGTGCCATAGAGAATATCAATTTCAGCATATACTGCCTTTGCAGGGTTCCTTCCTGTGATTGTGTTTGAAAGACTCAGAAATTTCTTCACAGGAGGACTTCTGAAAAATCTTTCAAATATTAGCATCCTGTATTTCTACAGGAACATAAATCAGTCTGCAGGATTTACCAAGCTTATTTAAATATTTTAGATTTAAATTTTATCTTATGCTATTTTTTCTTATGCTATTTTTGAAGCAGCTAAACATATAATGAGAAAGTATCAATATTTCAGTGAATGTTGGGCTATTAATTTAAATTCTACACACCCCAAAATCACAGACTACCCAAAATTTATATTCAAAAAGATAATAAACTGGGGCAGGAGTCACAATGTCTGAGTCTACACACTAGTTGTTTTCATCATTGTACAACAAAAAAATGTAAAATGTATTTTATATTTTATTACTTCTGTTATGTACATGAAATGCCAGTATAAGACTGTAGAGATATAGATATTTTTATAAATATTTGAAAATAAATACTAATATATGAATGACTTTGCAGTTATTTCACCTTAATTGAAGTGAAATCATTTAATTCAAGTACTAAACAAATACCTCATTATTGTCTCAAATAGAATTTTAATAACATGGTTAAATATTCACATCAACAAAGTTAAAATCACAGGAAAAGAAAAAAAAAGAATATGGCATATCTACCCTATTTCAAGGCAAGATAATTACTTTAAAAACAGTTTAATATCACATTTAGAAGTCATATAATTAGTGATGTCATTATTTTATTTTCATGGCTTAGAATAGTTTTTCACAGTCATTTTCAGTAACCTCTGAGGTGTGAATCTTTTAGAATGGAATAAGTGCCTCTAATGAATTTTGTTTCTCAAATGTGTGAACATACATTCAGGGCAAATTTTTTCACAGGATTCTTAATCCACGGCTTTTAAAATCTTTGTATTCTTCTTTATGCATAATTTGATTTTTATGTTTATTTGAAAATAATGATTTGTCAATATTTTTGAATGATGGAGATATTTTCAAAAATTGGAGAATACACGTGTATGAATTTACTGATTTACTGACCTTGGCACCTTCACTAAAAATAAAATTATGATGTTAAGACGTTTTGATTACTGGAAAAAATAATTGTGCCGCCAGATGTTTTACCTTGAGCGTGCTGAACTTCTTTGTCAGATACATATACAATGCTTCCTTTATTATTTAGGTCTTCATCATCTTAAACTTTATTTTGGATAAACAGGAGGGGTTCAGCGTAATCATTTAAAAATGAATCCTAAACCATAAACATCTAAGAATTTTTTACTACAATATTACTTAGTCTATGATTTTAATAAGAATTTTCTTTAACTTTTGTTTATTTTATAACAATAAATATAAAAATAGTGCCCCTTATCCAAAAAGGATCTGTCCCAGGGAAAAGTTGAAACTATGGAGATTATGAAACCAATATATATATATATGTATATATGTATATATATATATACATATATATATGTATATATATATAATTTCTTATGCATATATACCTATTCTAAATATTAATTATAATTTACAAATTACTTACACTAAAATATTTTTAAAAGCTAATAATAAAAAATGCAATGCAACCAAATACTGTAATAAATGTTCCATGAATGTGATATACCTCCTCTTAAGATATTTTGCTGTCTTAAACTTCTTTTCTCATTACAGTGTTGAGATGGCAATATGCATATGTGATGAGAGGAAGCCAGGTGAATGATATGGACATAGTGATACTGTATTGGGCTACTGTTGACTTCAGGCTATAATTGAAGGGAAGACCATCTGATTTCAGTGGCTGAGGGTCACCAAGCCATAATGTCACAGCTGACCATTTGTATCAACCTACAGAAAGAAAACTCACACATAAAGGAACATGAGACACTATTTTAGTTCAAGAAGAAAAAAAAATGAGATAATTACCTAAATTATATTCAATACCAAATTATTGGGTTTTTTTGTAAATTAATCAATACTGTCAGAAAAAAATATATGAGTATACTACTACATTAGTATATTAGCTTATTGGTATTGTAATTAGAGTACTCAAGACAACGTTTACAATAAGGCTAACAATAACACAATACACATAAGTAGGCAAATAAATGCAAGAACTTATAATAAAGAAAAGTGATTCAAAATGTGTCCTCAGGGTCAGGGATTTAACTCAGTGTCTCTGGCGCTTGCCTGGTAAATGCAGGTTGTGAGTTTGATCCCCAATACCGAAAAAAGAAAAAAAAATCCTCAGTAGCTGCTTCTCACCCTGAAAGAACTTTGAGTTCAGAACAAAAAATATAGTACATCGGGTTAGGGATTTAGCTCAGCAGTATAAGCACCTGCCTGGCAAGTGTGAGGTCGTGAGTTTGATCCCCAGTATTTTATATATATATATATATATATATATAGCACATTATGAAATACAGTATTCAACTACCAGAACTTATAGAGCAATCTATTTTTAAGATTTTCCTGCATAAATTCCTGAAATATATATGTAACTAAAAAATGTACTATATTGTCAAAATGTTAACATTCAAAGAAATAATAATATAAGAAAATAATGAAAAGCAGATAGTAAGAGGTGAGCATGCATCTATAAGTAGAAGAAATCTGACTGAAATTGCTAGATATAAACTAAAACGTTACTTTAGGCTACTAGATTTCCCATTATGGTTTTACTGAAGATGGAGAGAAGCTACTATACCATCTCTATCCCAGTTTATTACAGTTGTGCTTCTATAAAAAGGAATCTTTTGTGTTAGTGTTCACGTATCTAAGAGCTAGCCTGTAACCTCCCTCCTGAAACTAGATAGAAACAGGAACAAAATGTCAAACTATTCAGTTCTATTTATGTAATTGGCCATATTATATTTACTGGAATTTATTTCCCTTCATATCCTTTAAAAACATTTTATTTCAGTTGTTAAAATAAAAAACTAATTTTATTACAGTTTTAGAGCCATCATAATGTAGAGGTTTAAAGAGAGAGGGTGGAACAGCTTTAAATAGCAGGAGAAAACAGCAATTAGATATTCATCATTACCCTCCTTCAAAATTCCAAATAACTTAATTATTTAACAATTAAATTTAATAATTCAGATTAATAAGGCACCTTTAAGTAGTTTAAGAATAAAAGTCATTGTGTCTTCTTATGCTGCTTTGATCTCAATGAAGAAAGAGAAAACAAGTATACCATCTTCTGTCAATAATCATTGACAAAGATGCAAAATAACACATTCTTTAAAAAGGAAAGCCCCCTTTAAGAATTTAAGTTTGGTTAAGTCTTTATAAATAATAAATAAAACATATGAATCATCCAATGATTCTCTAAGTAACCTTAGTTTAATGTCATCTGTTCATAGAATGATTTTTTCTCTTTTTACTAGGCTTGTAAACGTACAAAATAACTCAAAATTTCAGTATAGCTAATATATTGATAGATTTTGTCATATTTTACAAATTTGTTTTGCTACTCCCCACAATTAGGCATGGAAGGAGAATTATGTCCAATGAACTCTAACTTCCAGCCAATTAGGGTGGTTACACAGTTGTTTTTCCAGCATGGAATTATATCTCTTTTCTGTTGAGTAAATGTCAAAAGAGTAGGATTCCAGTCTCATGGCAAATAAATAAAGGCATTGACAGTGGACTCATGTGAGAGTCACTGCTCAGAAGTTACGTTTTTCCTTTCCACTAATGTTAAGGTAACTGAAAATCAAGACTATAACAATGCATGGTACTACGGAATTTGAGAAAGATAATTTTATTCTAAGGTGAACAGTGAGAAACTGGGCATAACAACATGTATGATCTCAGTCAGGACCTATTTGTTTTCTTACCCACGAATGCGTATTTTCTTTACTTTCTCTTCTTTCTCTTTCTTTCTTTCTTTCTTTCTTTCTTTCTTTCTTTCTTTCTTTCTTTCTTTCTTTCTTTCTTTCTTTCTTTCTTTCTTTCTTCTTCTCCTACTCCTTTTTCTCTTCTTCCTCCTCCTCCTCCTCCTCCTCCTCCTTCCTCTTCCTCTTCTTTCTTTTGAGACAGGGTCTCACTATGCTGTTCAGACTGGCCTTGAGCTCACTTTGTAGCCCAAGCTGATCTTGAACTTGCAGCAATCCTCCTGCCCTAGCCAACCTAGTGCTAGGATTACAGGCATGCGCCACCATACCCGGCTTACATATTTTCATTCTATCCTCAGCTAAAATATACTCACTACACTCTAAAGTCCTTTCCAGTCCTGACCGTGGGTTAATGTCCAGAATCTCACTGTAGTATAACTGATTGGTTCTGACATAATGCCTAGTGTTTTTAAACAAGAAACAAAACAATCTAAATATCTGCAGTTTGCACACTCAGCACAAAACTGTGAAACATTAACAGGAAATCTTCTGTAATAACTGATTGGAAATGTGGAAAAGATGGGAGTCACTCTATGTGTCTGTAGGCCCAAGAAATTGAGAAATTAAACTCAGAGAAGGAATGCTCTTTTACCCATATAAACGAATCTTCCCTTGGGACATGTGATCTGTTTCTTGGGGAGCTCTTCATTTTATTGTCCTGGAAAGCTCTTTGTTTCCTCACAAAGTCATCTTTATTTCTCCATTATCATTTGAAACATGTGAAAGAAGGATTGTCCTGTGCCTCAAATCTGTCATTCTTTATAGCAGAGTAGTATTCCATTACACATAGATACCACATTTTCTTTATCCACTCATGTGCCGATGGGTGTACAAGCTATTGCCAGAATTTAGTTATTAAGACTTGTGCTTCTATAAACATTGGTATGCATGAATCACTGAGGTAGATACTTTCTGAGCCATAAGGAACTTCTGATTCAGTTCTTTGCGAAATCTGCATATTGATTTCCATATTGATCATACTAGTTTTCATTCATGCCAACAATTAAGGAGAGTAACTTTTCATCATTACCTTGCCATCATTTGTTATCATTTGATTTCCTAATGATTGTCATTCTTTCTGGAGTAAAATAGCATTTTTTAATTTTGCATTTCTCTAATGGCCAGAGATGTTGAGTATTTTTAAAATACATTTATTGATCATTTGCATTTTTCTCCTAAAGTATCTGCTCATTTCTCTTGCCTATTTCCTGATTGTGTCTTTAATTTAAATGGCTTAATTTTTTAAAATTTCTTTCTATGTTCTAGATATTAGAGCTCTGTCAGAAGAGTAACTGGTAAAAATCTTTCCCCATTCTGTGGCTTGTCTCTTCATACTAATGATTGATTCTTTTGCTATACAGAAACTTTTAGTCTGATATAATCTCATCTGTTGATTCTTGTTTATATTTCTTTTGCAGTTGTGGTTCTGCCTAGAAAAGACTTTAGTATACATGTCTTTGCAAACACTTTACTTATTTTTAACTTCCATTATGTTTAATCTTTTTGTTTTGACTTTAGATTTTTTGATCAAGTTTTGTTTTAATTTGTTATATGGTTAGAGATAATTGTTTGTCTTCTCCAGATGGATAACTTGTATTTCCAGCACCAGTAGTTTAATAGGCTGGATTTCCTTAAACACATGCTTTTGACACCTTTGTCAAAGATCAAATAGCTGAATGTGTAAAGGGAAGTTTCTACATCCTAAATTATCTTACACTAATCCATGTGACTCTTTGCTCCAGTACTATGCAATTTCTCTCTCTCTCTCTCTCTCTCTCTCTCTCTTTTTAAACAATATTGCTTTGTAGAATAGCTTGAAATCAGGTATTTCTATGCCTCCTGCTTTGCTTTTATTGCCCAAAATTGCATTTGCTATTCCTGTTCTCTTCTGATTCCATATGAAATTTAGGGCTGTTTTTTTCTAGCTGTATAAAGTACGCTGTTGGTATTTTGATTGGAGCTGCACTGAATCTGTATAACACTTTTGGGCTTATGGACACTTTGACAATATTGATTCTACCTATCAAGAAGCAGGGGACATCTTTCAGTTTTCTGATGTCCTCTTCAGTCTTCTTTTTCAGAGTACTACAGTTGTCTTGGTAAATGTCTTTCACTTCTTTGGTTGGGTTATTTCCTAGATATTTCATTTTCCTTTGGCAACCATGAATGTCTTCATTTTCATAATTTCCTCCTGATCCTGATCATTACTGATGTATACAAGTGCTAGATTTTTGTACTTTAATTTTGTGTCCTGCTATATTTCTGAATTTCATTGTTAATTCTATGAGGTGTTTTTGGTGAAGTTTTTTGGGTCTGCTATGTAGAGTATTATGACATCTTCAAACTTGAGTTCTTTCTTTGTTATGTGTATTTACTTTATTTCTTTCTCTTTATTAATTGCTTTGGCTAATGTTTCCAGTTCCATGTTGAATAGAAGAGGTGGAAATGCTTGTCTTGTTCATCATTTTAAGAATAATACTTTTACTTTTTTTGTTTATTATGATATTGGTTATTAGTTTGTCTTAGATAGCTTTAATCATGTTCAAGTATGTTTATTGCATGCCTGTTTTCTTCAGAATTTTTATAATGAAGAATTGTTGAGTTTTGTCAAAAGACTTTTCTGCATCTACTGATACAATCATAGGGTTTTTCCCCTTGCTTCTGCTTATATAATATGTTGAACTTACTGAGTTGTGTATATTGAACCATCCTTACATCTCTGGGATTAAACCTACTTCATCATTATGTATGATCTTTTGGGCAATGTGCTGCATTCTATTTGTTAATATCTTATTGAAGATTTTGCACCTAAGTTCAGTAAAGAGATTGGTCTATAGTTTTCTTTTGTATTTATGTCTTTATCCAGTTTGGGAATCAGTGTGGTACTGACTTCCCTAAATGTGTTCCATTCCTTTCAGTTTCTTTGAAGAACTTCAGGAGTATTGGTTATATGACATTTTTAAAGGTTTTGAATAACTCAACAGGGAATACATCAGATCCTGGGCTTTCTTATTATTTTTTTCTTTATTTGGTAGATTCTTTATGTTTATGTTAACTTCATTGCTTATTATTAGGCTATTAAGCATGTTTATTCTTTTTGAGTTAGCTTTGGGAGACTACATGTCTTCTAAATTTGTTGTTTTTGAAATATACTTTGTTGAAGCAGTTACTGTCTGCTGGATTTCCTGTGTCTGTGTGATTTCAAGTTTTTCATTTCTAAATGCATTGATGTGAATCTTTTCTCACTCTCTATTGGTAAGGCTGACTAGGGACCTATGTATTTCATTTATTCTTTCAAAAATGAGCTCTTCAATTTATTGATTTTTAAAGCTCAATTTTATTGATCTCGGCTTTTATCTTCATAATTTCCCTCCTTAATTTTGAACTGTTTTGTTGTTGATTCTCAAGTATCTTAACATTTCTTACAAGGTTGTCCATTTGAGATTGCTCTGTTTTCCTAACATAAGAATTCATTGTGGTTAATTTTCTCCTTAGAACTTCTTTCATAATGTCTCAGAGGATTTAACAAGTTGCATAGTCATTGTCATTAACTTCTAGAGATTTTTAACTTTCTCCTTGGATTTTTTCTGTGACCTATTTTATTGTTTATGGGTATATTAATTATTTTCCCAGAGTTTGTACCTTTTGTGAAATTTCTTCTGTCATTGATTTCTATTTTCATTGCACAGTGCTCTGATAGTACACATGAGTAGTTTCTGTTCTGCATTTACTTGGACCAGTATGTGATCTACTTGAAGGAAATGTATACTCTGTAGTGTAGAATCCAGTAGCTCCTGGATGGCCTTCACTTGTTTGTTTGTTTATTTATTTACTTATCTCTTTTGACTCCTTTATTATAATTCATTATATTGTCCTTCATATTGAATTCATTATATTGTCTTCACTTTAGTCATTTCTGAAATGTATGAATTCTATAAAGTCTTTTTTTTTAATTTCAGGTATTTCTGTCTGACATCTCTTTGAGAATTTTATATCCTAACTGAATTTGTCATTCAAATTTTGAACTGCTTTGGTTAGCTCATCTCTTATTACCTATTTTCCTGAAATTCACCATAGGCATATTGAGTAAAGCTGCTGTGATGGCTTTGAAATTATTCATTTATTTTCTTCATCGCTTCTCTAAACTACTCATAGATTTTTTTTTTTTTTTTTGCTACCTGGTATTTGTTTCTTCTCCTTCATGAGCCCTGGCTCTGTCTTAGAAGAGTGGAGGGAGTGATTAGAAATATTCCGTCCTTGCTTTCCCAGTCTTCCATGTGTACCTGTATTTACTTTCTCTCCTTTTTTGCAGGGAGAGGGTTTCTGAAATTTGGGAGCTAGACAAGTGCAGAGAGCTTGTGGCTTACATGGAGATGTTTAGTAGGATGTTTCTTCCCCATAAATAATTTTCAGATTTGTGTAGCCAGTGCTTCTGTTATTTACTTTGAGTAATTCTAACTCTCTTCCTGTGTTTTATCAAAAGTATTACTTCTAGTTATAGTAGCATGCACAGATTCAGTCTTACAATGCTTCTATATGACAGTCCTTGCAGTTACTTGCCCCACTTGGACTATCATCTTTTGCCAGCTGTGACAGTTAATTATTTGTGGTAGTTCTGCAGTGAGGTAGGTGAAATGGGTTGGAGAAAATGGAGCATGGTTGAATGAGAATTATTGGACACTGAGGAAGAGCTTTGAAGGGGTGAAGTAGTAGATGAAAAGAAAGTATTGATGTGGGGTCTGATTTTATTGGAGTCCTTTAATTAAATGAAGTTTTAGGACTGAAAAGTTTTCAGAGGATATTGTGGGAAGGAGGGTGAGATAGGAGAGAAAGTGGATTGACTTTGTGATTGAGGAAAACTACATCATTGTCAGAACTTGCTGATAGGGAGGACAATAAGTTAAGCATCATATGGAAGATCAAAAGGCTGAGGATGGATACATTCAAAGAACAGTACTAGAGAAGAGCAAAGAGGGAGCTAAATTTGGAGAATTTAAAAACTTAGGAAGAGGAGTTTATGTTTGGAAAAAGAATAAAGCAATATGTCAATAACATTGTTTGGGGGTTTGAGGAGAAGACAGTAAATAGAGAACTAAAAAAAAAGAGAGTGAACCTAGACAGGTATTAAATCAGAGACAATGAAAGAATAAATATGCACAATAACAACCTGATAAACATGCACACACATAAAAAACAAACCATAAAACACATAAAAAAAGAACATAGTCCCGCATAACTAATCAAGAAACACACAAACACTTGAAACAATAAAATGCCTGATGGGAAATTCTCCAGTGAAACATTGCATATGTGATTATCAAATAGTATCTTCACCATAGAGTTTGACTGTTCACATACCAATAAATCCTCTGAACCCATTAGCACAACTCAGACTCAGGGCTTCTTTCTGCCAGGGTGGAGGCAGTCTTGCAGAGTATGACTCAGTCTGAGTTATAGGGCTAGAAATCCAAGATTAGAGTGTAAGTAACTTAATAACTCAAGTCTTGACATGCAGTTAATACACACTAAATGTGATTGTTATGCTTTCTCTTCTGGTGAAAAACAGGACTCAGTTATTTACAGTTTAGGGGATTTGGGGTTGGGTAATTCCAGAGGGATAAGAGAAGAGCAAAACTTTTTTTTAAAAAAACTCTCTTTTTTCTTTTTTATAGTCTTCTGCTCCGTGGCAGGGGAAAGTGTAAATGGAGGGGTGGCTCCTAGTGAGGGGAAGGGTATATTACATATTTAGAAAGGGATAACAGGGAAAATTAACCGTAGAGTTGACAGTGAGAAATGGAGATGAGAAAGGATTCTATGACTGACATAAATATTAGAGAAAAAGTTAAAGGGAAATAAGTGAAAGAGAAGGAGAAGGAAGAAAATAAAAACTGAGCATGAGTAAGACACAGAAGAAAAAAGTCAAACCGAGATATGGATAAAAGCAGAATGGATATAAAAAGACAAGCAAGAATTCCCTTAACATTTATAGAATATTTTGGGTGAAAAAAGGCAGAAGAAAGAGAAGCACATATACATAGATATGGTCATAAAAGAACAAAAGTTTAAAATAATTGATTAAAAGTGTAAGAGAAAATGTAGAGGAAAAAATAGCAAAGAATTTAAAAATTTTAAAAACAAAATAAAAATAAGAAAATCAAATGAAGTATAATGAAAGAAAGTTTTCTTTTGGGATGGATGACTTTTTTCCTCTGCCTAGGGTTAAGAAGCAGATCTCAAGCAAGGACCTCTCTCTATTACCGCTGGAAGTCTATCATGATGCTAGATGCATCAATCGGCTTACAGTGAGTACCTGGTACCACTCTAGTGTAACTCAGGCTGAACCTGACCTCTGACAGCAGGAACCTACTCTGTGTTCACCACCCCCTGCCTCTCAGAGGGATGCCTCAAAATCTCCTTCCAACTTCCAGCAATCTGTCATGACTGTCTTCCTCTCATCCACTCTGAGAACTCGGCAGTGTGAAACAGTCAAGGGCCTGCTCCGAGACCAAGGTTCAGACACTCAGCCTTTCCCTACAGTGGCACTACTGCCAACTCTTGCTCTGCAGTTGTAGATATAGACACTTATCAGACGTCAATCATCAACTATTGATTGTGGAAGGATGATCTGGAAGCAGCGTTCCACATTTTCCTTGCAGGTTTCAACTATGGGTGACTTGGGTTAACATTTGATGATAGGCTTTAGAAAAACAATTTATTCTGTTTTCTGCAAGAAAAAGTTGGCCTGAATTTCATGCATTAATGGTTCTATATACTGCATTTAAGGTTAAATAAGCTATTTAAATAAAATAGTGTATTCTATTGATATAAGATAAAGTGATCTTTTTGGATCGCAGGGGTGTGCATGACTTTCTAGTACCTGTATCTTGTAACATAGAAACACATCTCTTACTCATATCTGATAGCTAATTCTGATAAACTGTTACTGAACAACTTCTTTGTGTCAAAGTTCTTTGTGAAAAAACCATTAATGTGTTTTAGTGAACAATTCTAATAGCACATTTGTCAAATGTCTTCTTAGTCACTACTCGGTGCCAGAGAAAAATTATATGCTGTTCGGTTATCATTAGTGGCTGATTAAAGATTTCAAGAATATAAAAAGAATGATTTTATAGCACACATGTTCTGTAATAACAATAAATTGTTGAAACATATGTTTTGAATTATTATGTGTAGTGTCAACCTATGCATAATAATATTGGAAATTATAGTAAAGAAACGTGATGGGAATTTAGCTCAGCGGCCTAAGCACTTGCCTCACAAGTGCAAGGTCATGAGTTCGATCCCCGGTACAAAAAAAAAAAAAAGAAACATGAATTTTGATATACTGAAGTTTATGGAAATTTTGTTATGTACATAATATTTACATATTATTGTGTCTATGGGTATGTTTACAATTCTAATAAATATATACAGAAATCTAGATGTCTGACGTGATATGTACCAAATTTAGCTATTACCTATTGGGGGAGAAAATGTAAGAAATTGTGTTGGACATTTCAAAATATATTTATTTGTTCTCATAATTTTTACAAGTTATAAAGTAAATGTTTAAATTTTTATGAAACTAAACCCTATAAGTTCAGCATGTGAAGGATTTAAACTGCAGTTCCAAGAATATAACATAAACTATTGGTAGAATTTTACACAGTAGAAGTAGCACTGTAAAAATGTGAAAAATCTTCATGACCCAATCATTTGATCTTAAGGATAACCTGAAAATACTTCAAAAAGAAGCTCACTGGTAATAGACATGCAATGAAAATTTATATTTTGGAAGAAAACTTTGGCTTTAGGTTTCAAAACATGTTCTTTGTGAATCACTTAACAATCACTTAGGCACATGCACTATCCAAAAGCCTGAAATCTATACAAACAATTCTGAAAATAAAGAATATTTTATATAGGTTAGATAATGATATTTATTGCTACATAAAGAATCTGTACACAATTTAAGTATCAATATTCATAATTTATATTTTGTTTTGAAATTTTTATTTATCATTTAAGAATAGTAAATGATAAATAAAAATTATATAAAAAGTAACAATTCTGCTTTATGTTCTTTCATTTAGGATACATACTATCACGGAAAAGAAGTCTCTAATCTAGTGTTCATACAACATTGTATTTACAAAAGTATCTGTTTAAAAATGGACATAACCAGCATTTACTTAAAGTACAGATTCAAAAAACATAAGAAATGAAACAAATGGCAAGTTTCACCCACAAGAAGTGGCATCTATGCAGTAAAGACAGAATAGAATTAGAACACTTTCCTCCAATTTTGTGCCCTCAGAGTATCTGAAATTTTATTTATAAGATTTATAACATTTTTATGAAGACAGATCTTATGGCTTGTGCATAGATGCCCCCAAAAGCCTCCTGCAGTCATAAGAGGGGTTTTTTCAGAGATGGCCAGAGGTAGAGTATGTAATGCTGGGATTGATTCTTAGTGCAACACTAGGCTCAAGGGCACTAGGATTAGAAGTGTGAGTGCTACCTACCATAAGTGACCTGGATAAAATATAAGGGGTAGAAAGAACTATGGTCACCCCTTGTTGCTTTTCTACTTTCTGCCTACCACGAACTGTTTCTCCTTTTAGATGCTGCTGTGCTACCCTAACTTGGAGCCAGCCAATTATGGACTGAAACCTCTGCAAACTGTGAGCTAAAAATTCTTTGTGTTGGGATTTTATCTGAGCAATGAGAGCAAAGTGACTAACACAGCACAAATGTCTAAAAACAAGGACCATTTCATGTAGTTCATCTCTAATAAATTATAAGCTCATTTGGAGTTATGCTGGATTCTTTACACATTTTATGTAATTCATGCTGTCAGATAAAGTAGTGTGATTTGTCATGTACAACATAATGTCACAAAGTATATGTGCATCATAGAAAATATATACCTAGGTAATGAAAAATGAATTATCTCACATAGTTATCATTTTTGTTATGAGAACACAAAATTCATTTTGTATTTTTCAAGAATACAATGTGTCATCATGAATTATATTCACCATCACTTCACATAGATTTCATGAAGTTATTCCTCCTATGTAATTGTAACTACATATTCTTTGACTAATGTTTTTTGAATTCCTCTCACCCAAGCCACCCCAATTTCTGGTAAAAATCAGTCCATTTTAAAAATTCTATTAGATTAATTAATATATTTAGATTTCACATTTGTCTTTCTGGATGTTGCAATTTCATCTAACGTGACTACCAAGTCACCCATGTTATCACAAATGAAAATATTTCCTTCTTGGTAGTTTTATGTGTGGCTGAGTAGCATTCCACTATGTATTAAATATCATCTTTTCTTTATCCATTTAATCACTGATGGATTCAGACTATGCCATATCATAAATACTATGAATATTGCTGCAAATACATGATTATAGTTTTCTCTTCAAAATGTCAACTTCATACTTTTTTAATAGTGTTGTATACTGGTAGAAGCATTTCTGGATAAGATGGTAATTTTCCCTGCATTTATTGTTAGTCAGCCAATCTGCCTAACAATTGAGTCCTAGTGACTGGTTACATGAAAAGCAAAAAAGACAGAATTTTTTTATTCTTCATTTTCTTAACTATAGAAAAAATGCACACAAGCGTATGACTTCAAACGTTTGACCAAGAAGAAAAACTGGAAACAAAGCTTTTGTAAATCAGAAGAGGGGTTGAAAGGAGCAGAAAAGAATGGGAAAAAATAAGAATCAAGATATATAATATACAGGTCAAAATTCTCTATGATGAACGTTTCATCATTATGTATATCTATTATGCACCAATAAAATTAAAAGAAAAAATACTCGAACCCAAGAAAATGTAGCATCCTGTGGGCATGTTCTTATGGTTCAGGTCCTTACAAAGTGCAGATCATGAATAAAGGTTTGGAAAAACTCTCAAGTTCTTACTAAGTTAAATGGAAAACGTTCACCTTGCCAAGCATAGAGACCCTCTTCCCTCCAAAGTAAGTATATACAACCAATTTTACTTGTCAAAGAACAGTGACCCTAGAAGAACAACATTAAATTCCTTGTAAGAACCAGTGAATCATATAAACGTAACCTGAGACCTCATTCAGTGCAAGTGTCATCTTGGTGTTTCTGTACCTTCATGCTTGAAAGGATGTTTTTTCTATCAATACGTAATTTTATAATTTAACAATAAAGTCTACACAAATTTTGCAAGACTGACTCATGTCTTGTCTTCAAATACACAAAGGAGTCATGCTGTATGGCTGGTTCCTCAAAATGTTATAATCTCAAAGGTTCTGGCTTCCCAGTGACAGTATGTCAACTGTGGAATAGTTTTATGCACCTTTTATTTTACTGAAGTTTATTCCTCTGTATCTCATTGTAAGAGTTTTATATCATAAAGGATATTCAATTTTATCAAATATATATTTTATATTGTTTAAAATGTCTATTTCACCAATTATTAATAACTATGGCACACAAAATAATTAATTACTCTGGAAGAATATTTAGCAATTAAAATGAGAAATGCTTTTATTATCTTCTGGAATAAATAATAACATAAATAAAAATAATGAGACAGTCAATGAAGAGCAATATAGAAATAGGCTAATTGCTTTTAATTTGATCATGTAAGATACTACTAACAATAGAACAGCCTTACAGTTAATTCAGCAAATACTTATGGAGGAATGTTATAGGCATTCAGAAATGGATGATTAAACATTATGGAGGTTGTTTGTTTGCTTGTTTGCTTTTTACTAGGAATCAAATTTTGGACCTCATATTTGCCAGACAGGTGCTGTGCCACTGAGCTGTATATCCAGCATGGAGCTTATTTTTTATAAAGATCAGTCTATCTTTATCTTCTGCTTGTTATTTTAAAAGTTATAAAGCACACAGACATTAAAATAGCTATGTTGCAGGTTCTAGAAAGGAAAGTCCAGTTGCTGCAACATCTTTGTATGCAAAGAATATTTCCCTCTGCAGAAGATATAAAGGCTTTTGTGTTACTGTTATTTTTAGCATGTCTTCAGAAGATTGGAAGCAGACAAGGCAACCAATAAATATACAGATCTAAATATGAAGCTGTTCTATTATTAAAATTCTCTTTTGGAAAGGTGCTAAATATGAAACTGTACTGTATATCACTGAATTCTCTATTATATAATTTGCAGTAGTGTTGTTAATTTTTTTTTACCATAGTATCTCCTAAAAATACTTTGGTCAGCCACCCTCATTTGGAAGTGTCTCAACTTTAGCACTGTGTAAATCTGTGATTGTGAATAATTTAACCAGCCAGAAAAAGGAAATGGGACTGCAGTGGACTTCATCGTTGCAGTCTAAGGAAATAAAGAAAATTAAAGAGAAGGAGAGAGACTAAGGGGAACACATGTGACTGTTTTGATGAGAATAAAATGGTTACATAATACAAACAAAACTAGAGCTGGTTTTTGAGGAATTTTGTTTCTTATTCAAAGAAACTTGAATTTTGTGGACTCTATTTTCAAGATTGAAAGTTATCAGTCTATAATCAAAAGAAAAGAATCTATTTCTAGTTTGCATGTAATTAATTTCACCAAAGAGACATGTACATTACTCATCTTTCTCTTCCTACTTCTTTGGAAAAAAACATGGTAAGTTGCTTCCAAATATTGACAAGAGAGAAATTTATGCATATTTACTTTTAAAATAAAGAGAAAAGCTCTTAAAATGAAAACATTGCTTACCTTATAACAACAATGATAATTTTATGTTATATTGTCTTTCTTTTTGTGGAAAGAAGGAGTTAAACTGTAAGAACAATTAACAATTCAAACTAAAAGTGCTAGAATATGAAGGTGGAAAAGTGTGAGCTTTGCTTTTTCTCTTGAGTTCCTATTATTACCAAGCTTCTTTCCCTCTCACTTCATTTTATTGCCTCTAGCATTTCACTTCAGGGGATATAGAAAGATAAAACACGTCCAATTTAACATACATTTGCACTATACTTTGATAATCCAAATAGTTATATACACCCTGTCTATGTTTCCCAGCAGTAGTACACATGAATAAAGTAGATAAGTAAAGAATTTGATAATATTTAAAGCATAAAGAGAATCCAATAAAGAGAATGCTGTTAATTTTAATGCTGATGACAAAGAAGATATTCAGGTATTAACAAAAAATTCTACTAAGCACAACTGGAATATGAAATCAACCAGTGAAATTATGCACTGTGCCTTTAGAAAGATGCACACATGTTCTTAATTTAATAACTCATATGCCTATTATTACATGTTTCAAAGTTAACGTAAAATTATTTACGTTAGTTTTCTTCCAGTTGGTGGAATGACTATCAGTTCTTGTGTTAGTTTGACATCTACTAGAGCCAGCTTTAATTTGAAATTTCTCCCAATAATCAGTAAGGGGGTAAGAGCCTGTGACAAATGATTATAGAATACTCATCACCTTAGAAAGGAAGATTATGCAACTAAGTGAAATAAAAAAAAGTATTTATATAAGAAACAGGTTAAATTTAGTCTTCTTAACTTGCATCAGTCACTTTCTAGTTGCAGAGATAAAATGCCTGGCATCCTCATGTTTATAAAGGAGAGGCTTATTCTGGCATACGATTTTAGTGCTTGATGGCTTCCAGGCAGATATGGCAAGGCAGAGAGCCATGGTGGAGAAGAGCTCAACCCGGGGTAACAGATAACAAAGAAACTAAAGGCAAGAATACATTCTTCAGGTTATGCTACCTTGTGACACACCTCCAAATAAGCCCCACCTCGAAATATTCAGCCTTGAATCCATCAATGGATTGATCTATTGATGAGAGTAACATCCCTTGATCCATTCAACTTCCAAATGCCCTCCCTTTAAACACTTGGGGGAATATTGTAGATCTACACTACAGGCAGTCTTTCTGTCGGTATAATTATAAACATTTCTAAATGTATTATCAAAATGAAGACATTTGGCTTAAGGAAATCATACACTTACAGAGTGTATATTAACCATTAGAAAAATGGGGTGTGATTGGGGAACATGAAAGGAAGAGCCTTTCTAGTTTTCAACATAGCTTTCTAGTCTTGCGGCTGACGTAACTAGCACGTGAATGTCATGAGAGATTTAGGTGAGGTTAATGGATGAAATGCTGCAATAAAGTTGTAGAACATGCCAAATATGTAAAGAAATGATTTCAGAGTTTTAGAGAAGAAAACTATAAATTAAATGCATGTCTTAGGCACTTTCTTCACTCACTAAGTTAAAAGATACCTGACACTCCAAGTTAAAAGATGAGAGATTTATTTTGCCTCACATCTTCAGTCCACAGTTAGCTGGTTCCAAGGCAAAACAGCCCACTAGAAGGGTGTGAGTGGAGGAAACCTGGAGGCCAGGAAGTGAAAAGCAAATAGAGGAGCCAACAAGAGAGATAAAACCTTCCAGGGTGCCCCAGTTACCTAATTCTTTCAACCAGGCCCAATTTCCCAACTGCACACTTAGTCTCTCAACTCAGCAGTAGATGAACCACTGATGAATACAATGATTCCATGATCCAAAAACCTTCTAAAGTCCTGCCTCTAAGTACATGGAAGGGGAGGCTTTGTCAACATAAACCGTTAAAACAACTACACCTATTAAGACAATGGAGAAACATCCTTTTCCAGTTGATAGTAATAGGTAGAATAAAAATATAGTATTGTAAGTGAAGTTCACATGAAGTCCTGCTTCTTCACACCACTGATCTTCCCCAGAAAACTTCCACAACCTTCAGCTCTCTCAGTGCTTCTACTTCTTAGCCTCCTTCTCCTCACTAACTTCTGAGCAAAATATGCCACCGTCTGCCTACTTGTGTCCCAGTCCCTGCCTGAACTCTCCCTTCTTGTGCCCACTCATCTTTGCTGCTGCTGCCTACACTGGTGGAAGGAACTGAGCACAAGTTTGGGAGCAACATAGTTGATTGCACAAGATGCGTGACATCTCTGAATGAAGCATGGTTGAGGCAGTCTCTGCTAAGCACTTCCATACTATAGTGTGATTGAGTGACTCCATGAGAAAGATCCCATAGCTCACTCTAGGCCAGCTGTCAAGTGTGGACCTGTATGGTGGTTGTACTAGGAACTGCCCATGCACTGTGAGCCAGCCAATGTGAATGAAAGATGGAGTGTTCTACTCCTGGCTGAGACAGGATGAAAAGTGGCTAGTGAGAAAATGATTCCAGCAACCGATGTGCTAGGATGAAAAACAGCAGAGGACAGCACTGAGTACACCTGGTATCTACATTGTGCTGTATAAATTAAAATACTAAAAGTTAAAGCTCTTCTTTGACATGTTATGAAGGAGATGACAGAAAAAAGACAAAAGTTTTACATTTTGGTATCTTTCAGGATTAAAATAAAAAGTTTCACATTTTCATTTTCCACTAGGTCTCACAAATTTTTCAATCAAATTCAGTACAAATTTTTCATTTTGTACTGGGGCTTACAACCTACATCACTAGCCTTGGTGCTCTGAGTGGTAATTTGAAGATTAGAGCTAAAATAAACTGCAGAATAACAATTATGGAAAGAAACACTCATAATTTAATTACAGCTTTTCAATAAATTTAGTTCAGAATGTCAGAGTATGTGTCACTTATGGTTTTCCCAAAAGGAGACCCTGACACAAAAATCTGAGGGGAAATGGTTTCTTGGAGAGGTGATCCCAAAAATCACAAAAAGGAACATGGGTAGAAAATTTAAAGAAGGATGAGACACACACACAAAAAAAAATTAAGTGTGTTACTGAATGGAATAGCACTCGAGATAACTATCACAAGTCTTCGTGGGAAACTCAGGAATGTGCATCCAAGTTACACCGATGCCATCATAAAAAGAAAGGAAGCTAAAGACCTTGAAGTCAACTTTCACAAATGTTTGGACACCTTTGGATCGTATTAACCCCTCAGCATTGCTTGGTTGGCCTGCAGACAATCTGACAAGTCTTCATTCCTAGAGTCCCAGCAGTGAACAGGAGACAGATTTTTATAATATTATTTGACACTTAAATAAATGATATTTATCAAGAGCTTGACATTTTTTTTAAAAATGAGCTTCATAAAATTGACATATTTTGTATTCTTAGAGAACAAAATAGAAAATTTTGAATTTGTATCAGTGACTAATCCCCAAGGGCAGGAATTTACTCCAGAACAGCTAGAAGAGGCTACAATCTATGAAACACATCACCATGAAAACTCCAAAGGGAGTTTTACAATCAGGCAGGCAGGATGATCTCTCTCTGGTCTGAAGGTGCCATTGAGAGCAGGTATCCCTGGTTAGAGCATGGATGTATACTAAGTGCTCATATATTTATTTTTGACTGTATCTATATTAAGATCAAAACACAAATTATATTATTTAAGTAGAAAACTTTGTGTCTTGTAAAAACTGCATTAGAGAATAAAAGTTTCAAATTCTTTTATATGTAAAAAAAAACTTGATAACGAAACTGTAAATAGCTTTACAGACTGATGTCTCTATCCTCTCAAAATTGCTAGATTAATTCTAACCCCAAAGTGAATCTTATTAAAATGTAAGGGCCTTTAGGAAGTGATTATATCATGAGGGCAGAGACCTGCTAATGAGATTAGTGTCCTTACAATAAATACTCAAGGGAACTTATTTTCACTACCCTCTGGCAAGGACACAGAGAAATGTCAGCAATCTAAAACATGGGAAAGAGTACTCACCAGTACGTGAACATGTTTGCACCTTGATCTTTAAATTCCTAGACCTAAGAATTGTGAGAAATCAATGCATGTTGTTTATAGCTGAAAATATAGCTCAAAGATAGAGCTATAGATCAAACCCTAAGATTAAATCCCCACTTCCCCCAAAGAACTGTTCTAACATAGTAATAATAAAAATGAGATATCAGGCTAAAACCTAAAACAAAATGGATGCATGCAAGTAGAAATAAAGGGAGAGACTGAAATATTTTTGGTTTATAATTATAATCAAGCTGGGTATAAGTTTACCACTTTTAAGAAACAACAACAACAACAACAAAACAATAGTAATAAGACTTTTTTTTAAATTCCTCTTTTTAAAAATTTTTTTAAAAAAATATTTTAAAGTCACATAGAATCTCTATTAGAACCAATAAGTTAGAAATATTTCTTGATGTAATATTAACAGTCAGTACCAAAGTTTGTTTTAGAAATCAGCTTTAAAGTATTTTAAACTATATCTATGCAATAGCCACAAGTTTTTACACTCCCTCCTAGTAAGTGTAAAAAATATGGCCTATGTCAAAACAAAGACCAAGAATGGTTTAATGAATTCTGAAGAACAAGATACAGAAAGTTACTTTATCAAATATGAGTTTTCCTAACTCTGTGGTAGCTAATACAGTAAAGTCTTGATAAACTTTACTAAGAGAAATGGTAGACTCAAACAGAATGTATACTTATAAAAAACCCAACAATATGACAAAGGTAATATTAAAACTCTAAAGAGAAGTACGGTAGTTTCTATACTCACTCAGCAGTTGTTGGACAAGTTTTTATTTGCATGGGAGAAAAACCCCTCTAGGTTCCTAAATTCCTGCATATGTAATTTTATTACATTTAAATTAAAGAACAAAATGCGTCTTTGTCTTTATTGCTCACTCTCCACACCTCCTATCATGCTTCCCGTCTCTTTGCCACAGTGACTAATGCCAGAATTGCACTTGCTTTCCTGATAACTATGAGAGCTGCCTACATTCAACAACACAAAAGTTCAGATGACTTCTGGGACCCCTATCTCCTCTTCTTTCCTATTTCTACACACTGTAGACACCAAATGGGAGAAACTGTCAGGAGAAGGAGCGCTAGGTGGGAATGAAATGAGCAAAGATAAAATGCAGGGTAAAAGGGTCAAAACTGACGAATTTATTGCCTTAAACACCCCACTAGATTTTTGTGGCCCATCAAATGTAGAGAAATCTTATCCTTATTATTAATTATAGCACAAACTAAAACAGAAGAAAAAGCTGTTTGTGGGTGCTGCTTCCTGAGTTTCGTATTAAAAATTGAAAGGATTTACTCTTTTTTTTTTTTTTTTTTTTGGTTCGCGGGATTGAACTCACAACCGCATGCTGGCAAGGCAGGTGCTTATGCCACTGAGTTAAATCCCTAGTCCCGAAAGCATTTACCCTATGCTAACACCAGTTTCTCTATATTATCCCAGTTATTTGGTTTTATTAGTTCTGCCACAAGTGTTTGCACAGATGGCCTATGCTACTGGCCATCATTCTTTGCTCTACTATTTTATCTCCCATCCACAAGTTTGAAATCATTACCCTGGTGCATTCCGCAAAGTACGATCAACGACACAGACCTCAAGGGGCCTGAGACACAGTTGTCCTCAAAGATTTCATAAAGAAAATGTGTTTTCTCTCCTCACTCCTAATTCTGAGATATGTAGTCCAGCAGCACAATGTTGCCATCTCTGTATTAACCTCAATAACTCTCTTAAACTCGGCTTGGCATTCTCAGAAGATTCTATAGTCGCAGAAAGTGAAACAATAAAGAAAAATGAGCATGGCACCAACTAATTTGATTTCTTTCAGATTCCTGATGTGGTGTGATATAGACAGATTTCAGTAAATTTCATACAGAATTAAGCACAGGACTTAGATAAAAAGAAAAATTATCTCTAGATCGCCTTTTTCTTCCAAAGCATATCATCATCATTTATTCCCTTATTACTTCCTCCACTTCATGTAATTCCTTTGAAAACACCTTAAAGATATAGCTGGAAAATACAGACAAAAAATATATATAATTAATTTACTGGGTTCTGGCATAAATTTTACACTCGTTGTAAAAAGGCAATATACCAATATAATCTACATATCTATCTATCTATCTATCTATCTATCCTTTACATATATTAAATTATTGTTCACCTAACAATTGTTTTCTGTGTAAACTATAATATGCTTTACATAAAATGTAGAGATGTTGATCATAAACAAAATTTTAAAAATATGAAAGTTTACTTTGTCTTTAAATGTATTACCACGAATGTCTCAGAAACACAGAAAAGAACCTGAAAATTTCTATCAATGTAGTAGCAGTATTAGCTTTAAGATGTCTTTTTATTTATTTATTTATTTATTTATTTATTTTTTATTTTTTTTTATTTTAAAGAATAAAACAAAAGAGGACAGATCTAAGCAGATCAGAACAGAATAATGTAAGCAACACAGCACTTCACATCAAGAAAATTGGATATTAACAGTAACTATCATAATGTCTCTTTGTTTGAAACAGTTGAGCTTAACTTTACACACAATAATGTCAAACATAACCAAATAGAATAAAACCACTCAAGAGAATGAAACTATTGCAAGGCATTCTGAACCAAATAACCGAAGATGAACAATGACTGCTATATTGTCTCATTTTCCATAAAAAATTTGTTTACATTATCATACATATTAAAATCCAATAAGACACAATGTGATAGAACCAAGGTAATAGAAAAACAAGAGCATGGTGGGACTTCAGAGAAAGATGATATTAAATCAACAATGGCTGCCATATTGTCTTGCCTTCAAAGTAACTATTTATACGATCACATATATTAAGATCAAACAAAACAGAATAAAACCATTCCAACCAATGAATGAAAACATAAGACTTCAAAGCAGTATAATGGTGAACCATGATTTCCATAAAACCTTCTGTACTCTTACCATTTCTTACACTAAGGAGACTACATGGTATTTATACATGTGAGTTTGATTTATTTTATTTATGAGTATAGATTCAAGTTGCATCCATTTGTTTATAAATATCTCAATGTGATCATTCTTTATAGCTGAGTAGTACTCCATTGTATAAAAGTACCACTTTTTTTTATACATTCCTTGGTTGATGGGCACTTAGGTTGTTTCCAAGATCTGGCTATTACAAATTGTACCACTATAAACATGGGTGTGCATATATCACTGTAGTATGATGTTTTCAGATCTTCTGGGAATAGGCTTAAGAGTGGAATAGCTAGGTCAATTGGGACCTCCAACTCTAGCTTTTTGAGGAATCTCCAGATTGACCTCCACAGTGGTTGCATCAGTCTAAACTCCCACCAACAGTGCAGAAGAGTTCCGTTATCCCCTCAGCCTCTCCAGCATTTGTTGTTGGTAGTTTTGTTGATCCTGGCCATTTTTTCTGGAATGAGATGGAATCTCAGTGTGGTTTTAATTTGCATTTCTCTAATGACCAATGATGATGAACATTTTATCATGTATTTATTTGCCATTTGTATTTCTTCATCTGAGAACTGTGTGTTCATCTCGGATGCCGATTTTTGGATTGGGTCTTTGAATTTTGGGGGTCTTATTTTTTTTAATTTTTTATCAGTTTTAGACAGAAGTCCTTTGTCTGAGGGACAGTTCACTAAGATTTTTTTTCCCAGTTTGTAGGTTTTCTTTTCACTCTGCTGAAGATTTCTTTCAACGTGCAGAGACTCTTTTATAAGATGTGATCCCAGTTATTGATTCTGGGAAGTATTTCCTGTGCAGTTTGGTTCTTGTTCATGAATTCTCTACCTACCCCTACGTCTTCAAGATTTTTACATACTTTGTCTTCCAACAGATTTAGTATTTCTCTTTTAATACTTAGATCTTTGATCCATTTGGGTTTTAGTTTAGTACATGGTGATAGGCATGGGTCTAATTTTAGTTTTCAGCATATGGATAGCCAATTTTTCCAGCACCATTTAGTAAAGAGACTGTCATTCTTCCAGTGAACATGCTTGGCCCCATTATCAAAGATAAGGTGGTTGAGTATGTTTGTAGTTGTATCTTCTAGTCTATTCCATTGATCTTCAGGTCTGTTTTTATTCCAGTACCATGTTGATTTTATTACGGTAGCTTTGTAGTATAACTTCAAGTCAGGGATTGTGATGCCTCCTACCTTGGCTTTGCTGCTTCGATGTCTTAATTTCAATACAATTGTTTCACATTCTTTCAAAAATCTCATATTAACTTTTGCTGATTTAGAATTCTTAAAAACATTCATTGAGAGTAATGGAAGTATGTCATGCTTTTTCTTAAAAATCAGCAACTATAGTTTAAAATGCACAGAAATCTATGGAAAAGGAATGGCAAATTCTAGATAATTTTTCCCTCTAGCGTTGTCTAATATGAATTGAAGAGACTGATTCATATTCAATGTAAACTAAATCTTGAGGAAATTCTTACATTATTCTACGTAAATGAAACTAACCATTGAATGCTCACTGAATTCATATTTCATTTTTATGTTAAAATCACATTTTTCAGGATCATTTATCTTGTTTGAGTCTATTTGTATATCAATTCATGTTCAATTACTAAGCACGAACCTTTGAGAGTTCAAGTTTTATGAATTTCTAAATAAACAATAACTTTCTGGAGTGTCTTTAGAAAATAATAGCAATATTGAGACTGGCATTCCAATTTTGTAAACAATATTTTTAAATAACACACTTCAATAGAGAACTGGAATAGCAATATTCATTAGCTAGAAAACTGTAAGTGACTAGGTTCTAGTATGTGTGAGAATATGTGAGATTTAAAATTATGAGCAAAACATAGGTAAGAGTTTATACAATAAAAATTACAGAAAATATTTCTAAGAATTATTTTATATATTTAGAAAATTTCTGATCTCAACTATATTTGATTCAGAAGTTAAGTTTTACAGTTAATATTATAGATGGGTCTACCCTTGAATTTTATGAATTGAATTTTATGGCACATAAAATTCATTGGAAATCACATAACCGTTTTTTCTTCAGTTTGATGTACAGTTACAATTCTTACTGTCAATAAAATAAAATATTTATTATAGGTAAGTTCTTAAGAGACCTGACACCTGCATTGTAGAGCCACAAAATCTGATTAAATGTGTGGAAGTACATAGCATGACCATGGTTCTCAGCCAGCTTCAAATCCAGACTGCCTTGTCTAACAGCTTAGCTCTTAACTCCTGTAATGTGTCCTGTATTTGAGTACAACACTGTAACTAGCTATGAAAGTTCACTTACAAATCAATTCAATGTACTGTATGTCTTTAGGTGCTAAAGAATAAACCCCCAGTATGCATAAAACACATAAATGTGCCAGCATTTGACTTATACTTTATTTTTAAATCAAATTATATAGCTATTTAACTAACTAATAAATCTATTATGGTACATTTTAAATTCAAGATACTTTTGATAAAAATAGATCACCTTATTGACAGTTGATATTGGCTATTCTAAATCACATGAATATAATCTACTTTCTGAAGTTTAATTCCTATACATCTTTACCACAAATAGCTGTTCACTTCTATAGAAATATATGTTCTATGATTTTTTTTTAAAAAAGAGAGACAATATTCTTATCTTTGTTAGTGGTGTAAGCATTTGGGAAGAATATGAAGTAATTTACTGATATATGTGATAATCAAAAATATTATCCTATTAGTTAATACTCATAAGCAAAAGCTTTGTGTATGTGTTTGTGATAGTCAAGGCTGAGGATCCACGAGTGACTCAGTAACTAACATTGATAGACTTTTTGTAAGATATATCACTCAAGTAGTTAGGCAAGCTTCCTCCAGACATCAAACAGTACTCGGAAATAACTTGCAAGGGATGTATCCCAGACCACAAGACAATAATATTTTGATTTGAATATATGAAATAATACCTGCAATGCTTTCCTTTGGAGTACAGAATTTTGATTCTACAAACTTGAAACAAATACTTGATAGGAAAAATGAGGCCAGTAAATAAAATATTAAAAGAGTAAGTTTCATTACTGTAAATATTGGGCTGCAACCAGGATTAAAACTAAATTGGAAGGGAGAGAAATGGGAAAAAATGAAGAAGCAAGATAAACCATGTACAGGTACAAATTCCCTATAATGAATGCTATCACCATGTATATCTAACACATACCAATAAATTTTTTTGCAATATAATTCTTTAAGTTGTAGTGATGACACAAAGGACATTAAAATAGATCAGATATAGTCACATCTTGCTGATTGCTTTAGAGAGAAGATTAGATCCAGTAGCTAGTAAGAATAGCACTTTTTATGTCTTTTGTATGCAAATAAGCAAATAGAGATGGCATAAAGTATATGTCTGTATCTCAGTTCAAATTGGTTACTGTGATACTTTATAACATTTCAAAATCTAGTATATTAGTCTTCATTTATTGAAAACAATAAGATGTCCACAAAAAAAAAAAAACAGATTCCTTCCAAAATAAGCAAACTCACAATTTTACAATTATTTAAGGGAATTGGTTACCTTGTACTGAAACCAGAAACACTTACCATACTGAGCATGTTACACTTTAAGTACAGAAAATAACTTATGATTTCTTTGATTGCACCATTCCTTAAAAAAACATTCTGTAAAAGTATTAGAGAATTAATATGAAAGCATAAATCAGGTAAAGTGACATTTTCGATGAGAACTTAAAATGAAGAGGTGATAACTGAAGAAAGACATTTTCAAGAGTTTATATTGATTAACAATTAATAAATCAAGATCTTATCAAAGCATGTATAACAAGGAGGAACATAGTGCAAACAAGTTATAAGGCAAGTATCTATATCCAGCCTCTTTTTAGTGACAAAAATTAGACAATTGCTGTCTCTGATTCATTGTCTAAAAATCTATTAAGAAATATACATTTATTGCCATATTTCTTTGTAACATCATTATTTTGGTCATTTTTAAATTCTTTCTTTCTAGAAAGAGTCATAGAAAACTATTTAAATATTGCTTTGTGTTTTTTTTTAATTTAAAGAAAAAAAAAGCAAAATAGAAAAAGGGGTAGAAACAATACAGAATTTCAGAAAAAATAAGCAGTAAGAAATCACTAGTTGATAAATTACATATTGTCTTCTTAGGCCTATCTGTTAAAGTTACAATATTAAAGCATACAAAGTGGACATTCAAACAGTGAGACTGCAAAGAAGTTCAATGATCCAGTAACAACTTAGCAACATGGTTATCAATCTTACACACTCAAACATACATGCAGCCAAATCCTGTAGAGCACTTTCTTTTCTTCTTTTTACGTCCATTATCTGCTTAGTTATATACTGTTTCAGGTTGCTCAGTACCTTACTGACTTGTTTTGTTGTTGTTATATACTTTTAATCACCTTATATAATTCTGTTGCCTTGTTTTTGTATTTCTCGTCATCCATGGTCCATGGATCAGCTTTGGTGGAGTTGGGAGATTTTTGGAGGTATTTTGTTACTTTCTTATCTACTTTTGTTTTTGAAGGTAGCAAAATACAGCAGAACAAGACAGAACAAACCCATGGGACCGCAGTGCAGTAAAACTATCACAGAACCTCACAGCAGGTCACCAGGACACGAGCAATGGGCTCAATAGTACAGCCCATTTTGTTCACATTAGCTGAACTTTCAATCAAGCAGAGGAAAATGGAAGGAAATATCAAACTTTTAAAAACAGAATGTTGAATAAAGCAGTACCATTAATTAGAACTGAGCAAAACAGTGATAAAAATATTTGCCTTCAAAGAGATGGTAGAAGGAAATCTCCCTTACTTGCCACGCTGTATACATTCATCCTCCAAAAAGATACTCAGACCGCCAGTGCCGAATTGCTAATGGGGTGGGGGTGATGGATTAATGTCTGATTTTTAGCCTGTGCATCAGCAGGCCCCCAGCTGCTCACCAGGGCGGTGAGTAGGCCGCCTGTTCTCCCAACGCCCAAAGTTCCAACATGATGCAGAGCTCAGGAACCGCTGAACCAATAAGATTTTTAAAAAATAAATTATTCATAAAGGAATGACATTGAAATGTATTACAACCTGCACATACCTGCCCATTGCATAAATCTATATTTTAAAGCTCTTGTATCATAATTTAATAATAAAATAATTGGAAAATGCAAGTACTCAGAATCTATCTCTCCATTGCATCTCTACTTGATTTATTTTTTCAATTAAAAGATGTAAATTAAAAATACATCATATACCCAATGCAAGATTCATGTAAAATCCCCTACTGTGTATTCAATGGAGATGCTTAACAGACCTTATTTCTACAAAAAATATATATATATATTCTGGTCATTATTTAAAGGCAGATGAGTACCGATACCTTTAACACTGTTTATTTAACACTGTTTTTTAAGGTTTATCATCTATGGACAGTTTGTGACTTTATAGTTAACTGATTGTGACAATTTGAATAAGAAATGCCCAATTAAGTTGGCTCACCTTAGTTTTGGATATAGAAGATCCATGCTACAGAGCATTGTAGTTAGAATGATACAAAAGCAAAATGAAGGATTATTTGCTTCTTTGGAGGAGCTCCAATCTTGGTCTTCACCTTGAACATCTCTTGGCCTCAGTCTTCGTCATCTCCAGTCTTCAGCCTCCATTGAAGACCTTTTGGCCTCCTGATACAGACTCACATAGGGCTCTACAGTGAGCTTCTGGCCTTCAAATCAATCATTTAGATCTCCAATGCACAGAGACACTTTTGGCATGGTTCCATACCTGACTCTGTGGGTGACCATTGTAAGCCAATCTTATAAATTCTTATATATTTGTATATATTACATTAAACCTGTATTTCCAGTTTAGTAATATTAAAAATATTAAAAATATAGAAATATCAGTTCTGTCATAAATTCTTTGGTATCGAATCCTAATGTTTGTATTAGTTTTTTAATTAAAATTTAGCATTGTCTACTATGAGTTGAGTCTACAAAAAGGAAAGTGAAGCTGAGTAATTTTGTTCTTGTTACTAGTTTCCTGACTACTCAGTAGAACTAAGAACGTACACTTCAGCTAAACATTATGTAATAACTCCTATAAAATTGTTTTGCATTTAATTTCAGAGATTGGAGTATTACATTTTAAAGCAAACATTTCATAGATCATTTATACAAAGATAAAAATCACACTCATTTAAACATGTAGTTTGTAATTTTATTAGAAAAAGTTAGGTTTCGGTTAATCTCAGTTAAAATTTGGGAGTAAATTTTTATGTTCTTATAAATAGCATCTCAGGATTCTAAAATCTCCAACTCTTACCAATTGTCCTTTGTTGAACCATTTTGGAATTCCCAGTTTAAGGAGTATGAACAAGGTAAAACTGTCAAGAGGAAAGACAGAGTAGCATTATATCAAGAACATCAGCGCAAATTCTAAAAATCTGGTCACGTGATATAGACTGTGTATTTTTCAATTTCTTTCCTACTTAGTTAAGTAGTACTGACTTTATGAACATCTTGCTTTCATTTGTAGACATGGTGAAACAGGCATATTGCCAGACATGTGTCAAATTGTCAAGTCTTGCTAGAATCCTCAGTGTGATATGGCGGGAAAGTTGGCTAAGGCCTCATTCAGTATGTGCTTTATACTGAGAGGTGTTTGAAATATGCATTCTATTAAGAATCAGTATCCATATGCAGGAGTAAAAAAGGAAATGCAAACATATCCTGGAATTTGACAATTCAAGTTGGAAAATTCTTCACTTTTACATTGTTAAAGTTCATATCTATGCAGCAGGAGCTTCAGAGGAAAGGAAGGGAAAAGGCTAAGGCGAAGCTACAAATACACGGAGAGGTAGACTCAGAAATGACACCACAAAACAGAGAAAGAAATAATTAAAGAAAACACACCACTTTAAAGATGTTAGCCAAAATAACGAAACTTAATGGATTAATGTCAAAGCAAAGCAACATGCATAATATTTGTAATTAATTCATCAAATTTAAGGTTGAATTTGGCACACCTGATTCTTCATGTCTATAATTCATTCATGATAGTTTTAATACACATTTGCAAATACATAAAGTTTAAAAATTTGTGTTTAAAAGTTCATCAACTATATTGATGAAAAATAACACTCAGAACCTATATTTTCTTTTTAGCTTTGCTTTAAGAGTTTTCTTTCAGTATAATAGACACAATAAAATCATATTTTAAATTTACAGATTTTCTTTAAATATGGGTATACTTAAACATGCTTAAATCCAATTGAAGATAATAAACACATATATTACTTTTCATGAAAGTATCTTACTAATACATTTCTCAAAGCATCTTCCTTCAACTCTCGTTTATCTGTTTCCTGTCAGTATAATTTTCATTTTCTAAAATTTACATAGCCATGAAGGTGTTATTTTTTCTGTAGTCCTTTATTCAACAAATTATTTTGTAATGTATCTACTATTTTTTCATAGTTTATTTTTTGTTATTATTGTTGGGGAGTTGTAAGAGCTAATATTATCTGTCAACTGACTGTGTCACAGGTTAAACATTATTTCTTGGTTGATCCTTGCCTGTATTTCCAGAAAAGATCATCAAATTGGAGAAGTAAATCAGAGATGTCTTCTCAGTAGCAGTGAGCACCTTTCAATTTGCTAAGGTCCTGATTGAAACAAAAGGTGGAGGAAGGTTGAATTAACACTGCCTAATTGGTTGACCTGGGACAGTAATGTTCACTACTGCCATTGTGGTCCTCGTCCTCATCCTCAGGCCATTAGAGAGGTTCTTAAATCTATACCATTGTTCCTTCAAGTTTCAGGCCTTCACCTCAATCTTTTTTTTTTTTTTTTTTTTGTACCAGGGATCGAACTCACGACCATGTGCTTGCAAGGCAGGTGCTTATGCCGCTGAGCTAAATCACCAGCCCAGCCTCAATCTTTTCTGTTTATCATGTTGGAGGAAGGCAAATTGTGCAACTAAGTTTCCTAATAATAAATCTCTTTATTCACACATGTATTTTGGTTGTTGGTTCTAGTTCTAAGGAGAATTTTCAATAAAATAATACACTAGAATTTTTTTTTAATCTTTTTAGCTCTTGGTGGAAATTTGGAATGCTTTGATTTGGGGAGCAGTATAACTCAAGATGCTATAGACACTTGTGTGTAAATCTCAGTATGAATCTATGTATTCTCTCCCTTTGAATAAATGAGTAGCAGTAAAACTTTCAATCATTTCTTTTGTTTTTCTTTAAATTTTATTTTACAGAGAATAAAACAAAAGAAGACAGAACAGAGCAGAACAATATAAGCAACACAGCACTTCACAAGACAATTGGATATCAACAGTAGCTACCATATATACCTCTTTCTTTGAAATAGTTGAATATTGCTTCACACTCAATAATATCAAACATAATAAAATAGAATAAAAGCATTCAAGAGAATGAAACTGTTACAAGGCATTCTGAACCGAATAACAGAAGATGAACAATGGCTACTATAATATCTCATTTTCCGTAAAAAAATTTGTTTATACCAGCATACATATTAAAATCCAATAAGACACAACATGATAGAACCAATGGTATTAGAAGAACAAAAGCATGGTAGGACTTCAAAGCAAGATGATATGAAATCAGCAATGGCTGCCACAATGTCTTGTTTTCTTCAAAGTAGCTGTTCATACCATCACACATATTAAAATCAAACAAAACAGAATAAAACTATCCCAACCAATGAATGAAAGCATTGTAAGACTTCAAAGCAATATAATGAGAAAACATGATTACCATAGAATCTTATGTACTCTTACCATTTCTTACACTAGGGAGACTATACAGTATTTATACATGTGAGTTTGATTTATTTTGCTTATGAGTCTGGTCTAAAGTTGCATCTATTTATTTATAAATATCACAATGTGATCATTCTTTATAGCTGAGCAATACTCCATTGTATAAAAGTACCACAATTTTTTATCCATTCCTCAGTTGATGGGCACATAGGTTGTTTCCAAGATCTGGCTATTACAAATTGTGCCACTACATGGGAGCACATATATCACTGTGGTATGATGTTTTCAGTTCTTCTGGGAATATGCCTAGGAGTGGAATAGCTGGGTCAAATGGGATTTCCAACCCCAGCTTTCTGAGGAATCTCCAGACTGACCTCCACAGTGGTTGCACCAGTCTACACTCCCACCAACAGTGCGTAAGAGTTCCTTTCTCCCCACAGCTTCTCCAGCATTTGTTGTTGGTAGTTTCTTGATCCTGGCCATTCTTTCTGGAGTGAGACGATATCTCAGTGTGGTTTTAATTTGCATTTCTCCATTGACCAATGATGATGAACATTTTTTTTTCATGTATTTATTTGCCATTGGTATTTCTTCATGTGAGAACTGTGTGTTCATCTCGGATGCCGATTTTTGGTTTGGTCTTTGAATTTCAGGGTTCTGATATTTTTTAATTTTTATAAGTTCCAGGCAGAAGTCCATTGACTGAGGGACAGTTCACTAAGATTTTTTTCCAGTTTTTAGGTTTTCTTTTCACTCTGCTGGAGATTTCTTTCAGCTTACAGAAACTCTTTAATAAGACATGATCCCAGTTATTGATTCTTGAAGTATTTCCCATGAGGTTTTGTTCTTGTCATGAATTCTCTACCTACCCCTATGTCTTCAAGACAGTTACCTACTTTGTCTTCCAACAGGTTTAGTGTTTCTGTTTTAATATTTACATTTTGATGCATTTAGATTTTAGTTTAGTACATGGTGATAGGCATGGGTCTAGTTTTAGTTTTTGGCATAAGAATAGCCAGTTTTTCCAGCACCATTTAATAAAGAAACTATCATTCTTCCAGTGAAAATGTTTGGCCCCTTTATCACAGATAAGGTGGTTGAGTGTGCTTGTAGCTGTAGTTGTATCTTCTAGTCTATTCCTTTGATTTTCAGGTCTGTTTTTTTTTCCAGTACCATGTTGATTTTATTATGATAGCTTTATAGTATAACTTCAAGTCAGGGATTGTGATGCCTCCTGCCTTAGCTTTGCTGCTTAGAATTGCTTTTGCTATTCTAGGTCTCTGCTGGGTCCAGATGAATTTTAGGAGTGATTTCTATAGATCTATGAGGTATGTTAGTGGTATTTTCATTGGGATTGCATTTAATCTGTGCAACAATTTTGTGAAAATGGCTATTTTCACAATATTTATTCTTCTTATCAATAAACAAGGGATGTCTTTCCATTTTCTGAGATCTTCTTTGATTTCTTTTTCAGGGTCTTATAATTTTCCCTATATAGCTCTTTTACCTCTTTCATTAGATTAAATCCTAAGTATTTCATTTTTTTGGATGCTAGTGTGAAGGGTGTGGCTTTACGTATTTCTCTCTCAGTGATTTTGTTGTTAGTGTATAGGAATGCTATTGATTTTTGAGTATTGACTTTGTATCCAACTACATTGCTGAATTTGTTTATTATATCTAGAAGTCTTTTTATTGAATTTTGGGGGTCTTCTATGTAGAATATCATGTCATCTGCAAATAATGATAGTTTAACTTCCTCTTTTCCTATCTTTACTCCTTTTATTTCTCTCTTGTCTAATTGCTCTGACTAGTATTTCCAGTACTATGCTGAATAAGAGTGGTGATAGGGACATCCTTGTCTTGTGCCTGATTTCAAGGTAAAGGCTTTCAGTTTTTGGCCATTTAATATGATGCTGGTTATTGGTTTGTCATAGATGGCATTTATCATATTGAGGTAGAGACCATCTATTCCAATTCTCTGTAAGTTTCTTATCATGAATGAAGGTTGTCAAAACCTTTTTCTGCATCTATAGAAATGATCATGTGATTCTTACTTTTGTCTCTATTGATATGGTGGATTACATTTATTGATTTATGTATGTTGAACCATCCCTGCATGCCTGGGATGAATCCCACTTGATCATGGTTTATAATCTTCTTGATGATTTGCTGCATGGTGTTTGCAAATATGTTATTGAGAATTTTTGCATCTATGTTCATTAGGGAGATTGGCCTGTAGTTCTCTTTTTTAGTTGGGTCTTTCTCAGGCTTTGGTACTAGAGTAATATTTGCTTCCAGGAATGACTTAGGGAGAATTGTTTCCCTTTCTATTTCTTTGAACAGTTTGAGGAGTCTCAGCATTAAGTCTTCTTTTTATTTCTTGTAAAATTCCGCAGTGAATTTTATATTTAACTCTAAAACTCACCAGACTGGGTTCCTAAATAATTGTATTAGTTTATACTTCCACTACAATGTATGAGATTGTCTAAGTTTGATGGACTTGATTTGGTGAATGATTTTAACTTTCTCCATTATAATTTGCATGTTGTGACATCTCATTATGCTTTATTTTGTACTTTGAAAAGACTAATCATATTGAGTAATATTTTATAAGGTGGTTTGTCATCTTTGTATCTCTTTAAGTAAAGTACTTACCCAAATTTATTCATGTCTTCATTGGGTTCTTGGATTCAGATTTTGATTATTGAAAGTTGTTAAAGTATATTCTAAATGAAGTCCCTTATCTGATGCATAACTTGAAATTATTACCTTTCAAGCTTTACCTTGTCTTTTTAGACTTTTAATAGAATAATTTGAAGATCGGAAGTTCATAAGTTTGATAATATACTATTTATAGAATTAGTTTTATTTCATGGATCATGGTTTTGTGTTGTATAAAATATATTGTTATAAGTGGGTGAAATTAATAGAACTAGAAGCTAGTTCTCTGAAAAAATATTAAAATTGACAAGAAATTTAGCCTCAGTTATAAGAAAGAAAAAAAGATAAACAGCAACAATCAGGCATAAGTCATATCAGCTTAACAAATTTTATGGAAATTCTAATGACAATGAATAAATATTATGAAAAATTTCATGAAAATAATTCAGATAAAGTGGAAAATTTTCTTTAAATATAATGACCCTCCAAACTTTGACAGAAATAAATAAACTGAATATTCTGTTGATTAAATAATTAGGTTGAAACTCTTTCCACAGAGAAAATTCAAGTCCCATTTTCTTTCACCAACCAAGTCAAGTAAAAATTTAAAAGGATATGAAACTAATTCTTAAAAAAAATAAAAAACTTTCACACAACCTTAGTCCATCCACAGAAACAGGCTACAGTAACTTTTATATCAAAATCATATAAAGAATTACAAAAAAGAAAAACTACAAATAATTACTGTCACAAAATTATATGCCAGACTTCTAAGGAAAAGTCTATTGATTCCAATCAAATCATAAATAAAAATAAAACATTATTACTAGGCATTACTTATTCTAGGAATAAAAGGTTGATTTTATATTCAAAGATACATATGCACGTGCACATACTTTGAGCCTGATAATTATCCAAATAGATGCCAGGAAAACATTTGGGAAAATCTGACCTTCAATCTTGATTCAAATCAGCAGAAACTCTTGACAAAATAATTGTCACCTGATAATGGCACCCACCAATAGATTAAAACTAACAATTTTAGAAGATTACATGTTCTCTGAAAAGATTAGGAATAAAAAATAGAATGTCTTTTCTCAAAATCTTTTATTTATTTACTTTAAAGAGAATAAAACAAAAGACAACAGAGCAAAGCAAATCAGAGCAGAACAATACAAGCAACAAAGTACTTCACAATAAGACAACCAGATATTAACAGTAGCTACCATGATGTCTCTTTTCTTCAAAATAATTGAGCATACCTTCACACACAATAATATCGAACATAACCAAATAGTATAAAACCATTCAAAAGAATGAAAGTATTACAGGATTTCAAAACCAAATAACAGGAAATGAACAATGGCTACTATAGTATCTCATTTTCCTCAAAAAATTATTCTATGCCATCACACATAATAAAATCAAATAAAACACAACAGGATAGAGCCAATCAAATGAAGAACAAAAGGTAGGATCAAAACAAGATGATAGTAAATCAGCAATGGTCACCAAAATGTCTTGTTTTCTTTGAAATAACTGTTCATATCATCACACATAATGAAATCAAACAGAAGAGAATAAAGTCAATCAAACCAATGAATAAAAGCATTATAAGACTTAAAAGCAATATAGTAGGAAACAATTATTACCATAATATATCCCATTATATTGCTCCCCCTAATATCTGACAACATAAAATCTAACAAAACAAGACAAAACAAAGCCAAACCTAACAAAATTGTGTAAACAATGCAAGATAAGACAATAAGAAATTGGCATTAGTTGCCACCTTTCCCTTTCCAGATGTTTCCTCTCTTTGCTCTTACATCAACTATTTTGCTTTTGGATCCCATTAACTCTTTCTGTTTCTTATGCTAGGGTTCACACACATGAGTTTGAACTTTTTCAGCCATGGACATGATCTCCAGTTGCATCCACTTACCTATGGGAACCTTGATTATTCTACTTTATAGCTAGGTAGCTTTCCACTGCATGAAAATACCATATGTTTCTTATGCATTCTGCAGTGGATGGGCAAGTTACTTTTGCTTTTTTTTTTTGTCTCCTGTCACATGGAGCAATTGTTTTCTCACCTTTGATTTTCAGTCTATAAATTTCCTTTCCAGTTAAATGTGTTTCTTGCATACAGTGTATCCATGGATCTTGTTCCACTGTCCCTGTGTTTCTTTTTATTGCTGACCTGAGGCCATATACAATAACGGTTATAACCAGTACACATTGGTTTGTCTCTGCCCTGCTGTCCTCCTGTTGCTGGCCCTCCACTTTTCCCCTTCATTCAACAACCTGTCTTGTTTGGTGATCTTCCTTTGCTGCTCTTCCTGGGACCATGGTCATCTTTATCTCTCTCTAGAATATTCTTTTTAAATATTGACTGAAATGTCTAATGAATAAATAAAGCATATATAAGTGGAATATAAATAAATAAAAAATAAAATGTGATTTGCATGTCAGTATTATATATGTTCCAGAAAAATATAAGATAGAGACCAAATATAACCTTAGACAGCTCAGCTCTTCCCCTTAAGCTTACAGTTCTCAGGCAGAATGTACCATGAATGCAATGTCCTGAATCAGATCAGATCTGCTATTCCACATTGTACCTTCAATTTTTGGGGGAAAAGAAAAAATGTTCTGTAACTACTGAATTCAGCAAACCTAGTGGTACCCATAGTGCATAAATCCAGGATGGAATGCCCCTGGAGTCCCTCTATTGAAGTGCAATGTGAAGCATGGGCAAAGCAGACTGTATTCACCCAAGAAAGCTTTCCTGTTCTTAAGGGTAACAAATTGACATGGATGTTAAGCTTATGTCTCTTCTTGCTGCATGTGAGTAAAAATTCTACTTCACCTAACTTGTATGAGTAGACATACTGGGGCACTTTTTTGTTCCTTTATCTCCACACTTTTGTGTTGGGACCAATGGGAGTAGCCATGACTGTGATAAACTCCTGCTAGATTTACAAAGCTTTGCAGAAGGAATAAGGGAGTTTAGCAAAGGTGAAGCATAGGACATTAAATGTAAATATCAATTTTATTACATCTTTATTCTGACAATGAGCAATATAAGAATATGAACTAAACATGTTCAATAAAATAAAAATATGAATTATTTTGCAATGAATAAAACAAAATATGTGATCCAAAAACATGAAATTAGGGGTTAGGGTAAGACAACACACTGTTGGGGGAGCAAAAATGGTCAGAATATGTCAGGTGCATAGTCTACCAAATGAAACTCACTAACCTGCACAGCCAGCAAGCACAAACTAAACATAGATATGAACCAAAAGAGAACTAATAAAAATTTCTGAAAGGGCTAAAAGAAGATAAATAAGTGCTGAAATTTTACTATGCTTCTAATTCAAAGCACTGAGCATTAAGATATCAGTTTGTCCCAAAAGATTTTTATGCATTCAAACTAAACCTCATCAAAATTGAATACAAATTTTTCATAGAAATAAACACTTTGATTCTAAAATTCATAGAGAAATCCTAAATATTCTTCTCAAATCTACTTTGAATAAGAGCAAAATCAAAGCACTAGCAATACCTGATTTTTGAAACCCAGAAAGCAAGGTTAAGCAAGAGGATAAAGTTTTCAATTAATATAGATAGATAGATAGATAGATCAAAAGTATCTATGTGACACATAAATAGACATATAGTAATTCAGCAGGAAAATGAAACTATTCTCAATGAATGTTGCTGACACAACTAGAAGTTTGCATTAAAAAAGGCAATTCTAAGCAGCAAAGCCAAGCAAGAGGCATCACAAACACTGACTTGAAGTTACACTATAAAGCTACCATAATAAAATCAACATGGTACTGGAACTAAAAACAGACATGGAAATCAAAGGAATAGACTAGAAGATACAACTACAACTACAACTACAAACACACTCAACCACCTTATCTTTGATAAAGGGGCCAAACATGTTCACTGGAAGAACAATAATCTCTTTAATAAATGGTGCTGGAAAAACTGACTATCCATATGCCAAAAACTAAAATTAGACACATGTCTATCACCATGTACTAAACTAAATGGATCAAAGATCTAAATATTAAAACAGAAACACTAAATCTGTTGGAAGACAAAGTAGGTAAAAATCTTGAAGACATAGGGTTAAGTAGAGAATTCATGAACAAGAATCAAACCACACGGGAAAAACTTCCCAGAGTCAATAACTGGGATCACGTCTTATTAAAAAGTTTCTGTATGCCAAAAGAAATCTCCAGCAGAGTGAAAAGAAAACCTACAAACTGGGAAAAAAAATCTTAGTGAACTGTCCCTCAGACAAAGTACCCAATCCAAAAATGGGCATCTGAGATGAACACACAGTCCTCAGATGAAGAAATATGAATGGCAAATAAATACATGCAAAAATGTTCATCATCATTGGTCATTAGAGAAATGCAAATTAAAACCACACTGAGATATCATCTCACTCCAGAAAGAATGGCCAAGATCAGCAAAACTACCAACAACAAATGCTGGAGAAGCTGTGGGTAAAACTGAACTCTTCTGCACTGTTGGTGGGAGTGTAGACTGGTGCAACCACTGTGGAGGTCTGTCCAGAGATTCCTCAAAAAATCTGGGAATGAAAATCCCATTTGACTCAGCTATTTCACACCTAGACATATTCCCAGAAGAACTGAAAACATCATACCACAGTGCTATATGTGCTCCCATGTTTGTAGTGGCACAATTTGTAATAGACAGATCTTGGAAACAACCTATGTGCTCAGCAACTGAGGAATGGATAAAAAAAATTGAAGTACTTTTCTACAATGGAGTACTACTCAGCTATAAAGAATGATCACATTGTGATATTTATAAATAAATGGATGCAACTTTAGACCATACTCATAAGCAAAATAAATCAAACTCACATGTATAAATACCGTATAGTCTCACTAGTGAGAGAAATGGTAAGAGTACAAAAGATTTTATGGTTCACCAAGATAATTATGGTTCACCATTATATTGCTTTGAAGTCTTATAATGTTTTCATTCATTGGTTAGGATGGTTTTATTCTGTTTTGTTTGATTTTATTATGTGTGATGGAATGAACAGTTACTTTGAAGAAAGCAAGACAACATGGCAGCCATTGCTGATTTCATATCATCTTGCTTTGAAGCCCTACCATGCCTTTGTTCTTCTATTACCATTGGTTCTATCATGTTGTGTTTCATTGGATTTTATGTGTGAGAGTATAAACAAATTTTTTATGGAAAATGAGATAGCATAGTAGCCATTGTTCATCTTCTGTTATTTGGTTCAGAATGCCTTGTAATACTTTCATTCTCTTGTATTTTTTTTCTATCTTGTTGTGTTTGATATTATTGTGTGTGAAGCTAGGCTCAACTATTTCAAAGAAAGAGACATTATGGTAGCAACTGTTAATATCCAATTGTCTTATTGTGAAGTGCTGTGTTGCTTACATTGTTCTGTTCTGATCTGCTTTGATCTGTCCATTTTCGTTTTATTCTCTATAAAATTAAAAAAAATTAAAAAATTAAAAAGAAATTCGCATTTAAAAAAAGAACTTGCATTTGTACCATGCAGTATATACAGGTACAAAACTCAACTCTCAATGGAACATAGTTCTAAAGTTCAAAACAAAAACTCTAAAGTTAACAAGAGAAAATATAGGATATTTATGCCACAATTCCTTTGACAGAGTACCAAAGCAGAATTTATTATAAAGTACTTCATTGAAACAAATTTTCTCAAACTATAACTTTTTGCATATAGAAGTTAAATAAAAAGACTAGACAAAGACTGGAAGCAAATTTACAAGCAACTGAGTTAGATAGAAATATTATAGGCAGTCGAACAGGGCTGGGCCCTAGAAGAAACACATTACAGAAGATGAGATACCTTGAAACTGTGGGGGAAACAAACACCTGCACTGTGGGCCAGACCTCAAGACGAAAAACAAAACAAATGAATGCACATACTTCCTAAGGATAAACATCAGGAATTAATAGTCTAAATAGGCTCTATCACCCTAAGGAAGCCAGGAGTCACTAACCCAGCTGCCTGTAGGAAGAGTCACTGCTCTCTATGCATGTCCACTTGCTAAGTGACTCCCTCCCCCATTTCTCCCCCGTTTCATCAGTTTTATCTGAGCAATAAATCTTACGAGTGGACCAGAGTTCTGTCCTACTCATGCCCATCTTGCAAGTTCCCATGTTCTGCCCACCTTGCACCTGCCTCACATTGTGTTTTTCCTCATAAAAGTCCCTATAAAAGACAGAGTATTTGGCAAACCACTTGGGAACCCTTCTGTCTTTCTCTGGAACAGAAGCTTTCTTTCTCTCGATAAATACATTCTGTTATTTGCCTCTGTTGTTTCTAAAATTTATTCTTCAGTTTTAATGAACACAAACTCATACTGAACATCTGATAGGTTGAGAATTTCTTTGTCCTTTATCAAAAATATTACAAAGCATGATTCGTAGATCCTCAAAATTCAGTAATAAGAAAAAAATTAATTGACATATAAGTTTAAAAGATACTGGATATATATATATATATATATATACACACAAATACTGATTATACAAATAGTTGACACTGGTGAGAATGTTAAATCCTACAAACACTTTAAAAAGAAGCTTGCTTTTTTTTGTAAGACTAAATCTGTGCATACCATATGGTTTTATCATTTTGGTCTTGAATTTCACCTATAGGCAAATAAAGAATTTGTCATTTCTATACCCATGTTTATGGTAGCATTTTTTGTAATAGCAAAAATCTGGCTAACAATACAAATTTCCATTAATAAATAAATGGAAAAATAAATTGTAGAACAAGCAATTCTTTTGATTTATATATTCCATATATGTGAATTTCATTGCAGTTTGAAATTTATTTGTAAACCCAAAACCACACTTTTATCAGTATTTGAGGATACATGTTCACACAAAGCTTTGAAAAGCTTGAATCAGAATGCTTGAATTAGAATGAATTAGAATGAAGCAGGTAACGTTCTACATTTTTTGATTCAGTTCTCATGCTATCCATTTTTGCATTATATTTAGTGCCACTTTTTTGTGCTTTTAGTTGGTAAAAAGTGTCCACTCATAGTGCTAAAATGTACCTTATATACCTTATGAGCTAAATATGTGTATTAGATGAGCTTCATTCAGGCATTATTTATAGTGTTTTGGGGTGGGTGTTCAATATCAATGAATCAGACTATATATTGCATGAGGTGCTTTAAACAGAACTACATAAAACTGGGTTATGTATTGATTTGGTTGATGACAACGCCATAACCAAAAGCTGGCAAGAAATATTGTGTATTTGATAATTCATTGTTTGTGGGGAATTTATTGAATGCAATTGCCCCAGATATGAGAATCTACTATTTTCATATAACCAAATGCCACTTAGCAATAAACTATAATGAACTATTGATATACAAAAGATAAATCTCAAAATAATTATGCTGAATGAAACAGTTAGGGAAAAACAAGTAACATTTATTCTTCTATTCTATAAATGAAAACTAATCAATAGTACCAAAGAAGACTAATGGTCTCTTGAAAAAGAGGAATGGATGAGGAAAGAGCATGGATGTACATAACATTATCTTGACATTAATAGTTTTATAGGTGCACACAAACAAAAATAAGTTATATACTAAATTTGTGAAAATCATGAATTATGTCAATTTTAGTTTAAGAAAGCAGCTGAGAAATAGATTTTTCACAGAATTTTAATACAGAGACAATGTGAGTTCATAATTATATCAATGAGATACAAAGGAAGGCATGCTGAACTTAATATATCAATAATGTAATTTCTAAATCCTGCTATAGTGATGATTAACTTTCATGGGTTTGAATTTTGTTGACACCTTTTTTGCACCTCTGTGATACCATCTGTGCTTCCTGCTTCTTCAATAGTCCCACTGAAGAATGGAAATCAAGCTTAAAATAATCTTATTTAAAATAATCAAGCATTATGATAGTCACAATAATTTGCTAATATAGTAATTCTGAAAAATCACTGTTTATTGTTCATAGAGTTAAAATTCAATTGCTAGACAAAAAATTTCAAGAAACAGCTAGAATGCAATGGTTAGAATGCTTGCGTATGTGTTATGTGTTGACTTCCATCTCCAACAGTGGAAAAAATGTTATCAAGATATTTATGTAGGCGTTTTCTCTTTAGGTTTCTATTTAATATAATGTGGTGCACTATTTTCTTTGAAATACCACAAGCATAATGCTTTATTGAATAATATATTTACCTTTTAAGCTTTTGTTTGATTGACAGCTAAATATTGCATGTTGCTTTAATGTCAATAAAAATATTACTTGATTATGCATCACGTAAATTATTTTTACAGTGATCTTTGAATAAGGACATGTATGGAAATTAACATATTATTTTATTATTATTACAGCCTTATCATTATTATATGTAATTAATCACTTTTCTGTTATAATAAAATACTTGAAATAAATACATAATCAACAGAAAAAGATTATTTTGGCTCACTGCTTTGGAGGTTTCTGGCATAGACCATTAATTTGGAGCCTTGGTATAAGTGTTAGGGAGAAATGGTGAAGAACATGAAAAATAACAAACTGTACACTTCATAAGCAAGACAGCAAAGAGAAGGGGCCAGGGCTCCACAATGTACTTCAGATTCATACCCCAAAATCCTAAAGACCTGCCATAGCAGGTCCAGAGCACCTCCTAACAGCGCTAGCGAGGTTTTAACACATAGATCTTTGGAGGACATTTAACATGGACACTGTGGCATGCATATTTACCACCTAAAGGTTCATATTAGTCTCAAAATATATACTGTACTTCCAAAGTCTTAAAATTTTCCAGCATGGACCAAAAATTTCAGTCCTGTATTTCTGCTGAGATTCAAGGTAGAGTGAACTATGAGCCCTTTAAAATTTAGAAAAGAAATTAGAATGGTGGGGCAGGCACAGAATAAGCACACTCTTCCAGTGGATAGGAATAGGCAAAAATGAAGATGGATCAACTCAAAGACATACTGAAAACAAGAAGCGAAAACATTAGATTGTAAAGCTCCATGTCCAGCATCCACACTGTGCCTCCACAGCTCTAGCAGCCTTTTTCCTATGGCCTTGAATGGCCATGGGACCATTCTTTGGTCAGTGTGGCAACACCCCCCCCGACCCCGATGAATGCTGCATGTCGTTGGTTCCTGTGCCATCGTGGAGTCTCCAGCTTCAGCTTCACTCACAGAGCTCCCTGTATCACCCTCTCGGGAACTGCTTACGGGAACTCTAATTTAAAGGCACACCTTATGGGCTCCCATGCTGTCCTTATCTGAAGTCACCAACACCCCATAATTCTTGCATTCTTTATGCTTACAAAACCAGGGTTAGGGTAACGTGTACAAGGGCCTCTGTGCCTGGGACTGTTCTAACTGCAACTGCAGTATCCTCTGACTTCTGTCAGCTGAATAAAAGTGTATCATGGGGAACTCAAGCCCATCGTGGTCCTGAGAATGCAGTGCAGCCTGAGGCTTATTTCTACACTGATTTCTACTGGATGGCTTTGAGGCATATTTCTATTCTATTTCTCTCTCCTTGATCCTATAACAGATGGGACAGCTCTCCAGATTTCTATGATGTCCCTGTGGCATATTTCCTATTTCCTGGGAGCAAATTCCTTGGGTCTCTTTTGTCAACACTAATTTCCTATCAACTATGCGCTATGACCCCATCTTTTACAGGTGCTCCTTATCTGACCAAGCTGTAACTTTTCTAAATATTTTAGCACTGTTCTTCACTCCTTATTTTTACTGCAAATCTGGCTAAAAAGAGCCAGTAATACCTATGTGCCCCTCTCTGTTGCTGGTTTGGATTTCTTCCACCAAGTAAAATAGTCCTTGACCTTTAAATTAAACTGCCCTTGAAGTCATAGAAGACAGATAAAATGCAATAAATTCTTTGGTGCAGTGTAACAAAGATAGACTAGTTCTATGTACAACAGAATCCTCATTTTTTCAATCTGAAACATAGCATAACCTTTGTGGTCCACATTTTTATCAGTATTCTGACTTTTTGAGCACCTGAAAGAATCATTCTTTGAGCTCTCCTTAAAATATTTTGACCTTTTCCCACCTTGTTCCTCTAAACTCCTCCAAATTTTTCCCATAAGCCAATTTCAAAGGCTGTTCGGCATCATCATAGTTACACTACAGGCCTCTGTCATACAACAAAAATGTCTCAAATGATTAATGTATAAGGAGAAAATAATTATTTTGCCTTGTAGTTGTCTAGACAAAAGACCAAGATCAAACACCAAGACAAAGACCATTTGTTTGGGGCTCTGGTTGGAATGCAAGATAGAAAATGTGGGGAACTTGTGACAGAACAAACTGGTCAACTCCTGAAGCTGGAAGGAAAAAGAGGACGATGGCTTAAGGTCTCACACAAGGAAGAGCCTCTGATAGCCTAAAGATACACAAGGTGTGATTTGTAAAGTTCCCCCTCCATTATGGCAACCTGAGGATCCAGCTTTTACCATGTGGGACTAAATTGTGGATGTTACAGATTAAGAACTGGTGGTCAATTTAACACCAGCAGAGTTAAACCACCATGGTGCTGAGCGTAGGTGCTCCGCCTGAGGAAAGGTGCCAGCATAAATAGAGACGTGGAGAAGGAGAAGCTAGACATGGAGGCCTTGTGGGTTTCACTAAGTGTTGCTGTTTGAGCCGCTGGTTCTCCTGGAGAAGCTCTGGTCCTCACAGTGAGCATTGTTCCCTTGCTCTGGAGAGGAGGATGTGTACCACTTAATCTCCAGAATGAACTCCTCAGGCTGGCTGCCTGTCGCTTACTTGACAGTGCTGATCGTGGGAGGAGCTCAGGGCCTCTGCCTCGCTGAGGATGGCTGTGGTGCTTTTCGGGTCAGCCCTGGTCTTTGTTTTGAGTGTGACTTCTCAGCTCCAGTGTAGATCCCTCAACCTATCAGCACAGCTTCTTCACCCAGCTGGCATAGATGTTCTAGCTTCCACTGCTGACCTTTGGGTCTTCCCAGCAGGGATACTGGGATAAAAGACACTGATGTGATTCCTTCTTGTGGGCTCTAGACCTCCAGTTGGTCTTGTGGGAGGCATTGTCATGAGCTCTGTGTCTTCATCTGGACTCATGTAGGACATTGCTGTGGGATTCAGGCCCTTGGTTGAGCAGTTTATGCCTTTGGTATTGTGGATAGATTTCCTGCATTTTCCTGTGTTAACTCTGGGTGACTATCATAAAACAATATTATAAATTCCATGTCCTGATTTTAATTGTTCTCCTCACAGCCCCTGACTAAAAGAGTGGACTTTCTAAATTGTGGCAAATGGCTCTTCCTTATTTGGTAATGTTTTTGTATAAAAGAAAGTACAACCAAATTTTTAAAAAACTCAGGGTATAAAGTGCATTTCCTTTACAAAAATAAAAGTATAGCCTTACTTTTTCTAGCTCTTGAATGTACTGCTACATCTAAAAAGATTTATCCATTGTAAGAAATGCAACTTTATTTTTATTTTGACGATGAGCAGAGACTGCTCAAAGAGTGGGAATGCTGATTTCTCAAACACTATCAAACTTGCCTTTAACATGACACTGCTCCTGTCATGATAATTAAAATAAGATTACAATATTATTGAATATTATTTGGTGATTTAAACTGCTATATTTAAGTTTTTGCATATGTACCCACTGGCAAATTTAGTTTCATTCATTAAGAAAATATTTCTAGTTTAAACCATTATGTTTTAATGATGATTTCTTTTTCTGCTTGTTATCATCACTGTTGATATTGCCCATCCTGAGTTTGAACTCTGGACTCCATCGATCTTCCCACCTCAGCTTCTCAAGTAGCTGAACTGCAGGAACATGCCACCATGCCCAGCCTACAACTTTAAATTATTGCTTTTTAAAATAAAACTTTATAGCTTTATTTAGTTGCACATATTCTAGCTGAAATAGGTAAGAATTTTTTTCAAAGAAAAAGATAAATACAAAACATTCTGTAGAAATGCGTGAATAGTGAATGGTTTAGCCTTTTTAAATACCAGTTTATGGTAACTAAGTTCTGTAATGTGTTCATTAAGAAGGCTATGAAGGATAGTCCCGATCGTCAACTTGACTGATGGGCAGCACGCCTAGGTCAGTAAAGAACACTCCTGGATGCGTCTGTATATATCTGTAAGGTGTTCCTAGAGATGACTGACATGTGGGAAACTGTGTGAGAAACACCCTCCCTGAAGGCAGGGGGCCCCGCTCAGGAGGACAGTGCCTGGATGAAACAAAATTGGAAGGTGGAAGAAATACAGGAAGTACATGTTCTTCTGCCATGCTGCTCTGCCTCTCAGCAGCCTTAAAATCAGTGGAATTTGCAGGCCAGGACTTGACACCTCTGAAACTGTGAGCCAAAATATACCTTTGTTGTTTAAATTTGTCATTTCTCCAGTACTTTATTACAGCAATGAAAGTTGACTAAAATAGAAGCCTATATAATATATCTCTATTTAATCCACTATGTATAAATCAATGATTGGAATGCGTCTGAAAACTTTTGAGAAGGTTGCTGTATTTATTAAAAAAGGAACAAACAGTTGAAGGTGATATCATTCATTTCTATTATTCTGAACACACACGTGAAGCCTAAAGTTGGTGCATGTATCATGTCACATCACGAAAGAAAAATAAACATTACAGGACAATATCATAGAGTTTGGAACTAAACCTATAAGCTGCCTACTCCTTTATATGTAAAAGCTACAAATCTTTATTAGATAAATTCAATGATGTTGACTTAATATAAGTAAAAATTCATTCTTATTGTGATGTTATAGATAGACAAACGTATTTTGAACTGGTGTAATATCTTTCTGCACTGGTTTTTGTTGCATGCAGGTTGGCTCTTTTGCTGTGGAGACTCTTTTTTTATTTGCAGCATAGCTATGGTTACATTTAAGCTATTTGTGTGAAGCAGAAAACAATGACATTCTAATGAAATTCATAAAATCAAACAGCAAACCAGTTTAATCAGTGGAGTTAGTGTTACCCAAGTAATTCAACATGCTATCACAAGTTTGTAGAGTAATTAGATAAACTTTAATTTCACTTAGGTAGTGTAGATTTGACTGTATCTCATCTATATAGTGAGGCAACATGTAGGTATGCTAAGAGAAGTATCCTAGGACAGAAAAAGGCACTGCAAAGATACGCAATTAAATCATATAGACACCTTTTTTCCTTATTCATTTCTTTCATTTACTATAATAAGAGGTCAAGTGGGTATTTAAATATCTTAGGAAATTTACAAAGTTAGATTTATAAATGAAATAACACACATACATAATGATGACAATGATAATAAATTGAGTGTTTACTATGTTAGATGCTGTTGAAATTGATGTAGATATGTAAATATATAGATATTAGTAAACTTATGATCTGCATACTAACATTATCTCCACTTTATGATGAGGAAATTGAGATATAAATAGATAAAATAACTTGCTCAAGTTAACAGAGTTATACATTTTAGAAGTTTATACTCATTCCATGCATCAGAATCTGTTAGCTTTTCTTTATACAAGGGGTCCCGTTTCTTTTTCAGGCAGAGATGTAATATCTGTGAGCAAAATAATTATCTTAGTCCTAGCTCAGTCTTGAAAGAGGGAACATGTGTCATATTTTGAACACAGAAAACTAATTTTGAGATCAAAAGACCTTGTCTTCTTCAGTGGATGAACCCATTAGATATGATTTCAATTATACAGAAATATCTGAGGCAGTTTTGAAGAATAAACTAAAAGGCTTTATTCTTTCATTCCACTAATAAAAAGTTCTAGGAACCTGCTTGGGACCCTTCTGTGTGTCAGACAGAAGCTTTCTCTCTCTCTCAATAAATATTTCCGCTCTTAAAAAAAAAAGTTCTGAACACAATACAAGGTTTATTTAATTCTAAGAGGAATTAAATAAATTCAACACAGTGTCTTATTTAAAAACAGGAAGAAGAAAGACCCAGTACATCTAACTAAAGCAAACTTAGATGTGTTAGTGTTTCATATATATTGGAAAAATATTTTTATTCTGATCCTATAAGAAAAATTTTCTCATTTAATTTTTTTTTTAAATGCTGGGGATAGCTAAGACAATTTATAGAAGAAACACTTTAGGATTATTTTGGAGTAAGGAAACAATAGGTGGTTTTGAAAGTCAAATGGTGATATTGGCAATTCATAAGGAATTTCACTAACAATGAATGAATATTTGGTGATCGAGTGCAGGCGGGGATGGATAAAAGAGAAATCTTTTACAATTAGAGTAATAAAACTGTTCATGTCCTAATGTGTTGCAAGTGGTTTGTCACCTACAGCACTGCATTCTTTAAAGATGTCTAGCAAAAAAAAATTATTTTTGCCAAGTGAATTTATTGACTAAAACCAGTTCCACAGAACCAATTAGTATCTTACACAGCCTGACCTGCCAGGCTTATGAGGCCATCCATCACCTGTTCATTTAACTATTTAGCATTTGTTGCAGCAATTTGTCACTGTGTCAGAAAGGTAGCATTTCAGAAGAGGAGTTTTGGTTGAAAGAACTTTAACTCAGTTACTGCAGATATTATTCCTTTAATAAGATTTACAGAAGATTTATGCTTCTATTGCATATAAATTTAAACATTTTATCTTCAAGATGAGGTTAAATTTTTTCTATTCCAGATATTTCAAATTTCAATTAATTGTTTTTATGAATTTAAAAGTATTATGCAAAATGGAGCTACTTTAAATTTTAAAAATTCTAAGTGCCTATGTCACAATGCATCTAATCTCACAACTCAGTGATTATACTTTTATCATTTTTCCGATTTAATCATTTATTAAATATTCCATAGCACTCTTAATTTCACTATATTGAATACTTTACATTGCAGTTAATATTGAGTTAACATAACATCTCCATTGCTTTTAAGTTTATGCAACTTAGCTAGACTTCCAATTCTAGATATATTTAATGAAGAGACTACTGCATTTCAATTAAATCACATATAATTTACAGACAAATATGTACTCTTCTAGCACAGAGTATTAATTATAAGGCTTTTTTGTTAATTATAGATCATAGTCAATTTCTTAATTTTTCTCTCAAAATATCAAGCAAATATTGCAGCAGTATAATTCCCAACTTCCTAGTTACTCGCTATAGAAAATCATTGTTGAGAATCTTAGAGCAAAGAAATAGGGAGCAACAGACATTTTAAACTGAATTCCAGTGGTACAACAATTGTAGAAAATTATAAATTGTACATATTTCTGTCAGAAGATTAGCATTTTTATTGACTTCAGCTTACCAATCAAGTGAAAATTATTCCAAGTGTCTAACCTTTACATTGAATTCAAATATAGGATACATCTTTTAGTAGTGAAAGCAGAGATGTAGGTGGTGCCTTTGCCAAGCTACCCTTAGGTTCATCTGTTCAAAATTCCTAATGCAAAGAAGCAGGCCAGATGCTGGGGACTCAAATACCATCTCTGCATCTGAATGCTGTTAAGCATCTCCCATGGCATTTCTCACAGACTTTCAATGTGTACTTGTCACTAAATTCAATCCCAGAGATAAAACAGAAAATGTAAAGTCCTGTGGGAAGAGAGTTGAGGAAAAAGCTTCCCTGAAGCCTGTAGAAAAATGTGTTCTGTCTATTACCTAGGCTTCAATCAGCAATTTCATCCTGCTTACCTTATGTAACTTGGAGTTAGATATGGATGAATATTAGATTCGAATAAAGAATGTGCAATATAAATATATGTCTGTGTGCACAACTGCATATATATCAGTGTCTACAACTAATCTTCATGTTTGTAATACTGCAAATTCCATCTCACCTAGCCATTTCTGATAAGAACATCTAATTAACTACTAGTCTTGAAAGTGGTGAAAAAATAGAAAAATGTTCTTAAAGATCATAATTATATAAACATCCATAAACATACATGCATCATCCAAATATTTCTATGGTAATTTTGCAATTATTTCAAAATAAGTCTAATAATGATATAACCTGATATAAGTATTTTTCTATCTGTGAAAAGAATAATAACATCAAGATATTTTCCTAATGACTTTTTAAACAGAAGATACTGAAACTGCTATGGATAAATAAGTTAAGTAGACATTAATATACAGTCAGAGAAGGGTTGGTGTTTGAGGAAGTCCCATGTAAGCCTCCCTAGAGATAAACAGCAACTGTAACTCACACTGTGTTTACCAACAGCTACCCCAGTAAGCCTAAGTTGGCATCAAACACATAAGTAGGTGACCAAAACTTCTGGACCCATGCTTTCCTGAGAATATTTTGTTCTTTCCATATAACCGTACTAAGTGAGTCATTTACTTTTTTGGTCAATATTAGCTAAGTGACTATACTTGTAAATGTGTACGTTGATTTTAGTTCAGCCCACGGGGTACCCTGGTTGTGATCTGTTATATAAATTACCCTTGACAAAGAAACTCAGTGGGTATATTCTGAGGACTCCTGCTGGAATTACGGGCACTATTCTCATACTTACTTCTAACAAAACTCTCCCAATTTCATCCGTTAGTTCATGACATCATTCCTTGGTTTTGGGAGACCATGAACTCAGCACATCTGACATTCAACAGACTGAGAGTTATTTTTCCAATTTCAAAATGGTTAACTTCATTTAAATTGTGTAAAACAGAGTTTTTACTTTATGAAGTCGAAGAATGAAATCAAGGACAGGAAGAAAATGAAAGGGAAAGAGTATTGGAAAATAATTTTTTTAAAAAGGCTTCCAATAACCCAGGGGGAATTCCAGGAAGTGGTATGACACACGTCCCCTTAGTCTAGAGTATTATAGATAAGCAGAGTACAGGGATTGTTCAATCATTTACTGGCTACTTATCACAGGAGGCTACGTGTGTTAAAAATAACCAATTGGAACTCAGGCTTTCTAAATCAGTATGTAGAATTTGAAGGAAACCAATTTTTAAAGAAAACTAATTATTCTATATTTTTATTCTGCCCTGAATGTAAGGGGATCTGCCTTCCATGTTGTCAAAAGAACTTGTATTGTCAGAGTCCCAGTTTTACTATTTATTTTCATTTGAATTTTTATCAAGATGGCTGATAATCCAAGGTTCACCTGACTCTTTGTCCCTTACTAGCTGCCTAATTATAAGAAAAATAACTAAATTGCCAATTGCAATTCTTGGTGAGGTTGTTAATGCCAAGTGTTTGTAGAAGGATAATGACATTCAATGGACTGTAACCCATAACTCAGGAGTAAGCAGTGTTCAAATTCTTGATAACTGGTCACTTTATGATTAAAAGGGAATACAGAAGAAGGACATTGAGAGGTCAATAGAAAAGTTAACAGAAGGAAAGTAAATTGAAATGTTTTGAAGATAGAAACTCCAGAGTAGAGAGGACATATGTTGATTAAAAGAAGAAATGAATTTTTTAAAATGGTTTTGTTTATGCTGCTATTTTGGCTGCAACAAAATTAATCCCCATGTGTGTAATTACAAGATAGTTTAGTTCTTTGACAAGCTTCCATGAACTCAATGAGCTCTGGAGTTGAAAAAAGAAAGTAGATCATGTTAGATCAAATCAATAATGCAAATGTTGATTAACTTCTTAATCTACTGTAAGAATAAGGCTTGGAAAATTATTTTATTTCATATGTCTTAGCAGATTCACAATCATAGCAGCTACACAGAAGTTACTTTTGAGTAGAAAATGCATTGTTCATTATAAAATAATTATAATATCTACTAATTGATTGCTTTAGAGTAACAGTCCTTATAATAATTCATTTTCTTTAGTTTATATATGAGTGGGTTGGTTAATTAGGACACTCATTTTGCAGCTGTAGAGTTAGGATTTGAGCTCAGAAAAGTCTATATTCTTTATATTCTTGAGCACTAGATTAAATTCCTTTTATTAGCTTAGAATAATTATAGAAGCAGAGAGAAAAATGGCCATTTATTTCGCTTTTACATACTAGCCACTTTATATGTAATATCTCATTTAATAATTCTGAAAATCCTGTAGGTTATTATTATAGCTCCAATTTACTTAAAACAAAATTATTTATTGATGGTTTTAGCAATACTAAATGCCAGAGGAAAACTCCAATCCTAGATCTGTTCAAATTTACAGAAAATTTGGTTACCCTCTCAACATGTGATAGAATTTTTTGGTTATGTAAAACTTTTGTTTCTTTTTTAAATTCTTTAAATTCTTTCTAGTACTTAGAAACTATATGTAGCAGTGTAATTTACCCTGCTGAATACTTCTATTTTTCTGATGGTGACAGGAAATTTGAGGGCTATGTAGGAACACATCTTTTTCAAGTAAAATATTCCTATTACATATCTTTTAAAGTATGTATTGAAAATTCATGTTAAGGCTTGGAAGAGAATAAAGACTGTACAAATATAGAGTTTCTTTCTTATTCTGAAAAATCATTTGGCATGGTCATCTTGAATTTTGTTAAAAGTTTTAAGAAACAAGATAGAATTGTCTTTTAGAGTGATTTGCAATGCAAAGCTTAGTTATATAAGGACTATTTAAGATAATCAAAAAGCTATTGCTTTAGATATATTAGTGATATTATTTTAGGGTAGTTGATTGCTTCTTGAAGGCTCGAATTCTTTTCTATCAAACATATTATCTGTAGGTCTAAAGTTCCCACAAAAATAAGCACATAATATATACTTGGTGCAACACTGGGTTAAAACAGAAGGCTGAGTATGGCATGACAGAAACACATGGAAATAGTTGAAAAACAACTACTAATTGTACTAATTAAAATAATGGTGGAAGCTATGTTTAGTCATGGGGCAATTTTTAAATTTTGGGACAAAGATGTTGAGGGAAAAAATTAAAGACAAATCTTCTACAAGTGATCATTCAGAAGTCTAGTGTTTGATCATATTGACAATACTGTAGTGACACATTACTACCAATAATTAATTGACAGTGCCTGTACTGTGTAATTTGAACAGAGGACTCTTAAAAATGTGCTTTTTAGAGGAATCCTGGAGAAAGTTCTGGATATAGTCCAAATTTAGATGAATATGTGTATGTATATGTGTGTGTTTGCATGTGTGTGCGTGGGTACGTGTGTGTGTGTGTGTATGTGTGAATGTGTTATGTAGCGAATGATGCATTCAATAACAATATTTTCCCATTCCCTTGTAAGCAACATTTGACTTAAGCCAGAGCTAATATTGTCAAATAAGCAAATATTCTTGGATAAATGCCTCACATCTGACAAAGTGAAGTTAGCTGACATTTACTCGGTACAAAAGATCAAGGATTAAATCAGGCACAATCTCACAGGATCTAATATATTTTTCATATATTTTTCATTCAGTTTCTTAGCTGTTTTTGAAAAAATATTAGGAAAATTCATTATGAACTAGGAGATTAAAAAGGCAAATAATAAATTATTTAATATTTAACTTTGCCTATGTCCGTAGATACATTAAAAAAATAATGGAACGCACAGACACAAATTATAATTTAAAAAGGGCATGACCATAGAAACAAGAAAAAATGTTACCCATAACTCCTTAACTCAAAATAAACACCCCCCAAATTGCTATATTTCTCTATAATATTTCCTATAAATGAACGAAAGAGTATTTTAAAAATAAGAAAGGTAAAATGTGATATATTTCTGTATATGAAGAATAGTATTTTTGAAAAATTGAAATGAAATTATATAAACTCTAAAACATAAATTAATTGCACATATAAATTGAAGTTTCTTACCTTATTTCTTTCATAGCTTTAAAAGTAATTTTATTTCATAATAGTATGCTATAATTGTTTTATTTTGTAATAATAAAGAGCCACTGAAGTATAAAACAAAATTTACAAATTCATTTAAAAATCACCTTGATCACACTGTGGAATATGAGTTGTTACCTAAGTTTATATGTTGTCATTAAATTAATTGTGGTACAACTTAGCCTAGGCTAGTGATCCCAATATTTTTATGAATATAAAGGTGAGAAAAAATGACAGATTACAAAGAAAAGAGAATAATATGGGAAAATGGGTAGATAGATTTTGATGTTTCACTGAGACCACAAAGACAGAAAGGGGAGTTATGCAGTTGCCTTTGGTGAACAAAGTCATGTGTGAATAATCACTTCAGTTGATGCAGAAGAAAAACCACAGAAAAAAATTTGTGACATTAATAAAAGCATAGTAGAATGAAGTAATTATACAGTATAAGAATTGTTGAAGAAAAGCAGAGAGTAAAGGTCCTAGGAAACAAGGATTTAAAATGATTTTTAGGAAAAATATAAGAAACATTTTTAAAATGCTAGGAAGGATAGTTGTAATCAATGTGTGAATTTTTTATACATACAAGAGAATATATAAAATATATTTAAATATATATGGAAATTTTAAAGCATGATAATATGCTGAACATTAATGACCCTGAAATCCAAAGAAAGAATTAGAACTTATTACAACCATTAAGTAAATTCAGAGTTTTCTCTTGTATATGTATTTTCTAGAACCTTGGATTTATTATGAAATTATTATATAAAAGTGTCTATTCATATAAAATACAATTCTCTTTTTTTCTACTTATTATCCAATCTAATCCTTCAACCATGCAACAGTTTTATATGTTAGACTATGATGAGATAATTGTCATAATCAAAGACATTCTAAGTACCTCTGGAAAAAGGACACATACAAATTATCAACCATCATGGTAACTGTCTCAATTCACAAATCCCAAGCAATACACATTCTTAGTTACAGATGTAGCTTCTGTTGGTCTTCCAAATTAAAGTTAAGCATCACCAAATATTCTCATATTTCCAATATGAAGGAAAACAGTATATTTAAACAAAAAATACACATCATACAAAAAAAATAAACCAATGTAAAACTATTTTGACATAAAAGTAAAAAAAATAGACACAGATAATGTCACTTAACATTCTCCAACTGTTTGAAAGGCTATAATTGCCATTTATCATTTCATTTCTTTTTCACTTATGCTATGTTTTATAGTTTGGGTGTTTAATGCACAATAAAAGTCTATGTGTACCTTTTTATTTTTGTAATTGCAGCAGTTGAATCATCATACAGTATATGATAACCATCATAGCTATAAACATTCCCAGGAGCTTGTGGGAGGTTCTAGCACATCACTAGGATGCAAACCTGCTATTTGTCTTTTTTTAGTTGTCATCATGTCATGAGTTTTGTAGCCTATGTGGATCTCAGTATTTATGATGTCAGGCTTTTCTCCAGAGTCATCCTCAAAAATGCTTGCACTGGAGAGTCAGATGAGAACAGGTTCCACCATGGGACTGGGACAGTCCTCTCTCCATGGTCACACATTCTGAGAGTGCAGCCATAATGGTTTTGCATTGTCTGTTAATACAAACATACCCTTGAGCTATGTTAATCAAGGGCACTGGGCAATCCCACTTTTCCTATTTGGATGTCCTTAGTTTGGGAGTCTTTCAGCAGCAATAAACATATTTTCTGAGAAATTAGAGCATGTATAATCATAGTACATTTTACTGTACCCCCCTTTTTAATGAGTCATAACGGTACTTAGCTACTGGCATAGCTGGAAACAGCTTGAAGGAGTCAATAATTTTATATCTAGATTATTACTATGGCATTATTTTTGTATGCATTCTGGTTGTAGTTTTCTGCAGGTTGTTTAAAACCAAGTTAAACTGAGACCTGTGTTAATTAAAACTAACTTCTTGGCCATGCACAGGCCAACATGAATAGAGACACAACCTGACCACAGCCTTTCCCAGTAAGTCAGTGCCATTCGTGGATTGTGGGGAGAGAGAACGAGAATTCCCCCAAGAAGTAAGCCCTCTCGGCCAAACAATGCTATGTGTGAGCCACCATCAGTGAGGGGAAAGCCAGATCCCAGCCCCTTCTGACGTGTGGGCTGGCAAACAAAAAAAGCCAACACTCCCCACCCCATAAGTGACTGACTGATCTGGAGAAACACAGGCTGCAGTGATAACTATTGAGGTAAAATGCAATTTGATGATTGTGGTGTTTTTTCACTGACCTTGCTGGTGGTCTGACCAACTATTCAGAGGATAATGGTATGCAGTGTGGCATCTAGGGGGAATCTCCTTCTGAAGGTGGTAGCCATTGTTAACTCCCTATTATCTTGTTTTCAAGTCCTGCATCATTTTCTTTATTTTGTTGAGTTGGGTTTTGTTCTGTTTTGTTTTGTTTTGATTTTGTTATATCCAATGACATGAGCAGCTATTTCAAAGATGGCAAGATATATTAATGTAGCCATTTTGAATTTACTACTTGTTTTAAAGTCCTTTATTGTATTCATTGTTTTGTTTTTATTGGTTCTATTCTGTTATGTTCTGTTCGATTTTTACTATGTCTGAGGCTATCTACAGCTATTTTGAAGACAGAAGCATTATGGTAACTATTGTTGATTTCATATTGTTTTGAAGTCTTGTATCACTTACACTGGTTTGTTTTTATTGGTTTTACTCTGTTTTAATTTTCCTTGGTTTTATCCTCTTTAAAAAAAAAAAAAACTAAAAAAAAAGGTTATGTGTTAAAGCTTTGGTCCCCAGGATAGCGTGGCTGTTAAGTGCTGTAATAATTTGCAAAATAATACTTTAATGTTATGAGTGACCACACATTCTTCCATTTCTTAGGTCTCAAAACTATAGATATTTGCCCTAGAAGAAATAACCGCAAAAATATCATTGCTTCAAAGCAATGATAAAAAATAAAACGTATAAGATAGTACATTAGCATTTATTTAGATAGTACATTAGCATTTATTTATTTTTTGTACGACAAATTGAATTCAGTTCCTTGTGATTGTCAGAAAGGCACTTATGTCAATGAGCTATATCCCCAGACTAAGCTTCATTTTTTTAAAAATCAGGTTCCATAACTGAATCATCTCTATGTTATTCCACAGTTCTATCAGAAACTTTCCAAGAGGAAAGTAAAATCCCTATCCACTTTCCTCTTCATACTTTTCCACCAAAGACCTACAATAGTGAGAGCTCAGCAACGCTCTGTGATTTCAGGAACTTTGGCCCTTTGCTATGAGCATTGAGATCACTATGAGACCATGTTAATGACTCCTTACATAGTACATATTCTTACATAAATGAGCAGTTAATAGAGGGATAAGAAATCAAGGTGATCAATATTCAAAAATGGGTCATTTTGCATACAAAATTATTAAAATTTCAATTTCACTAGACACTTTTGGTATTAACAGAGACAGGTAGTCTCGTAGATTATGCCTAAACATAGAAATATATCTGTATGACTTTTTTATACTTTATTTATATATATATATATATATATATATATATATTTTTTTTTTTTTTTTTTTTTCTTTCCAGTCCATGATTGATCAGCAAATTATCAAGACCTCTAAATTCATGAAAACTCATTCCTCTGGCTATCACTTCTAGGTGACCAGATAGCCAAATATACTTGTTGAAATTTTGTTGAGGGAATGAATTTTATTCCCCACTGTCTTTTAGGACTACTCCAAAGTTTAACTGCAATATTATTTCAAATTATCACAGTCTAAAATCAGCATACTTCTTTGCAAATCTGAGGAAGATATTTTTCTTTTTTCTCAGCTGATAAGGAATTTCTGATTCCAATAAATGCATGTGTTGGAGACCACTATGAAGCAGCTCTGAGCAGGATTTAAATTTTACTAATGGGCTTTCTATGTTTATTTGTGAGTCTGTCCTAGACCTCGGCCTCTTGCCTGGCAATGGGAGCTGATTCATAGTAAGTGAACCTCTATGAGTCACGGATTTTGGCTGAGGCTTGTAGTAGCCAATGAGGCCAGAGATACCTCAAAGGGCAAGATAAGGCAACAGCTGAAGACACCTTGGCTCCTCCACTAATTAAGTAAATGGAGACAGCAGTTAAGGAAGTTCACTCCTATAGTCTCAATCTTACCATGAATGCTATCTTGGAGATAAGATGGTTCTCCTACATTGGCATAATTGACCACTTGGAGAAGTCCTTAAAGTAACTCCTGAGGTTCTGCTCATTTCCTGTGCTTTTTTCAGTTTTCTCACCTTTTGTCCTTGGTCCTAATAAAGTTTGCTAATTCAGAGAAGACTTGGTCTTAGCCCTCAGAGTTGCCAGCTCAACTAAGGGTTTTGATCCTCCTGGAGCCCTAAAATCATACTATTTGTCTCTTTTCATTTAACCTCCACCATACACTGGTTTGCAAGATCGGGGATCTAGGTCAGGACCCGATAGGCATGCAAATATTAGACTACTTGTAATTAAAGTCCAACTGATGTATTCATAAAATATATCTGCATTTTCAGGTATTCAACTAATATGCAATATAGGAGAAGTGATCAAAACACACAGTTTGCATAAATTCAAAAAAATATTGCAATAAAAGATACATTGCCATTAATCCCCTTACAATATTTACACCCCCCAACTTTGAACACAATACTTTTGTAATTCTTACTACTTTCAAAAGTAGTTATGAAAATTTTCTTTTCAGTCTTTTTGAGGAATGATAAAAAATATAGTGAATGCTTCTGCTAAGCTAGGTACCATCCAGTGGAAAGGCAGGCTGGTAAAAATATTATGGTATGTCCACATATACTTTATTCACCAGCTCTGGTGTCATGACACTTGTGGTTTTTCCTATAAGAAAAATGGTCATCATTGATGAATGTTTTACATTAATTCAGTACACCTAGGCAGCCAATACCATATAACTAAAGACACTCACAAAAAAGGACTTCAAGAACTGTCTGGGAAAGTGCCAAGAACAAAGGATTAACTATGTTCCAAACAGGGAGTATTTTGAAGGAGATTAATAGCATTGGTTCTTCTACTGTAATAATGTCTTTCAATTTAAATATTTCTTATTTATTGATCACACCTCATATATTACTGGCATTTAACGAAAGATTATTTCCTTATGCATCCTATGTCATGGCAGACCATATGGTACATAGATCACAAAGAAGTTTAAATTACCTAATGACATACAACATCCTAGTCATCTATTTAGAGTCTATGAAAGTTCCAGAAAGATCGGTTATTTAAAACAAGCATCCAATTTTTCCCTCCTATAATACCATTCTATCTTGAGTTCTACTCTTTTCCCACTAATGCCCTAATGTTTACACGAAAGACTTAGAGAAGTTCTTAGACTTCATTACATTGGCAGTATCTTCTGCTATCAACACAACCATCAAATAACATTTTAAGAATGTCCTTTTTATCTTTTTTGTCTTTTTTTCTTGTCATTCTCAATGCCTTTTATAATTCAGTGGATTTTAAACTCTCCTCAGTGTATAATTCAGGTTAGGATGAGCAGTAACCTAATAAACCACTGCAACATAATAATTGAACTAAACGATTTCATTTTTCTGAATATTTTATTTTTCCTCTGCATGATGCCAAAGATGTCCTGGAATGTCAAGATATTTGAATGTAGAACACAAGCAAAGCTCATTACTAATCAGTCAACCAAGATTATTCCAAGCAAAATCCCATTTAAATGGACCCACATGGATAAATTTAGTCTGAACTAAGAGAGTAACTTATGTTCCTGTCTATGACACTGCATATATTAAGATACTTGACAATAAACTATGGTGTTGATTATTTTATAAGCTATGTTTGAAAATATTTGTTGCATTCTTTTTAAACAGTGGTTATATAAAAATTAATATATGGCAAATAGGGATTGGTGGAAGTGAGTGTTGAAGTTAAATGATATAAAGCAAATACCTCTGATCAGGCCATTACAGGTCCTTATAGGTTAGTGTCCATAGGTTTCAGTGTATGGGGCTATTTCTGCTGCTGAGGAAGACACATCCAAACTTGTTTTTTCTCAAATTGTCAGCTTTTTCCAGTTTCTCTCAAAGCATTCATTTCCTACACATGTCTAAATTAAAAGTTTTAAACTTCTATTCCACCACAAGTAATTTCCTAGTCTAAAAATAAGAAATGTGAAATTTTATAACTTAAATAACTATCTTGAAAACCGGACAATATGTGTTGGAATTTGGCAAAAGTCACTAACACTTGCAAAGGTTGGGGACAGAATAAGAGGCATATTTTAATGGACTCATAAACTCTAATGGGGACTGCCTTGCAGAGGTAGGATAAGAACACTTAGGTTGTTGAAAGAGGGCAGCCTCTTTTTAGATACCAGGCAGATGCAAAAGAAGAAATACTTCAGTTTAGGTCTTCCTTACACCTTCTAATAACCAACCAACCATTCTTATTAGCTAAATATACCAAGAGATCATATGACTTAAGGTCTATTTCAAAGAAAAACTGGGAAATTGTAGATAATTATTTGAGAAGTGAGATCTGAAAATTCAGTTAATAATTCAATTTTTAAAAGATATATTACAGTAAAAGAAACATTGGTATTCATCTCCTTCAAAATATTCCCCATCGCTCTGGACAATTCTGGAAGTTCTCTGCAGTAAGGATTTTTAGTTGCCCCGCCACAACAGGACCACAATTGCTTTGATTCTCTGAATCAATGTGAAATGTTTATCTTTCATGGTCATTTTGACTTTGAGAAAGAGCTAGAAGTTGCACTGGATCAAGTCTATTGCATAATTTTTTTTTATTAACCTGCCTGTGTTTTGGATGACATTTGAAAGCAATATTCACTGTATTTTTGATGATGTCTCATAAAGACATGCAAAACAGGACTTACAGAACTGCTTCAGTCTGTGGCAAGAACAAAAGGATAAATGTGTGCTAAGAGAGGTAGACTATTTGGAGGGGGGATCATGGGAATGTGTCTTGGCTATCATAAACTTTTATATCAAAATAAAACTTTCCATCAAAATAAACTTTTATATCAAAACAGTCATATGCTTCAATCACACTTTGTATTTAGTTCTTTCATTATGATAGACATTTGAATTATGTCTAGGATTTACTTTAATGAACAATAGACAATACAGATAAGTCCTTTTTGTGACATGTGAATTTTTCTTCACTTTCCATACCTGGGATAAGAGTATCCCAGGTACAGATTTACAAAATATTTGTACCTTATCTAACTACATGAAAATTGTTGTGATCATACATATCCTTGCAAAAAATTAAAGATATGGAGATTATAAAGTTATAATATGGTTGAGTGAACACAAGTCATTTATATTCAAAATTCTAATAACCATGTTTTATTTGAAAGTGTTGGTAAAACCTCTTCAAAATGAGAAAGGCAAATATTTCCAGAGACTAGGAGATTTTCTTAGTTATTTATATTGATTATAAAGCCACTCAGATATCAAAAAATTAAATAAATAGGACAAATACAGTGTCAGAGATTTACAGGAGGTAACTAGGTTCTAAGATTATCATCATACAGTTTTGGAGTGTTGTATGCAGGTTCAATCTGATGGGCTAGAGGAAACACACATGAAATTTTTTTAAAAAGATATTTTATCTTTAAATGACAATGTTGTATTCTCTATTAGAAAAGAAGCAGCTTTTGCAAAATGACACACCAGTTATGTAGAGTGTTCAAGGAAAATTAGTATTCATTTAAAGCATAATATTAAAAAAGAAGTAGTAAAACCATAGAAAGTGTAAGAGATTTTGTATTGAGTTTTCAGTGTTATGCATAGAATTATTTGTATTGCTTTCTTTTTTTATATTTCAGACAATTTGAATCTATCCTAAAATAAATGTCATATATTGTAATTAACCTTCCTTAAACACTTAAGCTATTTTGAATATTTTTTGTGTGTTCCTAGATACAATGATGATATTTTCCATCTTCCTTTTTCGTGTATTCATTTTTAAATATTGAGAAAATAAATTTCTTGAATCACTGATGTTTTGCTGAGAAGTTAGCAAATTAAAAATCTTCTACTATTATTTCATACTTTCTTTCCCTTAATAATATAAACAAAAATATTGTGGAAAATCAAAATTTTATTCCCTCATGGATATTTCCATTTATTTTCTGCTTTGAAATGTTTACATTGAAATTATTATAAAGTTTTTTGCTATTGTTTAAACTTAAGAAGGTCACCATAATTTATATAGACATCTATTCTCCTTCCATTCATCTTTCCCATGACCCTGTTGAACCCTTTCAATATTCAGACATATCACATTATGATACTTTTATTCTACTTCCTTTCTTTTCTACAGCTTCCAATTTGCTTTGCTCTAAGCTCTCTAGGGGACAGCAGTTATCTCTGTTTCTAATTCTATTGTTGTTTTATCTCTATATTCTATGCTTATTGTTTTCATTCCTTTTCACTTTTTTCCTTCTCATCACTTTGTATAATATTACGTCTGTTATTCCCTTTTTTTAAGTATAAGAAAGTTTCCCCCTGAACCTCAATTTAATTTCAGTATTTTCCTATCTCATCCATCTCTGTTTTATTTCAATCTAACTCAGCCAGATGCTTTGTCATACATCTTTGTCTTATTATTCTACATTTCACTTCTTGTTACAGAGGATCCAAGTTATATTGAATTTTGTTTAAAACTTGGATTCGTTTTAACATTTATTCTTTATTCTTTTAGTAAGAATTTTTTCAAAGTCTCATTTTTTTTTTACTTAAATAATATATTGTAACTATCTTTTTCCTTCCATTACTTGACATTTTAAAATATTGTCTTAGGTTAAAAAGGAAGGGTTTTGTTCTTTTGTTTAATAATGTTAATAATCTTTTAATAATGTTCAATAATTTTTAATAATGTTTTGTTTATTAATGTTAGGAATGATCTTTAGGTACATAAGTAACACCAAGTGGAAAAGTTCTGCTTTTTTTCACCCTCAGAAGGGTTGTTATACTGTATGTACACATGATAGATGTGGTAACATAAAGCATTGACTCAAATGCTTAGATTCGTCACAAGGGAACATTTGCCATCCTGAATGCTTAAGGTGAAACACTCTACCAGGTTGCTCTCTCTCTCTGCACCTAATTTATAGCCCTGATTTACAGTCTTTTTTTTTTTTTTTTTTTGTACTTGGGATCAAACTCATGACCTAGCATCTGCCAGGTGAGTGCTTATGCCCCTGAGCTAAATACCCATCGCCAAGATTTATAGTTTTAAGAAATAAGAAGCTGACTAAATTTGAGTTACACAAAATGTGAACTCTGCTGTAAATGCTTACATGTTAATAAATTTCCATTCTTTCATATATAATTTCTCTCACTTTCTCTGATTTTACAAAATACTCAAATAATTTTGCACATCATATCTAAACTATGTAATCTTCAGATGATAAGCATGACATTTAGAATTGCCAGAAATGTGTTGAAAACAGAGGCCCAAAACCCAGCACATGAATTTTATTGTATAATTTTTTTAATTTTCAGAAAAAAAAATTAAAAAAAGCAAAAACAAGGATAGAAATGATACAGAATTTCAAAAAAAGTAGGGAATTAACACTAGTTAATATATTGCATATTGTCTTAGACATTGTTCAGGTTACAAAATCTACACACAAAAGTGATCAATCAAACAGTGACAGCACAAACTGTTCTTTTTTGATGAACTAACAGAGATTAATAGGATAGTTATCTATCTTGCATACATATACATACACTCATTTATCTGTGTTTACCAACATCCATACAATCTTTTCATTTCTTCCTTTTTTCCTTTCACCTATCTTAGTTGTTCTGTCCTTTTTAGGACTTTCCCTTTTATTATTACAATACTGTTTATTTAGGATCTTATTACTCTTTCAGATTTTTATTTTTTTATTATTGTTATACTAGGGAGACAATATGATATTTATAAATGTATGATTTACTTGAGAAATGCAAATTTAAACAACACTGAGATTCTATCTCACTCCAGAAAGAATAGCTGCCATCAAGAAATCAACTGATACCAAATGTTGGTGGGGCTGTGGAAAAAAAGGAACACTTCTCTACTGCTGGTGGAAGTATAGACTGGTGCAATCACTGTGGAAATAAGTGTGGCGATTCCTCAAAAAACTAAAATTCGAAGCCCCATTTAATCCAGCTATTCCCCTTCTGGATATTTTCCCAGAAAAATTAAAAATGTCATGCCATAGTGATATATGTGTACTGATATTTATAGCAGCACAATTCATAATGGCTAAATCTTGGAAACAATCAAAATGCCCATCACCTGCAGAATGGATTAAAAAAGATGTTGTACTTTTATATAATGGAATACCACTCTGTAATAAGAAGGATAATCTCAAGGCTTTTATAGGTAAATGGAGGCAACTTGAGACCATACTCATTTATTGTGTAATTTAACAAAGAGTTCCAAGTTAGAGAAGCCCAAGTTTGCATGCATATTCACATCTCAAGCATAATTACTCTGCAGTCTTAACGTGGTGGTGATGGCACCCTTCTTGAATATATGTTGGTGGCAATGTTTCCAGTGTCACATGTAAGAACAACTACGTTTTGCAATGAAAGGAGGGTACCATGGGGCTAACTATCATCTAAGAAAACATTGACTAGAAATTCTCCGGCAGATTTCTTTGTCCAGATTTGGTAACATTAAGTATGTAAAAAAATACAAAAAGTATGTACTTAAGACTTTTAGCCTCTGAGATGAAATCCAGCATCTACAAGAAAGGGAGAATGATGTGTAATTGAAGTCATACTTTTCTATTCTTGTGACCCAAAGGAAATTTACAAAGGTACTGTTTCACTGTGAAGCTCCATTATTAAACTTAGTGTAGCTGACATTCTTAAAAATTGCCAGATAAGAATAATTCTATCTGATTCATTCCAAATAATTTCAAAGGTTGGAGTGGAGAAGGTTGGTTAGTGTTGTGATAAATTTGACAATCTGTTACACTTGAGAGCCATATTTATACTACTTGGATTTATTATCAAAAAAACAAAAACAAAGAGTCTTGAAATTAATCTCCTAAAATAGATCCTAAAATTTAAAAAATAGTTTCTAATAATATAAGATCTAAGACATAAACAGAGAAAAATACATTAATATGGACATTATTATTACATAAAAAACTATATTTCCAATTAACTCACTTCAAAATAATCCCCCTCATTTCAAACACACTTATCTCCTAATTATTCACACTTTTTAAAACAGTTATGGAAGTCTACTTTTAGGAGGGTCCCTCTGAGCTATGATTCAAGCTACAGTGAATGCTGCCATTGAGAATCATCAAATGGAAATGCAAGTCCAGAGAAGAATATTAAAGTGGGTTTGTGTCCACCTTATTCTCCAGATCTGGAGTCTTCTAACGTCTGACTCTTTCCAAGTTTAAAAGACCATGAAAAGTAAACATACTGAATCCATTTAGGAAATAAAGCAGCCAAGCCAGCAAACCCAAGACACAAAAGAAGATGTAAAGAACTGCCTCAGAAAGTGGAAAGAAAGATAGGATACCTGCTTTTGAAGAGAAGGGGAATATTTCCAGAGGGATTAAAGGCAACAACAATGTCTTTTGTAATCATAAATATTTTTAATTTGTAACTTAAACATTCACCATAGTTTTCAATCACACCTTGCATATGTGTTATATAATATTTGTAACATATAGCCTAAATGGTTTTTATGTGTTACTTAAAGGTTTTTTAGCTTCCAGATAATTTATATATGTACATTAAAGATTGTAAATATTAATATTACATTAGAATAATGAGCTTAATATATTACTCTTATTTTAAATACTTTTATGATTAATGAGTAATCAGAAATTAGGAATTAATGCATAGATAAGAGTATATATTTGAGCATCTAAGCTGATTCCATATTAATTATTTTGAATACGTCAGCAGGATGTAGAGTTCTATAGGTATTTACTTGAAATGCTTATGTATAATCGGGTAGCTATAACTTGCAGTGTTCTATTACATATTTTACAGATGACTAGGAGAGCTTGAGGGATCCAAAAACAAAGTAATAATAATTATATGTAAATGTTAATTACTTGATATGATTTGTACATGCTGTATAGCAGTACTAAAGTATCACAGTATACTACATAAATAAATGTGATTATTAGGCATTATTAAAATTTAATACAAATGTTTAAGAAGAAGAAAATATATTTTTATATGATAATTATACACTGTATCCATGTATCAAATTATGACAGTGTACTTACAAGTTTCTATAATTAACTAAAGAATACTTGGAAGGCTGATAAGTGAAATCATTTGTGTACAATTTTAACATCAACAATATAAAAACAGGTGCTTTCAGGAAGAATAAAACAGCACAGACCCAGATGGGAGACAGAAACCTTGGAATGCTTAACAGTTAAGCATTAAATTTAACTGTTGTTAATGATAAAATTAACTGTTCCTTAAAAGCCTCCCAAGATAAGTTGTTTTTTTAACTGTTAGAAAAAAATAGCCTAGAAGTAATGGTACAAAATAAAGCAGGGACAGATATTATTAGCTGTATGATTTTTTAAACAATTAAGTTAAAAAATTAAATTTTAAAAATTAAAAATCAACAATAAAAATAAAAAATACTAAAATACAAGAATGAGCAGGTTAGCCACTGTCAAAACATGAATAATATCTCTTTTTTATCTCAAAGGTAATAAAATATTTAGAACTCCATGAAAAGCAGAAATTATTCAATTGGAAATTAATGTAAGTAATAATCACTGTCAACTGAAAGTGGGGTGTCTTAATTTTTTATTTGGAGTGTTAGAACTCTTCTGAAAAAATACTGTAGCAGTAAGTGAAACTTACAGCACAGAATATGAGTCCTAGGTTTGTATCAGCTATCTTAAGTCATATTGAGAGCTCAAGAAATTCTTCAAGATAAATCCCTGAAGTTACAGAACAAGTTATTTTAAAAAAAAGTTAATATGTTCCTTATACCCTGAATAAAATCACTTAATTTCTTCTCTTGAATATTCCTGAACATTATCTATTTGGTGCCTAGTTGTTGAATCACTTATTATTTTTTCTCCCTTTAATCTAAAAATATCCTTCACTTAACCTTTGTATATAAATCAGCATTCCATCTAATTACAACTTCTCATCTGTATCTGACCTGTTCACTTTTTAAGTGCATCTCATAGTCCATCTTTCTCCAAAGTCGAAATCTCAGGAGAAAGACTTTATGCTTTTATATCATAACAGACAAGTTTTGTCTGTACTATGAAACAGTGCAGAAGTTCTCGTCAGTGCAAAACCAGTAAATTGAAGATTGAAATAATTATCTTTTCTATTACCTGCTTTAACATTTCTTCACCTAAAATAAATTATGACATCTGTTAAGAAATAACAGTTCATATGTTGAAAATTCATGTGTTGAATTTTTTTTTTTATTGGTACTGGGGGTCAAACTCACGACTGCATGCCTGCAAGGCAGACGTTTATGCCACTGAGCTAAATCCCCAGCCCCAATGTGTTGAATGTTTTACATATGTTACTTTACTTATATTAGTTATTTGGTAACAATAAACTGAATTAAATTAGAGTCATAATGTTTAGATGAAAGTAGAGACATATCCAAGTTGCTAACATGAAGTCAGCATCCAAACTTCATGTCCAGTTGAAGCAGATCAGATAAAGGAAAAAACTGCAGAATGCACTGTGAAATCCTTCGTGTACTCCATTATCTTATGAATAAATATTAAAGTCTGTGTGTATGTGGCATGCAGCTTCTTTGTGGTTCTGAGATAATAAAAAAGGCAAGGAAAGCAAATAACGATAACAACAATAACAAAAAAGTAGTAATTGTGAGACACCTACTTATTCCACTTTTTATAGCCTGACAAAGTTTCTTGCTTATAAAAATCCAATTCAATCGTCCTTTCCCACTGGCACATTTCTTCTGGCATGGATTAGTGATCTGTCCCTCCTGTGTCGTTTCATACCATTTTCTCGTACAATATTGTGGGCTCTCATCATAATGTTTACCCTTATTGCCCTGTCTTCACAGCAGTGTTAGTTCACTGACACTGCATGTGCTACAGATGTCTAACATCTATAGGTGTTCAAACATAGGGAAAGCGTGTAAGGAGAGAAGAAGGAACAATGATAAAGAAGAAGGATGAAAGAGAACAGTGTGTCATGATCTGAAAAGAAGAGCAGATAAAAAAGGAAGTGTGATTTCTGGTACAAAATAAATAAATAAAAATAAATAAATAAATAAAAGTAGCTAAGGTTATGTGGATGAAATGAGTAGAGGAGGAACAGAAAAGAAAGCTAGAAATATTCTTTTGATTCCTTGAATATGAGCTTAACCTTTTGGAAAGGCTAGTAAGTGAATGAAACTCCTGACCTACTATATTTTCCAGTTCGTGTTCTGTAAAATCGAAGAATGAATTTTAGGAACAACAGAGGTGAAGAGTAGAATATATTTATTGAGAGAAATCTCCTGTCTGAAGAGAAACAGAAGGGGGTCCCGAGTGGGTTGTCCCTGACTGTCTATTCCAGGGACTTTTTATTGAGGAAAACCATGAGATTAGATGGCTCAAAGGTGGGGAAATGGAAATTTGCAAAATGGGCATAAAATGATCCAGACTTAATCCCTAAGGATTATACTTAAGGGTGTGCTTGCATTTGTTTTGAGATCTGGCCCACAGCAAGAGGTGTGTGTCTCTTCAAGGTCATCAGACATCTGGTCCTCTGTGCCAGCTTCTTCGAGGACCTAGCCCTGTCTGACTGCCTATAATATTTCTAACTGAGTCAGCTGCCTGTAACAGTAGGATATATATTTTCCAAGGTCTCTGGTGAAGAAAAATAGAAAAATAAATAATAATATCCATTAACATACATAATAATATATATATTTATGTGGTTATTATGGACAAAGGCATTTTCCTTCATATATTTGAATCAAATAAGACTAGATTTTAATCAAAATTGAGAAAAATAAAAGTGCTGTATTATAGACATATTTTAATTCTTAGTTTACTACTGAATTATGTCTTTTCCAATAATTATGATATGTGTTTTAATAGTTGCATTTAGTATGATCACAATGCACATGAAGATATAGGCAGTGATTTTTATTATTAGTAGAATTATATACAATGTTCTTTTTCTTGAATATTTCATTATAAATATAAACCTTTACCCTTTATCTTTAGCTAATCTTTTTCACCTGTTTCCTCTAATTAATGGCTTACATGTGAAACTTAACAGACACATCACTATTTGAGTATCTTTCAAATTTATAATCCCAAACTATATTGTCAACTCCTCCTCTGTTTTTTTCTTTCTATTCTTTTCAATGTTATAGTCATTGTCAGTGCAGCTGCATAATTAATTTTTCCCTCTCTAAGCACATTCTACTTAAATTACTTAAAGAACAATATTCTGTTCACAAGAGAATTGGATTAAAACTGTTATTTTTCACATTTTTGAGTTTCTTTTGAATGGCTCCCTTATATCCAGTTAACAATCTGTGTTTAGACTCTTACAGGATAACGGCGACCTTTCAATGAGTCCATCTGGGCCATGTTCCATTTTTAAATTTAGGGCATTTTCCGATTTGACTACTGTCTGATAAAATGTTCCAAAACTTAAAGTCTTAGCATGTGAGTTATTTAACTAATTAAAGATTCAAGTTATTGAGTATTTCAATAGCATATTTCTGCCATATAGAGTGTACATTTGTGTTCATTGGCACACTGAATAACCAACTTTACTCCTTCTGTTGGCCCTGATTTTCTAAATGAGATATAGGAAGGATTTGGACAAAAAATATATTTAACAAGTCAAATGAATAAAATAAGGCTGTTTTCCAGATTGCTACTGCAGTCTTAATATAACATATAACAAATTCTGAAATACTTGTTTTTCTGCTACAGTAACAGATTACTACAAACGTGGTGATTTAATCCACGCAATTGGTTTCATAGGTGTACAGATGAGAAGATAGCTTTTGTTTTTGCCTTTTTATTTTTGTTTTGTTTTGTTTTTGCCTTTTTGAGACAGGCCTTCACTATGCAGTTCAGAATGACCTTGAGCTGAGTTTGTAGCCCAGGCTGCTCTTGAATTTGCAAAGATTCTCCTACCTCAGCCTCCCAAGTGCTGGAATTGCAGGTGGGCAACACTATGCCCCATTTAGATGAGAAGCTTGGCAAACAGCATTGCTGGCAGGCTGAATTCCTTCCTAGACACTCTAGAGTTGAATCTGTATTACTGACTTTTTCCATATTTTAGATATCATGAACTTTCTTGGCTCAGGACCCCTTCTTCCCTTCTCCAATCCAGTAACTGGGAGGAGAGTCCAGCTAATGTTATCCTCGTCCCCTTTCTCTGCAACTGGGAAAGTTCCTCTTGTTTATAGATACCTGTTTCAGCTGGGTGTGGTAGCACATGCCTGTAATTCCAGAACTCTGGAGGCAAATGAGGGAGAATTGCTGTGAGTTAGAGGCCAGCCTGGGCTATATAGTGAGGCTCTGTCTCAAAAAACAAAAACGAAAAGCACATTTCACATTGGACTACCCTAAGTAATCCAGGAAAAATTTTCCATGTCCATGATATTTAAAATTTTATTGCTGCAGACTTTGACTGCAATTTAGTCTGAAAATCTCTTGGTTCTCTTGTGGGAAGTCCACAAGCCAACATAGCCAGTCAGAGCAGTTACCGTCATCTGGGAACAAGCCTGCTAAAGCATTCATACTACACATTGTCATTTGTCGGGGGCAGCTTATATGCAGTATGATCTTTGTGTGAAAATGATGTTACATTTCAAGCACAGAAACTGCATTTTGCATCAATTACGCAGCCTTTGGTTAGAGGTTTTAGAGATGTAATCTCAAGACTGCTATGTCTGATTGCTGGAATAAAAACAGAGCACTGCTTATGCTTGCTCTGCTCTATTCACTAATTTCAGAGAACTTCATTTTGGAGACTTTCATGTCAAATTCTTTTCTATGATTTCAGTCAAACATAGGACCTCTCAGAAGGCTTGGAAGTGGAAAGAAGGGAGACATATACAGCTTTGCTAACTCTCTTGCAGTGCCTCAGAGTGAGTTTCCAGTAATGGCTACACTTTATCCAGGCTCCAAGCTTCTGAAAGCTGCTCTTCCCTGTTGAAACTCATACATGTCAGTTCTTGGGGCCAGTGTGCTTCTAGATCTCTTTAAAGAGACTCACATCTTAAATGTCACAATCTAATTTTTCATTCTGTTACAGTCCTAGGAATAAAGCATGCATGCTAGGCAAGCACTTTATCCACCAAGCTACATCACCAGACCTAATGTATGTTTCCTATATTCTTGAACTTCCTATTTATTTCTAATTTCAAGATGGTACATCCTTCTCTCTTTGGATCCTCAGTTCTTTTGTCCTCTAACAACTAATTATTTGTAGTATATAGTACATTTATTTCAATACTAAACTTGGTTTTTGGTTTTCTGATGTGATCTAAGTGATACAAAATTTTTCAGGGCACAAAAGTACAAAAAAATTCTTTGGTTTAACCATTATTTCAGACATATGTATTTTATTTTACTTTATGTATGTTGTTGTTTCCTTAAGACAAGATCTTCCTATGTGGTTCAGGCTCTCCTCGAACTCACTACAGTCTTCTTGCATCAGCCTTCCAAGTGCTGGGATTCAGGTGTGCACCACCAATGCCTGGTCACCAGCTCATGGAAGGCACTACTAACCATATTGTGGATAAGGCAGAAGGCAAAGCAAATGGGAGCTCCTATAGTGGGGGGACCAAGAACAAGTAATATATGAAAAACACATATAAAACAAATGGTAGTTTAGGAGTCAATTTACAAAGGGAAATTAGGTAAAGGCAATGTAATTTCCCAGTGTGGTGTTATCTGAATATTTTAGGTGGTCGGAATAAGCTTCCTGAGAAGATGGCATTTAAGCACAGATTGGAAGGAAGCAAACATGGTCTGAGGTTATTTGGAGGAGAAACACTCCTGGGAAAAGAAGTGGTCCAGGCAACCAAGCAAGAACTTTGGAGAAAGGGGCATGATTAACATATTCAAAGACCAAATGGGCCGATGTGGCTGCACAGGAATAATTTAAGAGAGAGTAACAGGAAATAAATTTAGTGAGTTCGTGGAAGATCACACCAATTTAGAATTTATAGAACATTTAAGGATTTTGGTTTTTACTCTGGAATAGGCAATACTAAGAATATCTAAGCAGAGGAAAGTCATAATCTAAGTTAGGCTTTAAAAAATCTCATTCAAACAGTAAGGAGAGATATAATGTGGAAAACATAATGACATAACATAGTTATTAAATTTTTGCAAGTAATCAATTGTGTGATCTCATTAGATTAGAACAAGATGATAATTACATAGGGAATGACATGTGGTCAGATTATAGATCTTATTTAAAGGTAAAGCCAATTAGATTCCTGCACTATTTGGGGGTTTAAAATAAAAACGGTACAATTAAGCATGACAACAAAATATGTAGTCTATCCAAATAGCATGATGGATTTCTACTAATTGAGTTGACAGAGACAGTGAGAGCATCAGATATTTGATATATTTTAAATTAGATATGCTCAATATCTACCCCCCTAGAAATGTGCACAAAATATAACTAAAGATGAAATTTTGGAAAACATCTTATGTTAATGTACAAATTTTGGAAAAATCAGACATATCAAAAATCTTGAGACAGGAAGTGATTGAATCGAAAGGTTACAAAGAAAAGGATTAAGAATGGACCTTTAAACCATTTCAAATTAAAAAATGAGAAGATAAACATTAAAGAGATTTCAGTGACTGGGGAATAAGAAAGAAAAACTATTCTGGCAAGGTAAGCTTCAAAAATAAAATAAAGTATTTCCACTGAAAGTCATGATCAGATGAGTAAAATATTAGCAGGAATTAACCATCATCTCTAATTATACAGAAATAATTATCTAATATAAAATAATAATTATTATGGAATAGTGAAAATTAATGCCTATTGCAGATAGGATTTTGAGAGAACAGAGGAGTTGGGTATAAAAGCAGGACAATAAAGAGAAAGATGAAAATATTATGAACAAATGACTTATTGTAAGTCATAAAAGCTAACTCTCACTGGAAATTTGGGAAATACTATAAAATACATGTTACCATTACTCCATTATTCTCTTAACACTATCCATTTGTTACAGAAATGTCAACCTCGGATATTTTCAAAATATTTTGGCTCTATTTAGCTTCTAAGTCTCTTCAAATATTTCTTTATGTGAACACAGAATGTGAGAGACAAAAATCAATAGATCATTTGATCCATGCATATATGGAGTTAGCTTTACAGGACAAGATAGAGAAACTTGCATTCCTCTTACCCCCCTTGCAGGCATATTTCTTGGGTGTTTATTTGCAATCTCAGGCTTTGAAAGAAAATTCTCAATCAATTTGGAAGAAAAACTCAATGTAGTTTAAATAGAGAAAAAGATTCTTTACAGTTTATTGAGGAAAGCTCAAACCAAAGAAGAAAGCTCTTTCAACATATAACAGTGGACTTTCTCAGCATTCAGAGGATGTCTAGCTTTCTGCATCTCACTCTGCTCTGCTGGCCACTCTTTTCCCTTAATAGTTCTTATTTCTTAATGTACTTAACATACTTTACATAGAATTTTTTTAAAAAATGTTCTTATTTAAAGAAGAGAATCAGAGTTCTAAGGAAAGCTTGAGAAAAATAATTTTTACTTCTCAAAGAAAAAAGTTCCAAAGTGAATATCTGAAGCCAGTGATCATTCAAAGACTGAGATTATTTCTGACCTCTGATTTTTATCATATTATTCAGCCTATGTCCTATAATTTGTTATGGTTATTCTCTAAAATTCTAAAACTTGAAAGTAGCCTCACTATCGTACTTCCAAGGAGTTGAGAAAAGAAATAAATGCCTTTAAATTAACCATTTGTAAGTTTTCAAAACAGAACTACATTTGACCACTTTGGGCCCATAAATGGCAGTTCTTGTTTATGTCTGTCAAAGTCAGAGTGCCAGAGTCTCTGCGGTCCTCCTAAATTGTAGGACAGAGAGATCCAAGAGGGACAGAGGATTTTTGTTCCATGTGTGGTAACTTTACTGGAATTTTCAGCAATAAGTAAAGTGGTAATCATTGATATGGATTAGTGGTTTCTAATACTAATGGTCTCAGTTAATTTTGCTCTTAAATAACAAAAATACAAAATGTAAAGCTTTTGCACAATTTTTAGTACTTTTGTTATTTCACTGTATAAATAAAAACAAAGATCTATTTGGATTACTTAGATTGTTTTCAGTTGATAACTATTTTTCATCTTTGATCTTTTGTATCAACTAATTTCATAATTGGGTGGAAAATTCCAGCTTTTAGCAGTACCATCCAAAAGAATGACTGCTAGCAAAGAAAAAAAAAAACCACAAACAAAATATAGCACTGTTATTCATGCGTATTATCTGTTCTTACATAAAAGAAATTATTGATTCTTGTGTCTATTAATAAATCAGTTTTACAGTTATGCAGTAAGAGTTCAGTAAGAATTTCTAATTCAGACCTGCAGATATGTAAGAGATGAAATATTCTGAAACATAAACAAATAGCTGCAGTATCAAAATTTCATTGAGACTTCCCAGCTTTCAAAACACAGGATTGACCCTTGAACTACAAAACAAAATCTGTGTTTCTGAATACCATATCATAACATTAAGAGAATTATGGCACTTTGAATTTACCTGCTTTACCACCAACAAATAAGTAAATAAGTTTCTATTTGCCATATATATGCCTTTCAAATTTTTCCTTACTGAGCATAATTTAGAACCTGTATTCAAACTGTTTATTTGTGTATCTCTAAAGAGCTTACCTATGAGAAGCCTTGCCAAGAACTGCCATGATGAGTTGCATCTAGACTTTGTAAATAAATGCTTATGCGAGCCTATGGACAGATCCGTTTTAGAAAGTCCTGATGCAACTGTGCATAGGATGCTTAGTCATTATTATGTAACCACTGAGCAATGTAGTAGGTTCATGCAGAGAGCAGAAGAAATTGTATTTAGGATCCAGAAATTGGATCTAGTAATCTTGCCTGAAAAGGTAATTTTTGCAAAAAGAATATAGTTTTGCTAGAGTTTCAGGGCGACAAATTTGGAAAAAAGAAGTTTATTCCCAAGTCTTTAGTCTTTGTTCCTTATAGCCTAAAATGATTTTGCCTTAGGAAGCAGAATTTCATAACTATTAATCCCAGCATATCTTTATTTAGGAAACTGAGGAAAAATAAGATTCTAGCACACTAAACACTCTTTAACTCCCAGCTTGCAAACCCCTGCAAGCTTTAGTTAGAAAAGTGTCCATTTAACATATATTAGTTAACTAATTTATTTACCATTTATTTTTTGTTGTTGTTGTTAAATATAAAATCCAGCCTCTGGCAAAACAAATTTTGTAGAATATTGAAATGAAAATATTAAATACTTGATGAACGATTAAGAAAGTGAACAGATAAATTACTAGTATATCTTTAAAAGTATCTTCTTGATCTATTTGATTCAATATTTTCATAACTATTTGTCTCTCCAGTATTTCCCATGCAATACTATATTGCCTAATTATGCTTGCTTAAATGGGATATTTCCAACGGGACTATATTGTCCACAGTTGGATGATTTTTGTAGGGAAAAAATTGAATTATTTATTCATTTTACATGTATTAATCTTTGGCACATGTTATAGGAGTTTTGGTGTATCAAGTATATAAATGACTGTGTTAATACTAAATTAGGAGGGTGATGGACTATGTGACTATTGTAAGCAGTAACTACTGTTCAGTGATCCACTTTGACTATATCTAATGTAAGAAGATAATCAAGTGGAAGAAATATTTAGGGCCCACTAAAATAACAATATTGTGGTATCTTTTCCTGATTATACGGGAGTTTATTCCACTTCAGTAAAGGTATTCATTGAGTTTGAGGAAACCGTAAGTTTTGGACTCAGTGTCTGGACTCAGTGTCTAGACTCAGAAAACCCTGTTCCTTGTTAAGGCTGGTAATTGTAAGGTGCCTTGGTTACTTTGCTGGGTCAAAATACCTGACACCCAAAATGAAGGAAGGAAAGGTTTATTTCTTACAATTTTTGGAGGTTTCAGTCCATAATCAGCTGGCTTAAAGGCAGGGTGGCATGGCACTGGGGCAACACTTCAAGGCAGTAGCCAAAACAGAAGGACAGCCCCAGCAAAAAGGAGCAAGACTAAGCCTCTTTTCCTCCCTTATTATTGTATGCGGCCATCCCCTGCTTTCAGGGTGGGTGTAGCATTCACAAAATCTCCTTGCCCTCCTTTGCACAGAATGAGGATATTTACAAAGATGGAACCCTGGATCCCTGCTGAGTCTCTCAGTTAAACTTCTAAACTTCTCAAGTAGACACAGTGTATCAACCATAACATAAGGTATCAAATGAAAAGTTGAAAGAATGAAGTTGAAATTAAGGAAAAGAATTCTACATGTTTTTATCTTGGGGTTGGTCCATAAAGTTGGAATTTAATAACTATAGGACTGGAATAGATTTCCTAGGAAACAATGTACAGATAGGAAGGAAATAGCACTGAAGACAAGATATGAAGGCACTACTTTCAGAGATAAATAAAGGGATAAATAACTGATGATGACAGAAAGCATTGAAAAAGAAAAGAATGCCACAAAGAGACACTGTTAGTATAAATCTAGACAAAGAAAATACATCAAAAGGGGATATTTGATCAAAAGTGCCAAGTCCTTCATAGTGAGAAAGAAATTTACATTAGGATCATTAGGTATGAGAAAATGGAAACCAATGCGATGTCAACTTGCATGTATCCAACAAACTGATGCTATTAAAAGTGAGAGGGAGAAAATAATCTTAGGAATCAGACAAAATAAACTCAGACACATTTTATAAGTAAGTAAAAGAAAATATGGAAGGGTACCCAAAGAGGATTACAGAGGTAGTAATATGTTTTTGCTTTGAATTTTGATTATTTTAAATATATATATATATATATATGTATATATATATATATATATATAATTATACAGCTAGCTTCTGCTTTTTTCCTTGAAAAGGATGTAAGAATGTTTTGTGCTAATATTTAGACAAGATTTCATGCCTATATCTTGTACTCTGAATAACTACTAGGAAGACAACAATATGCAATGTGTCAACTATTGTAACTGCCCTACTAACCTGTTTTGAAACTTGGCTTCATTGTTTGTTTATTCTTTTTTTTTCTTTTTAAAATTAAAAAGGCAGCATGTTACAACAAATCCTTTGAGGAGGCTGAGGGTTATGGGATCCACATCCGATAAACAGAGTGAATTGTTATAGGAACAGTAGCATTCACTGCTTATAAAGGAAGGAAAAACAGAATATGAAGGAGGCTTACAAAAAGATGAAGCAGTTTCTATTATTCCTAAAAGTGAAATAAGAATCAGGAGCACCAGATGAGAGTAAGGAACATGTTATGCATGGAAAGCTATACAGAAAAGTGGCACTTAATCACAACCTAGAAGAGCAAACATAACTGGGATATTTCACAAGATTATTGGACAATATGAGTTCCCAGTTGAAATGTGTGATCCTAAATTATACCATGACTAAACAGCATATTGTCCTCCAACGTGGTCAAATGCTCTCGAGAAGATCTAATGGGACAATTGTCTCTTCTTACAACTGTTACTTTCCAGAGGAAATATTATTGAAATATAGAGTGTTTAATGACATTTATGAAGTTCTTGTTGCAGTAAGGAATTGTGGAATGCATGCTAGGTCAGGAAAAATCTTCAAAAATTGGAGGAAAAAATTATTTAAAGAATGGTAGATTAGAGAACTGAGATTTTCAGTGAGTAGAAATCAATGCTGGAATAGAAGTACGGATCTGAAAGGATGATTAAATTTGTTAGGATAACCAGAGAATATCAACCAAGATTTTGAATCAGGCTCTATTATCAGTTATAATCAATTCACAGGTCATGACTAAGAATTGATGTATTGAAATGTCATTGAAACCTAGGATATCAAAAGAGTAAAAGCCTCCTTAGTTGGTTTGTTCCGTCTCATGGGTTTTGGCAGAAGGGAATGTTAATAACAGTGCAAAAATGGAAAGTAGGTTTTGATAAGTGATTTAAACTGTTGGCATTACTACTTAAGAAAAAACAAGTAAGTACAAGACTTAGATATGTTGAAACTCTGCTAAACCAGTTGTGTACAATTAGTACCATGTTAATAACTCAAAGGTGAACAATATCTCAATAGATGTTTAACTGTCATTTAGTACAATGTTGTATTAAAAATGTACATGTAATATGCATATATTCTTTTTCATGAACCATCACCATTATCATTTAGTTTTGTTTTCGATACACATATTGAAACAACTAGCAAATGGGAAGTATAGGTGGTGGAAAGGAGATGAAAAATCCATTTGCATTTTATTTAATTTTATCATTTATTGGTAACTTTGAAGGATGAACTAAGTGGTTTGTAAGGTCTTGTCTTGGTTTAATATTTGCCAGTGGTTCTATATTTCTTTCATAGGATATAAAAGAGGCCCAATTTAACTATCACTTGAAAACAGTATGATTTTTATACATTTTTAAAATGACTATGGGAATATCACCTGAGACTACAAATGAAATAAATCACTGCCTATTTAGGATTTTCATATGAATCTACTTTAACCTTCACATATAATCTATTTGTTTTTTAATATTTTATAATATATTTCATGCACAAACAAAATTTTTATTCTAAATGGTACAAGGAAGTCACAACATTATGTTAAAACTTAAGTGTGACTTGCATTTTTTCTGAATAAGTATGTATTCATTGAAAGAATCATGCTTCAGAACATCAGGAATAATGAATGTAGATAAGTGGAAAATTGAATAATGGAATTGGTTTGCACAATATCTGAGCTTCACTGTAGGAAGAACATGTATTTATTACTTTTTGTATTTGTTCTTCTCCTAGTTATTCACCATTTCTTTTTCTCCATTGTATATTCTTCATCTCACATTGTTAAAAAATATCAAATCATTTTAATCACTGCTATACCCAACCAAATTTCGACAAATAGAACTTCAGGGTATGAAGAAATTCCCAGACATTCCAGATTCAGTAACAAGTGGGAAAGGAATAATAAAACAAATCTCCATTTTTTGATCTATCCCTCAAAGAAAGAATGGATATTATTCAGCAAGCCCACATAGGTACAAATGGATGCTTTCATCAGCAAAATGCCATCTACAGCTTTATCCTCTAAATTTTTGTTTTCACTTCTTTTCTGGACACAACAAAAGATCTATTGCCTTACTAGCTTGTCAGAGAGTGTAGTTATTGCAACCAGGAAACATATTAATCATTAAAATTGATATGTTTGTGTTTAGATTCTAATTTTTTTCTTTCTTCCTTTATTACATGCCTATCTTCTTTGTATTACAAGCTTGCTCAGCATTGAACATATTGTGGATTGGGTTTCTCTCCTTCCTCTGTTATATTTAGAAGCAACAGCAGCTACAGCTGGGGAATGAGGAAAGTCAATCACATACACACACACACACACTTGTGCAAGCACACAGAGTTTGACTATTAGATGAGATGTCATTTTTTTAACGAAACAAGTATATTTTATTTTGAAAAAGTTTGAAAGACTGTATTAGTAAATATTTTGATGTACTAAACACTATGGATGATTCCAGATAAATAAAAGTTTACATTTATCTTTGTAGAAATTATAATTTAATAATGATATCAAGAAATTTAACCCGAAAATAATACAAAATGAAAGTGATAAATATTTGGTCTTAGTAAAAATAAATAGTCTGGTCTAGGCTTTAGAAGGACTTGAACACGTGGTGATTCAGAGGTTAAAAGTAAGGAAAATGACACATGGAGAAAATAACTTGGGCAAAATTCTGAGGGGGTAAATTGAGAGCATATCAAGTGGAAAGGAATTCATTGAAGTTATCAGTGGCGAGTCTGCTTTCACTGAAGAGTAAGAAGGAGCAGTAACTTTAAAAGATTAAGAATGGATCTGAAAGGCCATGAGATTTAATCAGGAGGTTATTATCAGAATCTTTCATTGTCATAGGAAATAGGGTGGGATACATAATTCCCAGGGCCTAGGCTAAAATAAAATGTAGAGCTTTTTTTTAAAAACTAAGTGAATTTCCAAATAGCTACAACAAACTATTAGGCCAAATCGTGAGTTAATTCAAATGTGAGACACTGTAGGATTCACAGGTCACACAAGCATGAGCCAAACCTGTTGGTTAGTTGTTGTTTCAGATCATTAGAGAAGATGATAGAAAGTTACCCTCAAAGAAAACAGATCTAGCAGAAATGCCCAAGATGGACTAGAAGGAAGGAGAATAGAGAAGAGCAATAAAAAGGATGCTGTAATCACAGAGAAGAATTATCGTGTAACTGTTGAGAATAAAAGCAATAAAATGGTTACAAGGCATATCATGAAGGAAAAAATTACCCATAGCAGTTGGTATGTAACAATTTGGTAAAATAAAATTTAATCAAAGCTGATCCCACTTTAGATAGCTATAAGATAAAGAAGAACCACAAAAAACAGTAAAATCAGAAAGAGAAATGCATCTGTGGGAACACTGGGATGAGACTGGCTTTAAGAGCGGAGTGCCAAGGTCTATTTAAATTAGAAAGATGCATGAAGCAATGGGGATGAGGAACAAGAAGAGTGATGTAGCTATTGAAGCTATATAACTGAGAAGGAGGGAATGGTTTCCATCTTTTTGTTTGAAAATCCAATCCTTACCATCAAAGGAGTAAACTATTGTCAGATGATTTCATATGCTGATTTTCTTGTTTTAGGATTGCATAAGCTGTCTTTTACATGAGGATCAGATTTGGAAATATAAGGCTGATGTAGATTATTAGTGAATGGATATTTACATCAGAAAATCGTTTAAGCGCTATGGTTAAAGGTACAACACTTAGTTGAGGACATCAAAATGATGACCAGTACTGTAAAAGAACAAACAGTAATTTAAGAGTCACTGAATTTGTAGGTCAAAAGAGATATATGATGTGATGTTTGGAGCAGAAACTTAGGCTATTGCCCTGGGATGTTGGAGGACATGGTCTCTTGAACAAGTTGATGGATGTGGTTAATGCCTTGCTGTCATTGATGTGAGAGCTAGAATTTCCACAGAGAAATAGAAAAAGCAAATTGCTTGGGATTGGTTTCTCAAGAAAATGGGAAACATGGCAGCCTACACTGGACAGTGTCAAGGTGATGCCAGGAGTGGACCAGGCAAACAGAAAAACAGATTCTGGCAACGATTAATACACAGCCTGACTCTAAACATGATCTAAGTTAGAGTGTATTGAGATAAGAGGGAAAAAAATAGATAAGTTTGAGAATTTAAGGTCTGAGAAATTGAAGGCTTTGATGTCCAGTTTTAAAAAGGGGAAATTCAGAAGAAAAGACAGACAGAGATGCATTAAAATTGTGAAATGACTACAGAGCGAAGTCAGAGTTAAGTGTTTTGTAATACTGTGAGGGATCAACAATAACATTGTAATATGTTACAGTTTTTCTTTTTTTAAAACTGCTAACCAAGGGTTACTATTGTCAACACATTCTCAGTTTATGATTTTCATGTGACTTATTTTTTAAATGCAAGTCCTGAAACTTCAATTTCTGGCTTGTTACTTTAAGTCCAATTCATAAAAATTGTACTCTGACCCCCCTCCTTCTAAACTACTTAAATAAATTCTATTTTGCAAGTATTTTCTTTAGACTGAGGGCTAATGTTGCAAACCTTCACTATAACCGTCGCATTTAAATTTCAATTCCATAAAAAACAGGAAGGTTTGGGTTACTTGGAAGGTAGAAGAACTCATAGAAATCTATCTTTTGACTGTTAAAGTTTCATTATAATAAATTTACTATGTATTCTGACTTGTAGACAAGGAACTAGAATAATCTTGGCCGTTTCTCTGAGTTTATAAAATTTATACACACTTGATTGTGACAGGGATAGACATTTTGTGTTTTTCCACATGCACTTTCAGAAAATGGTTTGGTGTAATGTAATTCAATATGACCAAGGTGACAGAAGGTTTCTAAAAATATAAGATTCATTTGCTGATGTTTCATAATAAATATCTCTCTATGGTATTGTTTTAGCTAGTAAAGATGATGTACATAAAATTATTTTTAAAAAGCTAAAGTTATTCCTTGGTTCTGTCTATAATTCATGTGCTGTTTGGTTTCTTGAAGACTACTCATTACTCTAACAGTACTCTTGCTAAGTATGATAGTACTTAATACACAGTACAATAAATAATAACTTACTTATTGGTATCTATCTTTAAACAGGAATGTATGTGCTCAAATACTCTTGGTGTCAACACCTTATCCCACAGTGCCTGCATTAAAATAAACCTTCCACAGCCGCTTTTTAACTTAATTTTAATTGTGTACGCATGACACAGATTTGGTGCCATATTGAAGCTTTTTTATTTATTTTTCCCAGAATTAAAAATGAAATACCAGGTTATAAGTTGTTCCATGAACAAATGGCAAGCACTTTTCACACATGTAAGTGCTTAAACTACAGGCTGGAATCCCCTGATATTCTGTGAAATCAGGTAAATTAAAATAATTAGGATTTCTAAAAAAGTAGATTTAAGGTTCTCCCCATCATGCATTCTATCTCAGTAACATTTTTCTTTGCATGTTGACTCAAGGATGTTCTCTTGCCACTCTGTGCTCTTGGCATTAGAAATAACAAATATTCAGCCTAATTATTAAAATGCACACCTCAAAGCTGCTCAAATAACTCAAGCTATAAATCACTTTATTTTAGTAGAGTAGTAAGCCACAGAATTTACAATTTGCATCAAAATAAGAGAAATTAAATTGCTATTTTTGTACTTGTGCTTTTATTTTTATTTTTTCTTTTTACTACTTTTGATTTTAGTTTATTGCTACATATGTATATTACAAAATGTTTAAATTTCTTGTGGCAAATTAAAGTGCATACACAATATATCTTCATATATTGTTATTTTTAAATAAACACAGATGCTTTTTTCTAATGTGCATACAGCTTCCACTGATTTAAAGTTCAACTAACACCACAACATGAGAAGTTTTTTTAAAAAAAACAATAAGATTATTCAAAAGGAGCTACTTTGAAAAATGTTCCTCAGAGTATATGACCTTTGGCCTATTCAGTGTAAGTGAACAGTCTCTGGTGCTCAGTGTTTTTGATACGGTTTGTTCTAGCAACAAAGAAGCTCTTCCTAGGTGTTTATATATTTAAAGGTCAATTTTTTTGGTTGATACATGCTCTGGCCACTATATAAATACTGTAAACAAGTAAGAAATTTCTCTTTTAGTGACTATAATCATGAATATATTTTTAAGAGTTTTTTTAAAGCAAACTGCGTTGTATGCCTGAAGTAACTATTAAAACAAGATCAAATTTCTAACTTTCCTAACAAGAAAACAAAAATCCTAAATTTGTGCTTTAAAAGACAGCAAATGTGATTTATAACAATGATAATTTCATATACAGCTAACGAGGCAATTTAAATGCCTTCAAAGTTTAAAACCAAAGTTTATACAAATTTAATACTACCTGATACAATAATGGAATTAGAATACAATCGTTGGGGGAAATTATTGAAACTAAACCAAATTTGCTTACTGAAATTAGAAGTAGATGACATGTTTGCTTTGTTCTCATTTGTTTGTGGTAGAGAGGACCAGGATGTAAGCAACAGAAAATAAACAACAGATGATCAGATCAAGTTATTAAAAATTTAAACATGGCAAAAAATGCTTGTCTGTCTCCACTTCAAGTCATGAAACATGTCCAAATAGTCTACATTATATTTGGCTCAACTTTATAGTTAGTCAGCATGATAATTTTATTCAGCATAGACATGACTTTTGAAAGTTTGTGGCTCTATTAGTTTTGTAGTTAAAGGATCACCAAAAGACAATATAGTAGGAATTATAATGACCAATTCAGAAATATAGCTCATTGTGTTATCTGGTTTTGGAAAATTTTAGGGATATTTCCTGCATTCAATAATGGTCTATTGCAATAGGTTTTACTCTCTGGTTAAATCAGTGAATTGCTATTGCTCAATATCTCCAAGCCTCAATTTTCTCACTATTAACATTCACATATTAATATTGTTATTATTTTTATCTGAGAAAAAGAAAACATCATGATATAAAGCATTTGGGTAACATGCAGAATCCACAATTATTGAGGATTATCACAAATATCAAATGATCCTATATTGAAAATCTTTCTCTTATAATGTGGCTTCAGCATATAGATTAACATGCGCTTATGATAGAGCAATATCCAATTACAAGAATCTTAGTGAGCCTGAAACACAATCCAAATTGTCAAATCTTTTTGAATTGTTCTTCTTTTTAAAAGAATTTTCTTTTGCAATTAGAATGTATAAATGCAGTACATAGCTTTGTGTGTCATCCTACCAGCCTCCTCTAATAGCAGCATGCATTAAAACTGTAGTATGGGGGCTGGAGATACATGTTCATGGTATAAGCCCCTGAATGCAAAGTGCAAGGTCATGAGTTTGAATAGCAGTGGCATAAATAAATAAATAAATAAATCTATAGTATGGTAACAATAATAGCAAATTCACATTGATACAACATTTTATATATAGACCTTTTTGAGTTTTCCCCACCCTTAACATCTGTCATATGTACATGCAAGAGTGTGTGCACAGACAGGGGTGTATTTGCAGTTCTATGAATTATAAATCATGGAGCAACAATAGAATGGTAGAGGATAGAAGAATGTGCGTATCTGTTTTAAGATAGGGAAATTTATTTTTACAGGATCAACTCAGAGGGCCTAGGATACAGCTCAGAGGCACATGCTAAGTGTGAGGTTCTGAGCTTAACTTCCAGTACCCCGCCCCCCACAAAGAAGGGATTCGATTCATATAACTATGAAAATAGAAATGACTCCAAATCTGTAGGAATATTTGGCAAGACAGAGACTCAGGACAGCTGATAGTTTAGTTCCATTCTGAATTCAAAGGCCTAAGAAACAGGAATCATCATGGTATGTTTCTGTTTGCAGATTGTAAACCTAGGAATTGCTGATAGTCTTGTCCGAAGTTAGAGAAAAAGTAGATGTGTTAGAGTGCTTTAAGTCAGCGAGAGAAAAATTCTACCCAAAGGAAAGTGAGCCTTTAGTTTGTTCAGGCCTTAAGCTTGTTGGATTAAGTTTGCCCACTGTAGTGAAGGAAATCTATTTTACTCCTGCCAATTTATTTCATTCAAGACACCCTCAGAGATATCCTGAGCAATGTTTGACCCAAAACCTGATCACACTAAGACCCAGTTATACTAACATATAAAGTTAACCATCAACACCACCAAAATGAGTTAGTCCATTGAGTTACATTTTTAAAATTGTCCCTACTCACTTACCCATCTCCCATCTATACCTCTTGGCAAGCCTAAAAGTTGTTCTCTATTTCTATCCTTTTACTATTTTGAAAAGTTTAAAACAAAACAAACAAACAAACAAACAAACAAAAAAAACGAAAATAGAACCATACAAAATTTAACTTTTGGAGTTACAAAACACTGTTTGAGTGCACCGGTAATCCCAGCACGTTGGAGACTGATCTGGGAGGATCGCCATGTGTCTTTTTTTTGTTGTTGTTGTTTTGTTTGTTTGTTTGTTTCTGGGACAAAATACCCTATAACCAAAATGAAGGAAGGAAAGGTTTATTTAGCTTACTGTGGAGGTTTCAGTCCATAATCAACTGGCTCCAACACAGGGTGACATGGCCATGGGGCACACTTAAAGACAGCAGCCATAGCAAAAGGAGCCAAAACAAAAGGGAAAAAGAAACTTCTTCTCCTGGCTTATACTGTACAAAAGCCAATCCCCCCTCCAGGGTGGGTGCAGTGCTCACGAAATCACCTTGCCCTCCTTTGCACAGGATGGGGATATTTGCAAAGTAAGAAACCTGGCTCCCTCTGAGTCTCTAGGGCAGCCTGGGCTACATAAGTGAGTTCTAAGGCAGCCTGCACTTTGAGATCCTGTGTCAAAACAAGGACCACAAGGGTCTTTTTGATTTGCAAAATACTCTTCAGACCTACAAAAATCTCCACATGGATTAACACTTCACTACTTTTTATTGACTAGTATTCTGTATTGTACTCCACTGTATCAGTTACTTAACAATTTACCTACCAAAGGAAATATGGGGTATTTTTAATTATAGATTATCATAAATACAGGTATAACAAATATTTGTGTACAGTTTTTGTGAACAATACTCTTTTTCTTTCCTTGGGATGAATATCCAATAGTGCAAATATAAAGTGGTAAAACACATGATGTTGTAGTTTCAAAGGAAACTACCAAACCACTTTCCAGAATGACTGTGCCATTTTACACATAAAGATCCATTTTATGGAAATTTGCCACTAGATTAAAAACAAATTTTTTTGGTTATCTGAAAGATACTTAAAGATAAATTATTCTACTTTTAACTTACATTTATCCAATAGGTAATGGTACGAAGCATTTTTTATATCTCAGCACCCATATTTCATATGGGTAAATTATCTCTATGTATAATTTTCCTAATTTATAATTAGATTTTCTCTTAACATTGACTTTTGAGAATTATTATTATTATACATAAGACTTTGTGGATGTGAGTTGCAGATAGTTTATGTCAGTATATAACTTTTATTTTATCTTCTAATAGAGTTTCTATGCACAAAACTCTTAATTTGGATGAAGATCAACTTGTTCTTTTTAAAAAATGAATCATGCTTTTGATGTAGTATCACAAAACTCCTCACCTTGGTTAGTCCAGAACACATTTTTCTTATGTTCTCCATGTCTGAATATTTCATCAATTTTTCATCTTAATAAATGTTTTCCTGTCACGTTATATGCTGCTTGTAGCATTTACATATTTCATGTATTCAGATTTGGTCATAAACTGAGATATAAAGAATATGTCTATGATGTTTTCATTAAGAGCATCATACCACAGTGATATATATGCATGTATGTGCAAAATTTATAATAGCTAATCTTAGAAACAACCCAAATGCCCATCAACTGAGGAACGGATAAAAAAAGATGTGGTGTTTTTATATGATGGTGTACTAGTCATCTATAAAGAAGGATAAAATAGAGGCTTTTATAGGTAAATGAAGGCAACTAGAAACCATACAAGTGAAATAAATCAGATTCACATGTGTAAACATGGTATTGTATTCCTTATGTAAGAAACTGAAAGATTACATAAGATCCAAATAGTACAGTAGATATTGTGAAAGGCAATTTCTACTCAAAAGGGAAAAACAACTGGGATGGGGAAAAAGAGAAAAAAAAGGGAGGGAAAAATACACATATATATACACAAGATAGGTAAGAAAATTACTATGATCCTATTAGTTCAGGGAAAGAAACTATAATTGCTCACATTGTTTGATCTGTTTTGCATGCCGGTATTTTGAAATCTGAGCAACTATTTTAAAGATAACAAAATGTAATATAGTGACTATTGTTAATTTTCTTTCCGTTTGTTTTGAAATCCTGTATAATTTCTATTGTTTTGTTTTTTTTCTTTTTGTTCTGTTTTTTTTTTTTGTCAATCTCTTTAAAAAGAAAAGTCTGGGGGCTGGATATATAGGTCAGCCACACACTGCCTGCCTGGCAAGTGTGAGTTCCTAAGTTTGACTCTCAGTACCCATCCCCCAAATGTTAGAACATGGTAGAATTTAAGATGATAATAAAATTATTTCATTAAATATTGCTTTTGTCTGTTGGAAAAAACTGCCAAAGAAAAATATCTGTCCATAAAGAATATTAAATAGAACATGGGCAAGATTTTGAACAAAAATTTCCATGTTATTTTTTATGTAAGATTTTAATTTTAAAAAAAATTTTAATTAATTCAACCCATTTCCAAAACACAAAACTATATTGATGATTTTATAATAATCTCATTAATTGAATTATCTTATAACAGGTGTCTCATTTTTAAAGGCAAGCTGTATTTAAAGGACAATAGTGTTACAAGAAAATGTGAATTAAACATAATCACTACTATTAAGCACAAAATATTTTTCTGTATTTTCTAGATTAGTTACAAAAGTCAAAGAATGAGCTGGAAAATGTTAATTATTTATTACTATGAAGTCTAAATGTTAGAAAATTTTAATTTCCCATGAAATCTCAAAAGGTTTAATTACATAGATTTTTCCATCATTGCCAAGAAATGAGAATGAAACAATATTTCCAAATGTAATTTTGTCAATCATCATAAAAAAATATTCAATAGACATCAGACCATTTGTAAAATCAGCTTGCAGAAAAACTAAGAGAATAATTTTAGTTATATAAATTTCTGATACCATAATTTTATATAATTAACTATATGGAATCTAAACAAAAAATGATAAGTAATCATATCCCTTTCTTAATTTCTCTCATATTTTCCAAATAGTTCAATCATATTTCCTAATCAAATTAGAGGAAATATTAAAAGCCAAGTAAAAGAACCACTTTCCCATTAAATAGGGTCAAAGAGCTAACATTTATGAAATAAGAATTATGTATTATGGTAGTTTCCATTCCTAAAATATGGAGATGAGACATAAACTTTAAGAAAAACCTTCTGGCTTAATAATTTGAACTATTTAACCTTCTTCAAGAGATACAAAGTTTGAAATTATAATGCACTATTATGCTTGTGTTTGTTTCTTTTAGTGTAACATCATGCAGAGATTCTTATATTTTCTTTAAAGTTTAGGACATTTTAAGACATTTTTGACCATTGTACAGTTTTCACTTGGACATGAAACATATTAACAAAATTTAACTTCCATAACAACTACCCAAATTTTAGACTTTTGGCATAATCAAGCAGTACAAGTGATAGAATTTTGAAAAAAGAATAGTATCTTCAATACTCAGTGACTCAGACATTGACTATTATGGCAAAGGATGAATTTAAAATGGAAAAAAAATATAAGTGTCTTTGTCACAAAACTATGAATTTTAAATTATATTTTGACCCAAAATCTGATGACATTAAATTCCATAAGCACTGTACCTCCTTTTTTATGAGTAGGTAAGTAGTAATATGTCTAGCTTAATTCATGAATTCTACCTGGCTGTATTAAAAACAGTTGTACACCATGGAGAAATGACATTGGTGTTCTACTTAAGATCATTTGTCATCTGGAACAATGATGCAAGCTAATATATTCCTACTCTGATAGTGTTTTACCAAGAACTGAATAAAAGAACTCTGAGATATAATTGAAAATCAAGTTATTGAAAAGCAATTGTAATAATTACCTTTGGAGTTATAGATCTTCCAGTATCCACATGAGTCTCCAATATCCAGAAATCAGTATGATTCTATGCTCAGGCCATAAGCTTATCCATATATTTGAAAGACTCTCTTCCTTAGAACAATCAACAAGAAAGCAATGCAATAGAACAACAACAACAAAAAAAATGTGAGAAAAAATATCTCCAGATCAGTAAAACATACAATTCACTTCCTATCAGGATGAAAATTTCAGATTATTGCATACTTGTCACAGGAAATCATAGAAGCTTGAAAGAAATTATATAATTTTCAATTACTAGCCAGTAATATAAACACAAGAGTATTATATTCAGTAAAATTATCTGTGCTATTCAGCTTTCTCTCACTATAACAAGACCTTAGATTATTAGATTATAGGGAAATGAAGCTTTAGTTTGGCTTCTAGTCTTGGAGGCTGCAGTCCATGATTGGTGGCTTTGGTCCTGCAGGGTAAGAGCCTATCATGACAGCGGTACTGTGGAGAAAAACTGCTCACATCGATGAGCCAGTCACTCAAGAGAAATATATGCACCCAATGAGTTAAGGGCCTCCCACTTGGTCCTTACTCTCCACGATTCCACCACACCCAATAGAGCCATTCTAGGGAGGAAGACGTCAACAAATAGACCTTTGGGGAACAATATCTTAAGTGCCACAATGTCCTTTAGGAATGAAAATGAAGAAATGACACTTTCAAACAACAAAATATTAAGAAGATTCATAACCTATAGAAACAATCTAACATCTTTGCTAAAAGAAGTTCTGAGGGAGAAAAGAAATAAAAGCAGAAGAAAACTTGGAACGTGAAAAATAAAGAACAATACAATGGTAGATATTCAAGTAAAAATATAAGGCTACTCTCTTGATTTATTTAAAACAATATTTAGTCTTAAAGGGTTCTAAGTATTTAGGGAGGCGACAGATGAGAAAACTATAATATAAGAAAGAGAGAAAAGGCAATTAGGTAATGATAACTTTGCTACATTTTGTCAGTGAACTGCTGTTTCAAATACACAGAAAAGTTACTTACATATCAAAATATCAATATCTAGTGCACCCTCAAGATGAAAAACTGTATTGATGTACTAGAAAAGGCAAGAAATAAAGAGAAATAATAATAATATAATACTAAAGAAAAAAACAAAAGAGTTAAAAGTTAGGCTTTATAACCCTCTCTCAATAAACAAAAGAGTAAAATACGGTTGCTAACACCAACAGAGTGAAAAGAAAAGCCACAGATTGGGAAAAGATTTTTGCCAACTGTTCATCAGACAAGGGACTTTAATCTAGAATGTATAAAGAATTGAAAAAAATCAGGCCACCTAAATTGAAAGACCCAGTCCAAATATGGGCATCTAAGATGAACACACAATTCTCAGATGAAGAAACACTAATGGCAAATAAAATATATTAAAAAAATGTGCAACATCATTGGTCATTCGAGAAATGCAAATTAAAACCATAATGAGATAGCATCTCACACCAGAGAAACTGTCTTCCATCGAAAAATTAACCAATAACAAATGCTAGCAGAGCTGTGGAGAAAAAGGAAAACTTCTCCAGTATTGGTGGAAGTGTAAACTGGTATAACCACATTGGAAATCAGTATGTGGTTTCCTCAAAAAACTAGGATTAGTGGTTCCATTTGACCCAGTTATTCCCCTCTGGGAATATTCCCAGAAGAACTGAAAACATCATATCATAGCTATATATATATATATATACACCCATGCTTATAGCAGCACAATTTGTAATAGCCAGATCTTAGAAACAATCCAATGCCCATCAACTGAGGAATGGATAAAAAAGATGTGGTATTTTTATACAATGGAATAGCACTCATCCATAAAGAATGATAAATGAAGCTTTTCTAGGTAAATGGATGCATCAAGAAACCGTAAGTCAAATAAATCAGACTGCCATGTGGAAACACCATATTGTCTCTCTAGTATAAGAAACTGAAAGAGTAAATAATATGACAAAGTTACAATAGATGCAGTAAAAGGGAAAGAAAGTGTTCAAAGAGAAATTACATTTTTGATCAACCTTTATGCCTATATCTGGTAGCCTGAGCAATTACTTTGAGGATAACAACATGCAATCAGCAACCATTATTAAATTCCTATAATTTTGTTTTGAAATCCTATATTGCCATAGTTTTTGCTGTTGCTGTTGTCATTTTTGTTTTTGTTTCTTAATTGTTTATTTACTCTTTTATTTTTGTTTTTTTCTCTTTAAAATTAAAAAAAATCTCAAGAAAGAATAAAAAAAAAGGTTTACTACAGAAGAGGCGACATGAAAACTCCATATGCACACATTTAAAAACTGAGATAAAATGGACTACTTTTTGAAAATCAACATATTACCAATTTTTTTCAAATGTGGAATTAAGTACTATATTCATACTTCCTGAAAAAAAAGTATTCAGCCTAGGTAGTTTCACTGGAACAATTCCAGAAATTTTTTAAAGAAAAATAATATGAACTCTATGTAAATGCTTCTATAAGACAGAAAAGAAGTGTTATATAAGTAAAGGAGAGAGACAGAGAGAACAGTAAATCAATATTTCTCCAGAACATAAAAGATGAAAATCCTCAGCAAAATTAACAAATACAGTATAGCAATGAAGTTTCTATGGAATGTGCAGCTGGGCCAATGTATTTGAACCTCAATGCATATTAACCTGCCTGTAATACAGAAGAAAATTTAATGCTATGGGCTGGACAAACAATGTTTATTTGTAAACCAAAATAGTGATCTATAAAACATTTATATTAGTAAATTTCCCTTTTTCCTAAAACGATGAACCATTTAAGCTAACCACTATCTTACTATGTGGAACAAGTGAATTATTAGCATGAATTTACAGATCTAAAATTTTCCCTCTAAATATTTATTCATGATTTTGCAAATAATTTTGAAATTTAAACTGAAACAAGAACATTTTATTAATGAAATTTGTCTTTGAAATATCAAGTAATTTCCTAAATTAAATATACATAAACTTATGGAAGAATGGATAATCAGCAATCAATAGATAACAGAATATGAGATGAATATGATACATTGCTTATAATTAGACTAAATTTATAATCATTATTCTAAGCATTTTTTACAAAAGAGTCTTGTGATACAATTTCATTTTTCATTAAGAAAATATATTCAAATAACTAAGAAAATGTAATGTTTTCAATGATCTTATAGTATGATAGGGTATAATACAAAGTACTTAACAGATTCTAAAATCTCATTCTGTACTTTTGGTTCTAAGGAATTTATAGTATCATTACCTTATCACTTCTTTCACAGTTCATGGGTCAACATCACACTTTCAAGTTAATGAAATACTTTATTTGTAGCCATAACTTATCGTTTATAGTTTAATATTATTTTAGAGCAACAGTTTTAAATAAGAACTACACAAGATCAGTATCTGACATTCTTGGTTTGTCACTGCAATAAAAATTATTCCAAAGCTACAAAAATTATTTCAAAGGTATAAAAAGTCTAAGGAAAGCTAATTTTATTTAATTTCTAGAAATGAAAATATACAGTTGATCTTACATTGGAATTGGAACATTTGTAAACTGTGAGTTATTTGATGTGATTTCCATTAAATTATATTTAGAAAGACAATTTTCCTGTCAGTATGTAAGTTTGAAAATCTATTCACATTATGCTGTATCTGATGTCTTGTGTGTTGGCAAAACCTATCTATAAGGATAGATTTTGAAAGGCCTCTATTTGCAATAAATAATTTATTTGAAATAAACTCTGAATTTCTCTCTTATTATTCCAGTTTATAATCAGCCACAGGAATTTTCTCAAAAAGTGGTTATCAATGTCAGTACAACAATTAGAATTTTTTTCTGTTTCCTACAATTATAGATGTATAACATAAAATACTAATGTAAAATACTGTATAAAAGCAATTTTATATGTAAAAATCATTTTATATAAAATAACAACCCAAGATATAATTGTTCTAATTTGTCTCTTAATTTCATTTATTTCATTAACAACAGGCATATGCAAAAGAAAAGGTAAAAAAGATTTTTCAAGAAGAAATTAAAAAGGTGATCTGTTTAAAATAACTTATACTGAAAATTTCCAAGCATGTTGCCCATAAGATACATAGCATAGGAGGCAAAGTAAGAGACACCAGTTGAGTAAGATATTCAACAATTACTTACCCACAAACACACCAATCTGAACAGTTATTTATGTACCAAACTATGTTCACATGCACTGCAAAGGCCAGGTGAGAGACCACAGTGACTATAATTGTAAAATTAGAAGAAAAGCTGCATTGAAAAAGACAGAAAACATACAGTTACCTTGGTCATTTCCCCTAAAATTCCAAGAAATGTGGAGAGAAATAAACCCTTCCTTGAGGCAAAAAAGAAAATAAATTTAGGTCATGGGCTTAAAATCATCACCACATCTGTCAACATGAAAAAAGGCTGGAAGGACCGAGCCATCAACCTCATGCCAGAGGCACCACACAGACTAAGCTCTTAGAACTGTTTGGCCAGATAGTCAAAATATTGCTTGAACAACTCTGATCCAGCCTTGGAAGTATGGAGGACTCCCTTCATGGAGAGCTGGGCAGGACAACTAGTATAATGCCACAGTAAAGCTGAAAGTCAGAGCCACTGCAGTGACAGCTAGCACTAGGCCAGAGCTGAAATCTACCATGTTCAACCCAGTGGCTGCACATGGAGCTTGTGACCTGCTCTTGCATTAGGCAGAAATGTGTGTGTTTGAAGGATGGACTCTGATTTCAGCCTTCCTCAGTTAGATGCAATGGAGACCTTTGTGTATCTCCCAAAATTTTGCAGATCCAGTAACAGGAAGACAAAATAAAACACAGTATAAGCGTTGACCTTGGCAACCAGGGGACTGTTTTCAATATTTCTTCAGCCTTGAAGAACACAGTGTGGAGCAAGACCCTACTTGTGATTACAATGAGATAGCAAGCACAAGACTTTGTTGTCAAGCAGACAAAACATAACACTGAACAAAACTTAATAACCCTGTAGCCAGGCCAGATCCCACAAATGGAGCGACTGAAGCAACTGTGGAACAAGGAATAAACAAATGACCCTGTTCTTTCAAACTTCTATATTAAACAGCATCACCTGTGGCTGGTTGTAGCAGTCTTGGACCACAAGCCAATTTTAGTAGTAAATAATTCATAGGAATATGGGCCTTGGTCCTACGCTAGTCCTTCACTGGTTTTGGTAAGCTATAGGCTCACAAGATTTTGGCATTGGTGATCACAGAAATGGCATAAAAAGGCTGGATTTGTTGCACCACATGGATTCTGTGAAGAGCAGGGCAGAATCCTTCAGTATCTGACCACAGGCTGGTAATGTTAAGTGAAGTATTTAGGCCTACCCCAATCCCAGGGAGAGGTTTGTGGGGGAAAACTACATATTTTATCTATTTTCCTTATGAATGCCTAATAGCACACTAATGGCAGATTGGAGATAATCTGGATTAGGAGTGCTCTCTAGTGATAACACAGCTAAAGTATATAAAGACCAGCCTCAGAAAACCTGAATTGAGGGCACCATCTAGTGATAAAAATCATAAAGTGATACACTAGACAGAAAAAATAAACATTTGCTTAAAAGTCTGGCAAAGCCATATAAATAAAGATTACAAAGATTACAAAAACTGGAAGAAATATCTAATGTTCAAATGTTGTGCACCAATAAGCATCAAAAATGACTAGCTAACCATATCCTCACTTAGCAAATTAAATGGACAGCAATGTTCATACAGTACCTAGGATGGATGGGAGTGCTCTGAGTTGGAGGATTTAAAACTGCTGTTTTAAGGAAGTTTGATGAGCTTAAAGAGAACAGAGAGAAATGATTAAATACATTAAAAAAGAAACAACAAAAAGGTGAGAAGGATTACAAAAATTAAACTAGAAATCCTCAAGTACAAAAGTAGATTCAATGAATTTGCAAACATGATATAAAACGGCCACAAAGAGTAGAGCAGGTAAAACAGAAGAAGGAAACAAAATTCAAAGGTAATCTACTGGAAAGTATACGGTGGAAAAAATAAGATGACGAGTAATGAAACTTTGGGAGAGCATTAAGAAACAGATATTCAGGTTTTAGGGGTTCAAAATAGACATTAGAATACCAAAAGGGAAGAAAGGTCATTCAAATAAATGATAACCAACTTCCTAAACCTAAAAGAAAGATACATATACATATTCATGTGAATGAAGGTCAAATATGCCAAATCATATGGAGCCCAATCAAATCAATTCAGAACTGGAATATCAAATATGTAGTACAAACACAAGTACCTCCAGACTACAAGCAAAGATGCAGAAATAACATGAAGTGAATCCAAGTTTTGCTGAGAGCAGAATTTTCATGTAAAATATCACCGGCCTGAAGATAATGACATTCAATTTTCAAAAATTTAAGAAAACAAAAACAAGTCCAGCTGTCTTAGTTATTTTCTCTCATTGTTGAGACAAAATACATGATGCCCAAAATGAAGCAAAGGAAGGTTTATTTCTTACAGCTTTGGGAGTTTCAGTCCATATTTAGCTGGCTACAAGTGGCAAAGTACCATGGGGAGGCAGCCATTTGTGGCTACCACAAACAGCAAGAATGAACAGAGCAAAAGAGAAAAGATTGGCTTTCATCCTGTCTTTACACTGTATGTTAGCTCTGCTCCTGGTTGGGTGCAGCACTCACATTGCCAATCCCAGTGCTAGACAACAAACCAATCACAAATGCTAAATTAAGCAGAATCTATGATTGCATGAGGCTTGGGGAGGGGCATCCGAACACAAACCATAACATCAGCCGAGTTGATTGTATTCACAAAAGATATCCTTTAGAAATCAAGGAACTATTCCTAAACAAAGAGAAGCTATCCCAACCAAAAGTATCTTGTAAACAAACTCAAAGTTCCTCACAATGAAAGGAGACATTAATGAATAAAACAAAACATTGGAGTGTGCTCCCAGGTTTAGCTTAGTTGGCTAAGGCCCCACTCTGTAAATGTGAGGTTGTGAATTCCATCCCAGAGGCAGCAAAAAAAAAAAAAAAATTGGAGTGTGCAAGATGAACTTAAAAGGGTAACTACATGAATAAATTCATACTACCATAATATTGCAAACAAGTTGTTTAAATCATCAATATCTTTAGGATAAAAATTAATGGCATCTCCAGTAATATATGAAGAGATTGACTATGGAGTTATGTAAAATGAATATGCATAAGATGCAAAATGTAAAGAACACAATGCAAGTAAGGAATTTTCATTAGTGAAATTTCTCTTTTTTTCTTGCATTTATGATAACACCTTAATACAATAAAGGGCACATATAGTAATGCAATAAACAATGTTATCTAGAATTGGAAAAATTGAAAACTTTATGCCAAAGACTTAATACAATACAAATACTTTCATAACTTTTGTTCAGCATAGTATTAGAGATCTTTGTCAGAGTATTCAGCAAGAGACAGAAATATAAGGCATTACAAAAGAGTAAATCAAACTTTCACTGTTCATAAAAGACATAATCATATTTAGAAAATCTCAAATACTTCACCAAAAATTCTTAGTACAAGTGATTAATTCAACAAATTTGCAAGACATAAAATCACATACAAAACTGTGATATACCAACAGTGAATTACTAATGAATAAATTTAAAGATCTCATTTACAATAACATAAAAAGTGGCACCTAGCCCAATGCAACAGAATACAGAACCACTCAGCCAACTTATGTTCAACACATTTGCTTTTAAAAATATGGACCTGGCCAAGCGTGGTAATGCATGCCTATAATCCCAACATGGGAGGTTGAGGTGTAGGATGGTGGTGAGTTCCCAACCAAGGTGGGCTACATAGACAGTTCAAGGCCAGCCTGCCCTACAGAGTGAGACCCTGTCTCAAAAAAGAATAAATAAGTGCATAAATAAAACATGCATTGGAGGACAGTCTTTTCAACAAAAGGCACTAAATTGAGTATCTGTTGAAAAACAAAATATTTCTTTTCACTCATGTATCACACGCATCAACTCAAAATGGAGTAGAAACTTAAAAATAATTATTGAATTTATTAAACTACTAGAGAAAAATAGGCATAACGGTTCAAAACAATGGAATGAAATCGGCAAGTACTATTTAGACAAGATCCTAAAAGCACAGGAAATAAATACAAATTACAAAAATGGAATGCCATCAAAGTAAAAAGTAGTCATCAAAACAGTGCTGTGTCAAGAAACAACCTAAGGAATGGGAGAAATATTTGCAAACTATACCTAACAAGAGTTTACTATGTAGAATGTCATGGAACTCAAAATATCAATACCAGAAAGAAATTTTTAAACCTGAATTAAAAATTAAAAATACACCCTAAATAGACATTTTTGAAAGGAAGAAGTCAAATGTCCAATAGACATCAAATATCCAAATGTGAGAAAATGCTCAGTGTCACCAAATATCAGGGAAATGCAAATACAAACCACAAGGTTAGTCTTACTCCAGCAAGCAAAACTATTAAGAAGACAAAAACTAAAAAGTGGTAGTAAGGATGTAAAGAAAAAGTAATCTTTGCACAATGGTGTCCTGGAAATTAAATTCATAAAACCACTATAAAAAACACAATGTTTAGTCAAAGTAATGATTGTAATACCGTAGGATCCAGTATTTTTTGGTATAATAGTCAAGTAAATAGAATCAATATATCAAAAGAACAGTTGCATTCCAAGCTTACTGAAGCACTGTTGACAATAGCCAAGAAACTGAAACAACCAAAATGCCCACCAGTAAAAAACTGGATAAATAAATTAGGGTTGGTATCCATAGCGGAATACTATTCAGCCATAAGAATAATGAAATCCTGTCAACTGCATCAATACAAATGAAACTAGAGTTCAATGTGTTAAGTGGATTAAACCAGTTATAGTGAAATCAAAAAAAGTTGATCTTATAGAAATTTAAAGAATAATTGTTTACTAGAAACTTAAAAGAGTGTATGAAAGTGAGAGAGGGGACAGATTGATAAATGTGTGTCATATTACAGTTATATAATAGATTCAGACAATTTAAGAAGATTCAATGTACTATTTTAAAGTAGCTGATTACAGTTAAGATTGATACATTTTATCATTCAAAAATCTAGAAGAAAGTATTTTGAATATTATTAATAAAGAAATGATAAGTATTTGAGGATGAAGGGTATTTAACCTGATTTACACATCGTAAAATGTATACTTGTATAAAAAAAAATCAGGTAGAACTCCATAAGTATATAGAATTATATTTTTGCATCTGTTAAAACTAATTTAATCTAAATTTTTAAAAAGAAAAAAAACCCTAAAATACCAAGAAAATCAAAAGTACCACAAAAATGAAGGAGAAATAAATTGGAGAATAGTCATGAAACAGGGGTGCGTAAGTACCCTGGTAGAATTAAGTTTTAAGCTTTAGACTCTTCATATATGGAAACTACAGGGTAAATTACAGAAGGGACCATAGGCTAGGCCTTAGAATTGTGCTAGGTGGTGACCCAAATATAAAACTCCTTTGTAAAATCTGAGAAACAGCAAAAATTATATTTTGAGGAATATTATTGACTAAAGGCATAGAAGTACGGATAGTTTTTAGATATCCCCTCAAAGCTTCATGGGGTCATAGGTGGGGCTTTGGGTGTGTGTTTCTGAGATTGATTCTCAGTGAAATGCTAGGAATAAAGGCACTAAGATTAAGGATCTGAGTGCTACCTCCCCTAAGGGTAGCCTGGATAAAATATAAGGGACAGAAAGAAGTTTGTCATTAATTTCTTGTTTGCTTTTGCTGTTTTCTTACTCTATGAACTGTTTCTCCTCGGCAATATACTTCTGCCATCCACCATACCTTGGAGCCAACCAATTATGTACTGAAACTTCTACAAACTGTGAACTAAATAAACCTTTCCTCCTTTAACTTTGAGTGTTAGGTATTTTATCCCAGCATAAATAAATAAATAAATAAATAAATAAATAAAGTAACTAAGACAGATAATTTCTTGTGGGCTTTGGACAGATGATTAATATACAGATATTCCTCATTTAATAATCTACCACTTACTAACTGTTTGGGCCTAGAACCATGTTGTGTTGTTCTGACTTACAATCTATTTTCTCTTTTGCACAGATTTATAAAGCTTCAATGACTTTTTCTGTACAACACACCTTGTTTATATAGTGCTATTATTTTTGCTCATTGTACTGTATAGTACAGTACTGTAATTTTATATTCTGTTATGCATTATAAAAGAGTGCATAAGAGTTATGGAAATAAAGGCAATGTCATCAAGCTAAAAATTTTTTTGACTGTCCCCCATTCTGGATAATGTAGTACTTACTGTACACAATTTTTCATTTAGTGCCCAATTAATTTAACAATCTAATTGCAAGAGCAGAACATCTGTTGTTAAATGAAGAGTGCCTGTACAAACAAATGCCGACTTTTAATTTAGTATTTCAAAATCATCGACTTCTTCATGTATATAGGACCTGATTTCTTATATACTAAACTATCATGTTGGCTGATTTCTAAGAATTCCAAGAAAAATAAAATAAAAATCTTGGATGAGCATAGCCTAATACATACATTTAGTATGTATGATTTCAGGTAGACAGAGAACATGTTGATCTCCAATTCAGTACAATTGTCTTTGAAACTGTTTCCACCTCTAGATGAATTGCCAACAAATGTGAGTGCACAAGAGAAAAATCACAAACCGGAAAATAAGGGAGGGAATTCAAAACTTCATTTTTACACAGTAACTTCACCCTCCGCAATTTACAGTTAATTCATTTTCCTGACGTTTATAAATTACATTATAAGTGCAGAAGAACAGTGTTGATTTCATGGCAGAATCACTGCAATTAATATTGGTTTTAGAATCAGAGAGTTGTGAAAAGTGAAGTGGTAGATAAACGCAGCAATAGTGAAATGACACTAATTAATTTATGTCCAAAATTAAAGGGTGTAATAAAAAGTAGCTAATAAAATCTAAACTAAATTGTTAAATATATTTAGAACTGAAATGGAAAATCCTTTAGCAAACACTCACACACATGCATGCATGTGTGCACACAGACACAGACACACACACACACACACACACACACAAAGTGAATACAGAAAACAAAAAAACCCCACTCAATTAGTTTTATTATTCTTGTTGACTTAGTAGAAAGAGATACCATTTTTGACATGTATATTATTAAATTGGTGTATTGCAGGTAGAAAAAATTGTGTCCTCTGAAAAAAGGTCAATTTAGAATGTTTAATATGATCTAAAATTTCATATACCATACCAAAGGTTTTTCTTTTGATTTTACTTATTTAAACATTCAAGCATCTTAATATTTAGCACACTCCATTCACTCTTTTGGGCACTAAGGATAGAGTAAACAAACAAAGTGCAGTCATTAGTCTGTCCTGTGTGGATGACAGAGCACAGTTTCACATCTAAAATGTTCCCCAAATGTTTGAAGACGGGCTTGTTTAAAGGGGGTGAGTAGCTAGGTGTAAGGCATGGATAGAAGGAAGAGGGTGAATGCTTGTCTTGGGCCTCCCTCTGCCTCCCTTCCACTCATTTCTGGCTGGCATGCAGGAACCACTTTCCTCTTCATGCCATTCCTGCCTTGAGACTAGTTGACCGTGGACTTAACCATTGAAACTGCGATCCAAAATAAATTTCTTCTCCTTAAGTGCAATAAACACTTATTTCCTGGCAATGATTTGCATTTTCATAATGACTTTTGATGGGATATTTGGTGGGGAAAAGATTAGTTGTGTTTAAGAAATAATGAGCATATATACAACCCATTTAGTGGGAACTTTTCCTCTGAATAGGAACAGAGATAAGACACAGTAGCTGTAAAGACATTAAGATTTCCATTTTTTATTTAAAATAATACTACAGGCTGCTTCTATGATTTAGGTATGATATATCATGGGGCAATACAAAGGATGCAATTGAGCAGGATTGCTGTCCTTGATCAGGTAGAGAAAGTATAAGCATATAAGGTCAGCTCAGGCTGGGACTGTGTATAGTTCATGCAGTACTGAGTATGGGGTCTAGCTATAGATTTGAACTCTACACCATGAACCTAGCAACATTGTGGTCATTCTATTCTACTGTCTATTCTACTGGCTGAACAAGTAATGGGGGAAATGATTTCTGTGCTCATTTTTTGATTGTTTCTTTTTGTAATTTTTATGTTATACGCTAGGAACATAGGTCTAGGTTCAATATAAGCCAACACTGCAAATTTCAGTGAGTTGGCATTCAGTTTTATTGTAATTGGCAGATTATATAACCTACTAACAATCTAATTGGTAACATTGTAGATCAGGATGCTTTGTGGTTGATGTTAAGATGTAATTGAATATAAATATAATATCAAATATGGTAGATACCCATGAATTCTAGAATATTTTTCTATTAATCAAAGGAAATCAAAATGCAAAAGCAAGTTTAAAAATTGTATTAATATAGAGCAAATTTATAGCCCTTCTCACTGGACATTGATTAGCCACTGTATTAACTTGATGAGTATATAGTTGTACTTGTATTTTAATTTTTTTCCATCATAAAAATAGTACTTATTTCAAATTAATTGGTGAGTGCTGTCAGGCAACATTCTTGCAACATTTTTTAAAGTCTGATTTTTTATGTTGAAGACTTTTTTATGTCTTGAAGATATAACTGCTTTTAAAAACACAAAGTAGATAGCAACATTTTCTTGAACAGAACTATTTGTATTAAAGGTTGCAGTTTTTCATTTATATACTCTAGAATTTTCTTTTAGTAAAGAAGTTAGTTTCCCCTCTTCCTTTTTACTTAAATTTTTATAGTTTTGAACTGTTGATTTAATACATCAGTTTATGTCTTCTACAAATGATCCCACTATACTGAAAATAATAAATAAATAAATAAATAAATAAATAAATAATAAGGAAGTGACATCAGTAGTAAGAGTGTTTCTAGATTGAGTTCAGCATCACGCTGGCACTATCACCTCTTCAGGTCAGCACCTTTCTTATGGTGACTGGCATATCTGATCTGACATTTTTCAACCAATTATTCCATTGGCTGAATTTCTCTGTTAGCCTTCCCAAAGGCACAGCCTTGGACTCTGTCTTTTGTTCAACAGCTGTGCTCCACAAGAGAAGCTAAGCATTTTCATGAGGAAAGGACAGAGAGGCTAGAAAAAAGTGCCAATCACCTCTAGATGTTTTGCTGTCCCTTCTGCTCTTTATATAAAGAAAATACCATTTAAGTGACTATCACAAATTCTATAATGTTCATTTACCTCAAAATGAAAGTGTATTGTCTATCTTACATTAATTAATGTACTATCTGGAATCATAGATCTATTTCCAATAATTCAAAGTATATATTGAACAACTAGAAAATAATAAATGCAAATATAAAGCTAAAATATATTTTTTAAAACTTGATCACATACAATTCCTAAAATATTTTTATTAAAGTGCACATTTTGAACTATCACAAAAGACAATTTTTTGTAATGAAATTATGTGTTTCCTCTAATGTAATGTTAATTACTAAAATCCATTGACACAGAAGTATTTTTCAAATGATACTCTATTAGCAACTGGCATATAAAAGTGCTTGTCTTGCCCTGCATAGATTTCCAGGAGATTTATGCTTAAAAGTGACAAAATAAAACACAAAATGAGAATAGATGCATCACTTTCTGAGTTATTTCATATTCTCTCTCTTGACAATTTGAAGTCAGTATTAAACTAAGAATTATGCTTCATAAATAGTATTTATATTTTCAGATTATAAAACTTAAAATAAGAAATAAAAGAATATTACATATATGAAATTATACAATCCATTAATATGGAATTTTTGTTTCATATTCAAAAGGTATCCTTTTGTCAATCTCTGTTTTATAAATATTTTCTACACTGAAACAATTCAGTCTCCACAGAAATGAGTAACAGTCATAAGCAGCATTAATATAATCAACTTGCAATGTAGCACACCTACCTATTTCATCATGTATTAAACAAATTTTCTGGTCTGCCAATAACTGTACTTCCTTTCTGTCCATAAGGACTTTTAAAATATCTGGTAGAAAAATGTTTACTATAAATACACTAGTGACTTTGATTTTTAAAAATTATTTTTCTATTATAGGAAAGGAGGAGAAGCCTACTTAGTCAGGGTAGCGATCCAGCATGTATCAGCTGTCACCTGTGCAGTCCCCATCTGACACTTCAATACCTTTTCATCTTCTGAGAATGGCATTGCTAAGCTTTGAGTACAGTGTGCTTGTTTGCAAACTGTCAGAGACAGCCTGACACATCATTAGTACTGACCTCCATGATGACAATCGCAACACGAAACCAAACAGCACAGCTAATTTTTATTAGAGTTCAAATTAATCTTCACATCTTTCTATCCAGCACTGGGCAATACAAGTCCCTAAAAGAAATCATTAAATGAACTGTGTGATAGGCTGACAAAATCCTAATACTCAGGAACCCACCTAGAAGTTTGCATTTGAAAAAGCTCTATGCAGTTCTTTGTTAAAACAGGTGAAACTCAATCCTTGCATTCAACAGTGGAATTAAATTTGTGCTATCTCACAGCAAGCATTACAGGTTGCCCAATCTTTGCTGCAATGATGCTTTAATTCCCTTCCAGCTTTGATGCTTCAGACGAACACCAGCTGCCACAGAGGCACACAGGTTGACATGGCTGGTCAAGCTGTCTGATGTTCCTTTGTCCAGCTGCTCCGACTTCACTTGGGCATTGAGTGCTTGGGGAAACACACAACCCACGACCTGCAGGATGAATGACCCAGCAGGAGAACGGAGCAAGCGATGTCTTTCTGAAACACTGTGTGATGATGCAAATGAACTAATTTTCTGGCATTTGCTTTTAGAATTTCAAGAAATCACAGAGGTGGGCCATTTGAGAACAATCTTTCTTCCACTTCCAGGATGTCAGAATAGTACATTTCCTCTTCTCTCACCTTGTACAAATCAAACAACCTCCTGTGCTGACTGGACCATAGACACGTAGAGTATCGAATTATTCTATCGTGCATATGGTATATGTGAGATTTTGACTATTTGTTTAGTTCATACTAGAAAAAAAAACATTTTAATGATTAAGGAACTGTCTTTAATTCATTAAAGCACTTATTTCTCTATCTTAATACATGAATTGATTTCTTATTCTATGATCCAAATTTTTCTAGCAAATTGTATCAGGCACCTTGAAAAGAGCATTAACTCTTTAAGGTACCCGGATTTGGTTGCCTAAATTGCTGCTTAAGTGTAAAAACAGTGACTTGTTTAGTGGCCCTGGATGTGCAAAACAGATCTACAATCCATGCTAGAAAGCAACCTCCAGCACTCGGGCCTAACTGTGGGATCCCGAGGGACAAGAGGAGCAAACTAACTCAGGAATTTAGCTATCAGACACCGAATAGCTCATTTCGTGCAAAGCCCTTCCACAGCTGGTGAAGGAAAGTGGCAGACCTACAAGCAGTGACAGGCTCTGGAGACGGTTACTGCATTAGCGACTTGATGTATCTACAGTGACACATTTTTGTTCCCTCTTTCAGCCATCTTCACATAAATAGCAACAGCATCAGCAATAACAACAAAGCACAAATATGAAACACCAAGGACATATTTTTAATTTTCTAAACATGGGGACATTTGTTATAATTTAGTGAAAGCTAGGTGATATAATAAAATAAAAGAGTCTAGTAAAAGTGAAATCAGATGAGTCTGTGAAATGTTGGTTTTGACCCTTACTAAACTTGTAACCTTCAAATGGTTATTTAAATGTCCTTTTACTCAGTTTTCCTCTGGAAAATAATGATGGTAGATCAAAATTATTTGACTAATGTAGGGATTAGAAATAATACTCATGATAATTGAAAGACAGTTTCTGTGGCTTATCAAATGCTAATTATAGATTTGGGTTTATAAGTCTCGATTTTCTGAGAGTATTGCATTCTTCTAGATGCCTGAACTAAAATTTAGATAAGTTGTTAATAGGCTGATAAGCTTAGTTTCACTTTAATTTTATGGAATGAATGCTTATTTCTGTCAAGGTAGTGTTAATATATTTAAATCATTTCAAATCTTTGATTTTATATTTCTCGTAAACTTAAAGATAATTAGCTAATAGCAGATGCTAACCACAAGGAGGAGCTCCAGATTCCTTCATCTCTTCATTCTTTGTCTTAGAATGAGTTAAATCAAAGAATTGGACTAAGCCTAGGAACTAGGACAGAGTTTGTCTCTGTACCTAGGACTCTCATGCTCTGCCACTGCAGAATCTGTTGGGGTTCTTCTGTGCTAGAATGCTTCCTTCTGAGGAATTAATACAACGTGAGGTTCTGCTGGAAGAGGAAGAGTACACCTCTGAGAAGACCTGAGTAATTAATCCAGTTCTACTATAAATATTGAAAGAAAACAATCTTTGTTTTTTCCTTCTGTTTTCTTATATTTCTTCATTCTGATTCTCCATTTTTCCCCATTTATGTAATAATATTTTTATAGCTGAAATCCTGGAATAAGTTTAAAGAAAAAGAGATGGAACAGATCCTGTGTCCTATTTAGGTGCTAGATTTTGTGTGCTCAGTTGCAGTAAGATAAGTCTGCAGCTCCACAGAGATCAGCCCACTTCACAAGAAAATTGCAGAAAATTGAGATTTGAACACATATCTTAGAAGGTGCTTGGACTAGTGTAAACTATCCCGTATCTTCTAGACATGAATTATTATGTACTTGAGTCATCAGAATCCTAAATAATAGCTCCAAAATCATATGCATCAATACAGAAAAATGCAGTGTAGAATTCAGGTTTTAAAAGGATCTTCCATTTGCTGGTTGTTTTCACTTAGATCATCTATTTTTTTTTGCTTTTTTCTAATATTAACATTGAAATTATAACAATTCATTCTTCATAAACTTGCTAATTCATGTATTTGTCAGATTTTGAGTACACTTGTGGTACTCAACAGAACCTGCAGTGAGATGGAAAATGTAGCGTGAATAACAAGCCCCTAATCTTTGTATTTTTTTTTTTTCATTACAAGGGATTGAGCTAGGATTTTCATACTGACCTCCATCCATAGCTCTTTCTTGATTTATTTTATTTCTGAGACAAGACCTTGCTAAGTCACTCAGTTGCCTAGGCTGGGCTCAAACTTGAGTTCTTTCTGTTTCAGCCTCCAGACTGCCATAAATTTTAGTGTAGTAGAAGACACAGAATAAAAAATATATATATACATACTTTGAGAGTGGCCACAGGAAAATGCTAGAGGGAATCTGGTTCAGCTAGAGATTATGGAACATGATTTAGTAGAAATGTAGAAGAAGGAAGAGTAAGGTTTTTCTCCTGAACAAGTTATGCAAAGAAATGCAAATATGAGGTTTTTGCCTTGAAAAATGTTATGGCAATGTTGGGAGGAAGGAAAGAGTTAAACATACAATCAAGGCTTCTATTTGAGAAATTTTCTTAACTTCTAATCAGAGACCTTAAAATGTTGCTATAATTATTAAGCTACATTTTGAAAATATTTGAAACTCATAGTAATTATTTGTTACTGTTTCTGCCTTGTCATCTGAGATAATGTTGACAAAGAAGGTGAATGTGTGCCCAGAAGATGTGGGTTCACCATGCTGCCCAGGAGCAAGGTCACAGAAAAGAGAGTTGCTATTATCCTGGACAGAATTCCCTGTGGAAATTGCAGCATCTGGCATTGGGTGAGCATTTATTAAGAAGGATGGATATGTGGAAGTTGGGAATTATGAGGTTTCCTGATCAATTCCTCTCAGGTCTCGAAGCAAAATTTGAATTAGTAAAACCTAGTTATCTATTCAATGCACTACGTGCTTTGATAAAATGTTCTACTTTAGAGACCATGTAACATTTTATTCTCACTCTATAATGAATACTATTTCTACATTTAGGACTTAGAATATACTTTTCCAACTCCCCTGGAATCCTCTTAATACTGTCATAGTGCTCATGAACAATTGTGTCAAAAGCCACTGCAGTCACTTTTAACTAGCTTTGTTATTGAGAGAGGTTAAAACGCTTTCAATCTAAGTGGATACATAGACACTATTCTGAATTTGTTACAAGAGACACATTAGATGTTTGATTTTAGAGAATTAAATCACAGATATGTAGGTTTCTATCCTCTAAATTTGTAGTATACTGGCATTGTTCAATAATTGATTCAGATTTTTTAAAGAATAAACTACTATACGTGTCATTGACATATTTTCTCTAATCTCAGATCTTATTTTTTTCTCTCATCCCAAAGGGAATAACTGTTTGGATTTGGCATTTCCTATTCCCAGGCAACTTTCATCTACTACATGTAAGTAGGCACCCATGTATTTTGTACTGTATGTGCATTGATAGCTTTATCTTAAGTAATGGTCTGTAACCTAATAATTTTCATTCAACCATATATTTGTAAAAATCATTGTAATACATTCTTCTTTTGACCATTTATTTTCATTTTTGGAAATATGCTACAATGCACTAATGTAATATACTAATTCATTCTCCAGTATATAGATTTTTAAGTCATTATAATTTTTCAGTATTAAAAATGAGGTTGCAAAGAGCTTTTTCCTATATTCTCTCCTTGTGATCAAATTCAATATTTTCTTCTAATCATAGAGTATCCCCATTGTGACACAAATGGATTTTGGCTGAACAAGTGTGGTCGCACATGTTGAGCAGGTGGTAGCAAAGGAAGAAAAGAGCCAGTCCCATTGCCTCTATGAACAGCCTAATTAATTTACCCTAGTGGATATTAAAATATAATAAATTTCTGTATTTTTCAGCATGATGAAATATTTGGGAAATAACCATTTAGCTTATATAGTTAAAAGTATAATTTCTATTTATGATGTGTGCAGAAAAGTCAATAAAAAGAAGGATAAACTGGAGACTTTTATAGCTAAATGGATGTAACCTGAGACCATACTCATTAGTGAAATAAGACACTCACATGTAAACATCGTATTGCCTCACTACTGAGAGAAGCTGAAAGTAACAACATATGCGTACGTGTGTGTGTGTGTGTGTGTGTGTGTGTATATATATATATATATGTATATAAAATAGTCAAGATAGTTATACTACTGATTTCTCTGAGTTCACAGAAGAGAAAGATTTGTGCTGGCACTGTTCAGACAACTGTAAGCAGATGTCTTGTGCTCTGGGTAAATGATTTGGGTATGAAAATGTGCAATGTATGTACCATTGTTGCCCCATGATTCATGTGTTTTGAAATTTTGTTTTACTGAGAAAAAACCATGAAACAAACAAACAAAAAAAAAGAGTCAGCATAGAAAACCTGGCTTTTCTCCTTGGAAATAGGCCCACAAGTCTCTAGATAACAAGCTTGGCTCATATTTGGCAATTTGTATTTCAGGATGTTTCTACCCACCCAAGAACATATACATTTGGCTCACTGCACCTAAACTGTTTTTACAAACAATGAGTGGTAAGGACTGCTTACTTTACCTCTGCCAGGCCATTGTATTTACTAAGCGGAAGATGTCTGTGTCACTAACTTCCAGTAAAACCCTGGGCACTGAGTTTCTAACAACTTTTCTTAGGAAAGATCATTTACCATGTGCTGTCAAAATTTTTTGTTGGAGGAATCAAATGCAACGTATGCAGAGTCACTGGAGACTTAGTTTCCTCTCAAGTGTGACTCACGTGGCCTTTTTGCCTTTGATGATTTTGCTCTGTGCCTGTTTGCTGTGATAAACCATCTTCCTAGTATGATCCGATGCCATGAGCACTTCTGCAGGTGAGAATCATCAGTGCTGAAGGCTGTACACAGGTCCTACTGACACATGGAGTATTGCCACATCGTTCTTACCACAGTGGAAACACATCTGGAGTTTGTGGTTGCATACTGGGTCCAGGTTGCTCTTGCTACTCAAAAGACTCAGGTCCTTTTCTTGTACCCTAGAGTCTTTAGTTGGGGTTTCCTTTTGGTTTTTTTTTTTTTTTTTTGGTCTTTTTGAGACAGGGTCTCTCTATGCAGTTCAGGCTGGCTTTGAGCTCACTTTGTAGCCCAGGCTGGTCTCAGACTTGCAATGATCCTCCTGCTTCAGCCTCCTGAGTGCTGGGATTACAGGCCTGAGCCATCATACCCGGCTTAGTATGGGTTTCTTGAGAGATGACATTTTGAAAAAGCATCTCGCTTAAGAAAAGAACTTCTTGGTTCATAATCCAACATTTCTGATATCTTTTGGTTTTCTGAGCATTCCCAGTGATGTGCTTACTTTTCTGCTCATTCATTTAGTGCCAGATCATTCATTTATTTTGGCACATCAGAAATTTCTTTACAGCTGGATTCCAAGCTACAGTCCTTTTCTATACATCTATCTACTACTTTAATTGTTAAGTCTTTTACTTAGAATCACTTCTCAACCAACATTCTAAAAATGTATTACTTTAAATTTTTCTTAAAAATTACACATTTTGTGTCTCATTTGTCTGAAAACATTAAAAATATTATACAATTTTTCTTATCAATTAAACATATTTCTATTCAAAACCTAGTGAACTACAGAGATATATAGAAAAATATAGATGGATAGTCATTTAACATGTATGATGGAAAACCTCAGGCAAATATCTATAGCTAGGAAGAATATTTAAATAAATCATTTATTATACTCAAGCTTCATCATTTCTTATAAATTAATGCTGAATATTTCAGTAAGATGCTACTGTTTGATTAAAGATATTAAGAAATTAACCCATTTGAATTTCATTATTGCTTTTCACTACAAGAAATCATGATTTGCCAATTCCACCAAATGTAAACACTCTGATAAATGATGTTTATCTTATGAAAACAAATCTAGGAATAAAAATGGGATAGAATGTATGTGAATTATTCACTATATTTCTGGCAGAAAAAATGGTGTTTTATATTACATCTTGTTCTCTTTGAAACACTCTGAATCAGGTTGCTCAAGGTAATGCACTGTTATTTCTAAGAACCAGTTTGACACCTTGATGGTGTCTTTAGTTATTTCTCAGTACATGACCATGTTTAGAAAGCAGAGAATGACATATCTTATTTTCTTATGTAGATCATAAGTTCCTTAAAAATAAGGATACATGATAGATAGTTAATACTGTATCAAGTTTATGCTTGCTATAGTGAGTGATACAAAGATATGGCACTTTATTGACATTTGACATAGTGGTAGAACATAGTAGCTACACACACACACACAGAGATGTATGCAATTAATAAATGGGAGATGTACCATTGGCAAAAGCATAGGAAATATATATTTATCCTTTCAAAGTACACAGACAAATGATCAGGATAAAGATATTTATGATGATTCATTTTTAAATAGACTGGAAAATTTCCCTCCCCAACAATTTATCTGAGATAACTAGAGCCTGAGAAAATCAGTGGGCTTCTATGCTTTTTGACTTGTAAAAATAGTGACTACTCACTTTTTAGTGCTGTTTTCATTTCAAACTGTTCTTATCTAGTTTCACTTTCCATGCTTGCTAGCTGAGCTACATCCCTCTTCTATTTACCTCAAAGCATGCAGTACATGTCCCATAGTAACTGTTAATGTAACGGATTTTGAAAGAATTGTGATACTCAGAAATAACCACGTGTTCTCTGCATTAGAATTCACTTCAAAGTCCAGTGTTTGGAAGTCAAACAGAACAAACGTTATGAATCTGACACTTGAATATCAACTCATTGTAATTATAACAAGAAACAAATGCTTCAAGCAGTGAGATAGAATACTGCCAGTCTCATGAAGAACATAGAAGTTATTAACTATGTAGCATTTTTTGTTATGATAATGCAAAGAACATAAGAAAAAGGAGAAAGAAAATGTGCATGTGTTTTTGGAAAACAGAATGAAACTAAGAAGAATAAATTAATTTAAGTGATGGCTGGAGTGAGTTAAACCATAGTTTAACTGAAATGACCAGTTGTTTGAGAGTCAATAAAGACTAATTTCAGATATGAAGAAGTTGTGGTCTGTCATGGAAATTTTTAAATTTATTAAACATAATTGTTAACATCAAAAAGTTGCATTTTCAATTTCTATAGATTTAGGAAACACATGAAGATAAAAAATTGAACATAATAAAATTTAATAGTGTCATTAATTTAATATATGAAGTTTAAAGATATTTTCTCTTTTGTATAGATCTACCTCTTTGGTACACATATGTTTTCATTAGCCACTTTAAATTAGAATCTTTCTTTTCTCTTCCTCAGCCCTATGTAGCTCCTGATCAATAAACTGAAACCTGTGACATACAATGGTGAACTTTAAAAATTTTTTTAAAAAGGAAATAAGAACACTGAGTTCAGTTTTATAACTGATTTCTAAAACTATGCTTGCTAAATCTTATTACTTATTACTTATTCTAAGGATCATTGTTCTATGGCTCCCATTTCAAAACAAGAAAAAGGCTAATATCAAAATTCTAGAGAGAGATAAAGATGATCATGGTTCTAGGAACTGAAGCAGAGGAGGATTGCCAAACAAGACAGGTAGTTGAATGACAGGAAAAAGTGGAGGGCCAACAGCAGGAGGATAACATGGTAGAGACAAACCAATGTATGCTGGTTGTAACCATTAATATAGATGTCCTCAATACAGCAATAAAAAGAAACACAGGGAGAATGGATCAAGAAACAAGATCCATCAATATACACATTTAACTGGAAGGAAAACACATTTAACTGGAAGGGAAATTCATAGGCTGAAAATCAAAAAAGAGAAAACAATTGTTCTATGTGCCATATGTATAATTGTTCCAGATAAAAAGCAAGAGTAACTTGTCTATCAACCACAGAAAGATATGGTATTTTCATGCAGTGGAAAGCTACCCTGCTAATAAATTAGAATAATCTTGAGACTTGTGTAGGTAAATGGATGCAACTGGATATCATGTTTATGGGTGAAACAGTTTGAAGTCATACATGTGAATCTTACCATAAGAAACAGAAAGAGTTAATGGGATCCAAAAGCAAAATAGTTATTGTAAGAGTTACAACAGGTGAAATACCTGGGAGAGAAAGGTGGTAGCTACTGTTAATTTCTTATTATCTTGTCTTGAACTCTTGTGTTGTTTCATGGTTTTGTTAGGTTTGGCTTTGTTCTGGTTTGTTTTGTTAGATTTACTGTGTCTGATGGCATGGGCAGCTATTTTGGACATAATGGGATGTATTATAGTAATCATGGTTGGTTTCCTATTATATTGTTTTGAAGTCTTATAATGCTTTCATTTGTTTGTTTAATTGATTTTATTCTGTTCTGTTTTGTTTGATTTTGTTATGTGTGATGGTATGAACAGCTATTTTGAGGAAAATGACACATTACGGTAGCCATTGCTGATTTCCTATCATATTGTTATGAAGTCCTATCATGCTTCTGTTCTTTTGTTTTGATTGGTTCTATTTTGTTGTATTTAGGGCTGGGGATATAGCTCAGTGGCATAAACACCTGCCTGGAAAGTGGAAAGTCCTGAGTTCAATTCCCAGTACCAAAAAACAAAACAAAAATGTAACAAAATATTTTGTTGTATTTTTTTATTTTATTATGTGCAATGATATGAACAACTTTTTTGAGGAAAATGAGATATTGTAATAGTCACTGTTTATTTCCTGTTATTTGTTTTTGGAATTGTGTAATGCTTTCATTTTTTTGATTAGCTCTATCCTATTTTGGTAGGTTTGATATTATCGTGTGTGAAGGTACAGTCAACTATTTCAAGGAAAACAAGAGACATTATGGTAGCCACTGTTGATGGCCTGTTGTCTTGTTTTGAAGTCCAGTGTTGCTTGAATTGTTCTGTTTTGACTTGCTTTGTTCTGTTTTGTTTTGTTTTATTCTCTTTAAAATAAAAAAAAAATTAAAAATAAAGATTCAGGTTCCTACTTAATGTAACCTTACACTAGGTAGTGGAATTTTCCTCAGAGTAGCGAAAGCTGTGTGTAAAAAGAGCAAAAGGACTGTGCGCGCACACACACACAAACACACACACACACAACCCTTTGGTCCTCCTTATTATTCTTCATCATATCTGTTCCTTCTCATGTTCCTGCACCTGGTACTATCCCGATACAATAGCCTGTAAAGGAAATGTCCTCTTGATAAAGGTCACTCTGCAAGCATATTATGTCCTTTGGAGTCAGAGGTGACCATTGCATCCTTTGGAGTCAGAGGTGAGTTTCAAAGTGAGATTTACAATTTTTTACTCAGAGTCATTTTTCCCATCTCAGCAAGACAAACCATCAGACCAGAAAACAAGGTATGTACTATGTTATTCATTTTCCACTTACATGAAAAGTGAACATTCCAGGAGTAGTATGCAGTTTTAGTCAGACTGGAATAGGTATGTGGTGGAAATGATTAAAATAATACTGTGTATATCAACTAGAGAGAAAAGAGAGATTATATGTATAAACAGTAAAGCAAATATGTAAATAACATGGTAAAAAGGAAAATGATGAGATGGAGAAGGTGGAATGAATAAATCTTTTATTGGGAGAACTTGTATTTAGGGAGTGACATTTGGAAGGAGATAATTTATGTGTACAACACGAGAGGTTAAGTGGAGTTCAACCCAGAAAGTAGAAAAAGGTACGCGATAAAAATATAGCCACCTTCCCATATCCCCTAAACATCAGCCTAGTATTCACCCAATCTCCCTTTTTGTCATTCATTTTATTTTAAATGTAGCAAAATGGCTATTGAATTTTGAAACATCTTGTGAAGTTTTTATCATGTAGCCTCTGCAGTGGATATCAGAAATCTTCTGATTGTGAGAAATAAAATTCTGTAGCATAGGATTATTAAGAACAGTTACAATATTATAATTATCTAAAGTCTTCAATTTCTTTCTAGTAAGACAGAACATTTCACTTGAAAATGTTAAATAAGGGTAGGCAAAATATAAGTTATCTATTTCTCAGTATTAAATTTTTAATATGTGTATGATAATAAATTACAACACTAAAAATCAACAGAAAATAAGAACAAAAATAAAAAAATACATAAATCAATCTCTTATTAGCTCAATACATCATTTACCTGTTGGTCAGAAACTGTAGAAATTGTTCACAGCAGTTCTTCCTCTGGCTTCTTTTTACCTATCGAGAACTGTTGTACTCACTAGGACAAGTAATGATTCAAAGAAATGGCACTTACTAAGGGGTTTTTTTCCTGAAATACTGGTAGACCATCATGTTTTTTTTTTAAATTTTTATTTAAAAGGGTAGAAATTTTACAGAATTTCAGAAAAAAAGATAAACTGATAAGAAATCACTAGTTGATAAATTACATATTGTCATCTTAGAAATAGTTGTTCAAATTACAAAATCAAAGCATACAAAGTAGACATTCAAGCAGTAACACTGCAAACAGTTCTGCTCAACAATCCAAAAAAAAAAAACTTAGTAATATGGTTATCAATCCTACACACTTAAATATATGTGCAGTTATGTTTTATAGCACTTCCTAATTCCTCTAATTTTTACAATAGCAATTACACATTTTTAAAATTTTTATTTAAAGAGAGAAAAAAAAGCAAAACAGAAAAAAGGTTAGCAACAATACAGAATTATAAAAGAAAAAAGAAAAAACACTAAGAAATCACAAGTTGATAAATTACATATTGTCATCTTGGATATAGTTGTTCAAGTTACAAAATTAAAGGATACATAGTAGGCATTCAAATAGCGAGACTGCAAACAGTTCTGCTCAAATATCCAACAAAGATTCAGCAATAAGGTCATCTATTTTACACACTCAAACACACATGCAGTTATATCCCTTAGAGCACTTTCTTTTCCTCTCTTTTTTACAATACCAATTACACATTTTGGGTTTTATTACTCTTATAGTTCTTATTACTTTTTACACTAGAGACACAATGTGATATTTATAAATATGATTGCAATTTATTTCACTAATGAGGATAGTCTCAACTTGTCTCCATTTACCTATGAATGCCTCAAGATCATCCTTTTTAAAGCTGAGTAATATTTCGTTGTATAAAAATGCCACATCTTTTTCATCTGCCTTGCAGTTGATGGGCATCTTGGTTGTTTCCAAGATTTAGCTATTACAAATTGTGCTGCTATGAAAATGGGCACACATACATCACTGGGATATGAACTTTTCAGTTCTTCTGGGAAAATACCCAGCAGGGGAATAGCTGGATTGAATGGAACTTCCAATCCTAGTCTTCTGACAATTCTGCATATGGATTTCCATAGTGGTTGCACCAGTCTACATTCTCATCAACGGTGGAGCAGTGTTCCTTTTTCCCCACAACCTCGCCAACATTGGTTATCAGTTGAATTCTTGATGGCAGCTATTCTTTCCAGAGTGAGGTGAAATCTCAGTGTTGTTTTGCTCATGAATTCTCTGCCTACCCCTATGTCTACAAGACTTCTACCTACCTTGTCTTCCAGCAGATGTAGTGTTTCTGTTTTAATATTTAGGTCTTGATCCATTTAGACTTTAGTTTTGTGCATGGTGATAGGCATGTATCTAGTTTCAGTTTTCGGCATGTGGAGAGCCATTTATTAAAGAGTCTATTCTTCTTCCAGTGAAAATATTTAGGCTCTTTCTAAAATATCAGGTGGCTGACTGCCTTTGTACTTGTGCTTGCATCTTATAATCTGTTCTATTGATCCTCAGGTCTCTTTCTTTGCCAGTACCATGCTGATTTTTACCACTGTGGCTTTATAGTACTGTTCCAAGTCAGGAATTGAGATGCCTCCTGCCTTGCCTTTGTTGCCCAGAATTGCCTTTGCTATTCTAGGTTCCTTCTGTTTCCAAATGAATTTTAGGAGTGTTTTCTCTAGATTTGTGAGGTATGTCAGTGGTATTTTGATTGGGATTGCATTAAATCTGTATAACAGTTTTGGGAGTATGGTCATTCTCACAATGTTGGTTCTTCCTAACCAAGAGCAAGGAATATCCTTCCATTTTCTAATATTCTCTTCAGTCTCCTTTTTCAGCATAGTATAATTTTCAGCATATAGGTCTTCTGCATTTTTAGCTAGGTTGATTCCTAAGTATTTCATTTTTTTAGATGTTACTGTAAAGGGTGATAGTTCCATAATTTCTCTCTCAGTGGGTTTTTTGTTTGTGTACAGGAATGCTATTGATTTTTGAGCATTGACTTTGTATCCAGCTATACTGCTGAACTTATTTATTACCTCTAGTAGTCTTTTAATGGAGTTTTTTGGGTCTTCTATATAGAGTACCATGTCATCTGCAAATAGTGATAATTTAACTTCTTCCTTTCCTATCTTTATTGCTTTTATTTCTCTCTCTTTTCTGATTGCCCTGGCTAGTGTTTCCAGAACTATATTGAAAAAGGAGTGGTGATAGTGGACATCCTTGTCTTGTTCCTGATTTTAGAGTGAAAGCTTTCAGTTTTTATCCATTTAGTAATGTTGACTATTGGTTTGTCATAGATGGCCTTTATGAGATTGAGGTACATACCTTCTATTCTGAGTTGCTGAAGAGTTTTTATCATGAACATGTGTTGGACTTTATCAAAAGCTTTTTCTGCATCTAATGAGATGACCATGTGGTTTTTCTTTTTGGCTCTGTTGATGTGGTGTATTACATTTATTGATTTGCATATGTTAAACCATCCCTGCATTCCTGGAATGAACCCCACTTGGTCATGATGTATAACCTTCTTCATGATTTGCTGCATTGTATTTGCCAGTATTTTATTGGAGAATCTTTGCATCAGTGTTCATTGTGAAATTCACCTATAGTTCTCCTTTTTGGTTGGTTCTCTCTGGTTTTGGTATCAGAGTAATACTTGCATGTGGGAATGATTTAGGAAGAATTGCTTTCTTCTCAATTTCATTGAAGAGTTTAAGGAGTATTGGCATCAAATCTTCTCTAAATTTTTTTGTAGAATTCAGCTGTGACTCCATCAGGACCTAGGCTTTTCTTTGCTGGTAAGTTTTTAATTACATTTTGAATTTCGATAGGTGATACTGGGTTTTTCAAAATTGCTGTATCTTCTTGGTTGAGCTTTGGTAGTTCCTATGTTTCTAGAAATCTGTCCATTTCCCCTGTGTTTTCCACTCTATGTGAATAGAGATTTTCAAAGTAGGTATTCATGATCTTTTGAATTTCCATAAGATCTGTTGTAATTTCCCCCTTTTCAGTTCTTTTTGCGTGAATTTGGGTTTTTTCTTTCTTTTTCTTGATAAGGTTAGCTAGGAGTTTGTCAGTTTTGTTTATTCTCTCAAAAAACCAGTTTTTTATTCATTAATATTTGTATTTTTTTAGTTTCAATTACATTTATTTCTGCTCTAATCTTTACAATTTCCTCTCTTCTATGAGTTTGGTGTTTAGCTTGTTCTTTTTATAGAAGCTTGAGAGGGACCATTACATTATTTATTTGTGCTTATTCTGTTTTCTTGATATGACAACTTATTGCTATATAGTTCCCTCTTAAGACTGCTTTCATTGCATCCCACAGATTACAGTATCTTGTTTCTACATTTTTCATTGAATTGTAAGTATTGTTTTATTTCTTCTTAATTTCATCTGTAGCCCACACATTGTTCAAACGTTTCTTATTTAATTTCCATTTATATATGCAGGTTTTGCAATTTCTTTTGCCATTAATTTCCAATTTCAGTGTGCTATGATCAGATATTATACATGGGATAATTTCAATACCTTCACATTTACTTAAGAATGTTTTATGGGATAATATATGGTCTATTTTGGAGAATGGTCCCATGTGCAGATGAGAAGAATATGCATTCTGATGTGGTTGGGAGGAATACTCTGTAAACATCTACTAAGTCCAACTGCTCACAGGTATGATTCAGTTCTGCTTTTTCTTTGCTTTTTGTTTAGTTGATCTATCCCTTTGTGACAATGAGCTGTTAAGATCCCCTGTTATAATTGTGTTCTTGTGTTTTTGGTTTTTCATGTCCATTAGTATCTGTCTTATATAGTTGGGTGCTCCTGTATTTGGTACATATATATTTATAATTGTTAGTTCTTCCTCTTGAATTTTTCTACTATGAATATGTAGTGACTTTCTTTATCTCTTTTAATCATTTTAGGTTTAAGTTCACATTGTCTTCAAATAGAATAGTTACCCCTGCTTCTTTCTGGGTTCCTATTGCATGGAATACTGTTTTCCATCCTTTGATTTTTAATTTATGAGTTTCCTTTTGGGTCAGATGTGTTTCTTGTATACAGCGCATTGTGGGTTCATGCTTCTTGATCCATTCTGTCAATCTATTTCTTTTGATAGGTCAATTGAGGCCATTTACATTTATGGATATCACTGATATATACTGGCTCAACTTTGCCATGTTACGTTCCAGTTGTTTGCTTTCTGTTTTTCTCCTTATTTAATTGCTTGTCCTGCCTGGTGGTTTCTTTCTGTTGTTGTTCTGGGGATTGTGGTCATTTTTATCTCTGTTTATCACATCTTTCAGTACTCTTTCTAGGGTTGTTTTGGTGGATGTGAATTTTTCTTCAGTTGTTCTTTGTCATGGAAGTATCTTGTTTCTCCATTAAATTTGAATGAAAGTTTTTCTGGGTCCATCAGTCTGGGTTGAAAGTTGTTTTCTTTCAGGGCTTGAAATACCTCACTCCAAGCTTTTCTTGACTTGAGGGTTTGTGCTGAAAAGTCTGATGTGATTCTAATGGGCTTTCCTTGATAGGTGAGTTGTGTCTTTTCTCTAACAGCTTTTAGTATTCTGTTTTTATGCTGTATGTCTGAGATCTTAACTATTATGTGTCTGGGTGTGGATTTATGTTGATTGTAACTGTTTGGTGTTCTATATGCCTCACTTGTCTGCATACCAGTTTTTTTCCCATGTTTGGGAGATTTTCTTTGATTACTTCAGTTAATATTTTGGCTATGTCATTTGCATTGGCCCCTGACTCTTCACTAATGCTTATTAATCTCATACTTTTTCTCTTGGCATCATCTTGAAGTTGTTGGATTGTCACTTCAGGGTGCTTTATTAATTTTATAAGTTGTATCCTTTTATAATCACTAATTGTGATCTTGTCCTCAAGTTCTGAAATCCTATCCTCAGCTTCATTTAAACAGTTTTGCATGCATTGAATAGAATTTTTTGTTTCTTGGATATCTCTGAGCTTATTTCATGAATTCTGCTTGTTTTCTATATTGTTCATTCAAGATTTCAACCAATTTCCCATGCTCCTGTACTTTTTTCTCTTCTTCTTCTTTAGCTGCATTCAACAACTCCTTTACTAAAGTTGTTATTTCTATCTGTACATGGGAGAGTACTTCTAATTTGATTGCCTCTATAGCCTCATGGAGTTGTTTTTTTTTATTTCACTCACTATATTTTCAGAAATTTCCAGTGTGTTTTTTTCGATCCTCTATTTCAGTGTCTCCTGTACTTGCTTCTGATGGACTAGATGTTTGAGACAGCATTTTGCTTTTTCATTTTGCCATTTTTACTCTGCCTGATGTTTTCTGCGTGTAGGAGTGGGTCACCCACACTCTTTTCAGACTCACCAAGGTCTTGCAGTTAGTTGGAGGGGGCTTTACTACCAGCCCTATTTACCCACTGTACACCTCTAATTTTAGGGGCATACTCACCACACTGACAGTTAATTTGCTGTGGTCCAAGGTTCACTGCCTGGGAGCAAAGTTCCAAGTTTTCTCCATGCACTGGGATTCTTCTAGAGTGTGCAGTCAGGGCCTGAGGCTAGAATCTGGGTCCTGCTTTGCATTCCCAGCTTGGCATTCGCTGGGTGTAGCCCAGTTAGACCCCTGTCCCTGTGTGCACTTGGGGGTGGTCTCCAACACAGGGCCTGGTGTTACTGCCTGAGAACAAGCTCAAAGTCCCTTTCTGCATGCTGGGATTCCACCAGAGAGCATGGTCAGGGCCTGAACCACCATGTGTTTTTGCAGGCAGTGGTAATTTTTGAAGTGAAGTCCAAAGTTTTATACTAAGTGTTGCTATTAAAATCTCAGTAAAAAAAAATAGTACAAATAAAATGCCAGTGGTACAGTATTTTATTCATTTTTCTAAGGACAAAAGGATTGATATATGAGCCATGGCTGAAACAAACTACAAAAGGTGTGGCATAGCTAAATGAGAACTATCAATGATAGCTATTCAATAATTTTTAAAGATTTGACATCCTGGTGGAAGACTGTAATTTTAGCCAGATGAAATAATTATGATGGGAAAAAAGTGACTGAAAAAATTCTTAACCTGCCCACTCACTTCCCTCTCTCTATTTCAGGGTCCCATTTCCTCCTAATTTCATTATTTGTTAGTTTTTGTTGTTGTTGCTCATGCTTGTGATATGCAGGAATATTCATGAAGTTTTCCTTGTCAATTTATAGTATAATTTGTTTCATTTTATTACTGAAAAATATTCCATGCCACTACAGATTAGCATTGCAGGAGGAGAAAGGAATTGCCAAGTGCATACTTTTAAATACAGTTTAAACAACATATTCTTACATTTTTAAACTAAAAATCCAACTCAAATGATACTACCTGGACAGTGCTAATGGAGAATCATATGATCCGGTATGTAAATGACTTCTGGATTTAGAAGGTGCTTGGGGCTGTTACCAGTTAATGGCTTTTGGTCTACTAAACATTACAAATAGAATTTTAATATGATTAGGTTGCAAATTAAATGAGGTTTTAAAAATTATGTAAAATAAGATGTGGTCTTTTGCCACTGGTAAAACCAAGATGTACAGTGAGAAATTTTAGAATCTCCAGAACAAGACTACTTATGTATACTATAAGTGAATCTTGTATGGATTGTCTCCTCTTCTCTTGGTTGGCTCCCTTCATACAATAGTTTTTCATAGGCCTTACATTTGACAAATTCCAGTTTTTCTCTGAGCTTTAGACTGTCTGAGCATCTGACATATATTCTTTCCTGCAATTTATGTCTTTCTGTAATTTTGTTTTTATTTTCACTAAATCTAAACTTTAATGTTTGATTTGTTGTTAAAAAATTATAAATTTTCTTAGTCTTCATATTATTGCAAATACTTTTATTTCATCCATATATTTGAGTTGTGTTTTATTTTATATGACAAAGTTGAGATTTATTTCTTTCAGAGCAACTAAGATTTTATTATGTAACTGTAATGTGTTTTTTTCTGAAGAGATATTTTCACTGATGTATGATTTCTTTATAGACAACATTTTCTCTGTTTAGCTTCCAAGATCAGACAAGACCAGGCATGTACAGGGTGATATGGCCTTAGACTTTTTTTTCCTTTCTAACCATCTTCTTTTGGGATTTTATATAAGTCATAAGACCATGTCTAAAGGAGACCCTCCAGGTCTTAAACCACATTTGGTTGGCTTATATCCATATCATTTCCAAATTTACAGGAACTTCCTTCAAATAAGTTTATAATGTACAGCGAATGTGTGTTTAATGCATAAAAGGTAATAGTTTATCTTAAGGTTCATTCTTCTTTATGGTTCCATATTATATCTAAAAGGTCATTACCAAAAGTAAAGTAAACTAGATTTTTGTAGTTATTTTTCAGAAGCTTCATGGTTTTACTATTCTCATTTTGTGTTAATTGTAAGGCTGTAGAGTCTTGAAAAGGATTTTTTTTTGGCCTTTTTCCATGTATTTATTTATTTATTTATTTATCTATTGAGTTTGTTGTTTATCCATTCAATTTTGTTCACACACTGTTTACTAAGGTCCTACCCTTTCTGAAATAAATTTCCTTAACTCTTGTCAAACAGTAGTTGTAACCATTTATTCCTGTTGTTCTTTTTGTGTCCCATTTATCTATATTTTCTATTCTTTCTCCAGTAGTAAAGTGAGTTAATTATTATAGACAAAGTATAAGTTAAGAGTTCAGTATGTTCTATGCTCTGATTTAAATGTCATATTTTTTCTAGTTTTTTCTGTTTTCTTTTTGCATATGCAATCTTTGAACTGATTCATTGATAGTTACTGAATAATGTATTGAAGTTTTAATTTGAATGGTATCAAATCTATAGAAAAATTTAGAAAGAATTAGTATATTAAACATATCAAATCTCCTTGTTTTTAAACATAACATATCTTTACATGTATTTGGACTATTTTTGTTTTTTTAATGGAAGCTTGATAACTTCCTCATATAACTCTCACACATATGTTGTTAAGAATTATGTCTAAATGTTTCCTTATTTTTTGGCATTCATATTAACAGTGTTGTTTTCATTTTAAACTATAAATTTCCACTGGTAGAATATCAAAGAACAACTAATAGTTGTACTTTATATCCTTTAACTTTTTTATAAATAACTGAAGAGGGGAGTAGTATCAAATCAGGCGAGTGACTAAATCCTCAACCACTGGTTTCTAAAAGAAAGGAAGGGACACATGAGCAAAGGAATATAGGAAGTATCTTGGGGCTAAAAATGTGCTTTGGCTGACATCCAGCAAGACAAAAATGACTTCAGTCCTCTGATCACAAGAAAATGAGCACCAATTTCTATTAACAAGAAAAGATCATTTCCCTAATGCCTTCATGAAGGAATTCAGTCCTGCTAAAACTTTGATTACAGTTTGATGAAATTTTGCATGAGATTTCTAATCTGCAGAATTGTGAAAATATAAATTTGTATTGTTTTAGGCCACTTAAATTGTGATGGTTTTTATGGAACCAATAGGAGATTGAGAAAATCTATGAGCCAACTGCTTTCTAAAATTGCAGCTTTTTAAAATGCCACATGCCAATTCATAGAATTTGTAGGAAGGCTTTCAAACCAAGAAATTTTCCCAAAGTTAAATCTCCAAATCAGTCAATGACAATTGCATGTGGTAACTTAATAGAACTAAATAAAGTCAAGTAGAAGAATCTATTGTGTTTCTAACCAAATACTCATTTGTATGAATGTTTTCTTTTTTTTTCTATCTTAAATTCTTCTGACATGATCTGTAAAGCGTGATGTTATATAGGATTTTTGTTGTAAAATTTACATGAAATGATCTATGCTCACTATTGATTACTTTTTACTGCAATGTCATTAGTAGAAAGATTCACTTCTATAATCAAAGAAACTGGGATCATTGCCAGCCAGATTTTATATTGGTTCTTATCATATTGTGCTATCATATAAAATCAACATATTTATAATGTGCATATTTACTTACTGTACCTCAATTTTCACACATCTGTGTGTTCAATACCTTATTCCTAAACTCACTAGCTTAGTAAATTCTACTTTTACCAACTTTATAAAGAAGATATTTGAAATCATATGTAAATTTTTTGATATGCAAACATAGTATAAAAGTAGAAAAGAGATTTTAAGTAGCACTACCATCAAGATGAAAACATATAGTCTAGCCTGCTTATAGAATAAACTAATAAGATTTCATTTTAGACTGTGGTTTTTTGAAAAATTATTCTTATGGTGCTTATGTTTTTACTGTATATGCTATGGCAGAAATTTGGGAAATCTTGATGATTGGTATCATGCTTTTGGCAATACTCTACAGTACTTAACAAAAAAAGTGTGTCCTGGAGCACAAGTTTAATCAGTAGGTGGAGACAACAATGATGAATTTATGATTCATTTAAATAATAGGGCTGTTATTGTGTGATATCTGTTATTGTGCCATGTATACTATTGGCTGGTTTGGGTCTTTGACCTTGGGGAATTTTCTAATAAAGCTGGTATGAGAGCCTTTCTATAAATTCTGTGAATTGGCAAATATCATTTTAATAAGTTGCACCTGTGTAAAAAACAGCTGACTCATAGATTATTTTATTTGATGACTTTCATTGCAAATCAGGTACAAAACTAAGAACATTATAGTGTATAAATGTTCTTATTTGAGATTTACATTATGTCAGTGAAATGGTTACTATTATTTTCATTTTTTATGCTAATATTGTTTGGATAAGTTATCGTGCCTATATCTTGTACTCTGAATAAATACCATGAGGACAATAATAACAATAATTAATATTGGAACTCTCCTACTAACCTGTTTTGAAACTCCATAATTTCTACTTTTCCTTTTAACATAAAAAGTTAAATAAATAATGATATGAATCACTGAAAGAGTTTACTTAATTTGTCAAGATTACACAACTAGCAATTGATAGAAATGCGATCTATTGTCAGGCAGTGCAGTTTCAGAGCTTGCGCACAGACCACAGGGCTATTTCTCTACTTCCCCTTGGACTTTATGATGTCTTCTTCATTTCCATGAATAGAAACACATTGGAAATTTACAAACTATATTTTTATATAGATTAATATCTGTCTATCTATAAAAGGACATGCTTCCATTGGAAAAGGGAGATGAGGATTAGATTTGACAGACAGGTTGGTCAGGAAAGGGAATAAAATTCCCTTGGAAATCTAGACGTCATCTAGCTGTTGTACTTATTAAAGTCTGCCCTTTATCTAACAAGTTATGGAAAAATATCAATGGATATTTTATGTTTTTTGCTTGTAAACTCATTTGATTAATTATGTTAGCTGAGGAGTATCAATTACCAAAAGCACATTCAATACCAGGAAATCCCAAGATCCAGTCACAAAGGGATATTTATAGGACAGCACAAGAGATTTATGCTGCTGATGTTAAAGCACTGTATGTCTTGGATGACAGTTTATCTTTTACTTCAGAACAAGGATTCCAAAAATATACATGCTATTAAGACATAACAGAAAGAGTCCTGCAATGTGATAAATGACAGTCAGTTTCAAGAACAATCTACTATCAAATAAACTGATGTCTTTAAAAATTTATGAAAACAGAATATTCAGTCATAGCCACCAATCATTGGTTCAGAGGAGGACGACATCCACAGTAGTATTTGTATGTGCTAACATTAGTTTCCAATCTTCTTATTGGGGAATGTAATTTGTAAGTTCATTGTCTGAACTTTCAGTTAACTCTCAGCGAGTCAAGAGTGAGGAATAGTTCTGTGCCCTGAAAAACTGATTTATTTTGTATCACTGAAAACATACTTTATTGTATGAAATAGGCAGTAGCTGAGAACAAATTCCTACTATACTCATGACATATTATAAGCACAAATTATGATTTCTTTCATCTAGTATCTACCATGTTATCATTATATTAGTTCCTAAAGATCTATATTAGGTAGTTGGTTTTATTGCATTGAAAATTTAGGAAACAGAATCAGGATTAATAACATGCTTAATAAAACACCATTAAGTATATCTCAAAATGTACATCCAGAATATTTTTGGATCCTAAATCTTAATACTGGGTGCTCACTTCGGCAGCACATATATTAAATCTCTATACTGGGCTTACAACCTATCATAGCTCAAATTCAACCATAGCAAAAACCTACAAATAATTTCTTATATTTGAACACAGATTTCTGCAAATTAAATGTGTCCTATACTTCATCTCTTATAAGATTAATAATAAGTAAAAATAGGATAAAAGAGGAGAGAACAGTAAAAATAAAGGCAGATACGGAAATACCACAAATACCACATAAAAATGGAATGTTTAATTTTTAAATAAGTTAAAGTACATCAGAACTGTAAGAAGCAAAAATAAGATAAAAAGAATTTTTATTTTATTTTAATAACAAAATATTAGAGATATCAAATATTCAAATGAAATGAAATGAAATTGGAAGATACAAATAAACAGAGAAAAATTATTCTTAGAACAGCAGAGACTGGAAATTCTTTGAAATGTATTAGTTATTATTTATATATCGAGTTCCCCCAAAGACTCAGGTGTTCAGGGCTTGCTAAGTAAGGGATGGACTTCGGACAGGTACCTGGCTTATGAGAGCTCTAACCCCATGTTCTGAGCATTCAGCGCAAAGGAAGATGCTGTCAGGAGGTGAGGTCCAGTTAGAGGAAGTAGGTAACTGGCGGCTCGCCGATGACAGCATCCCCTCTCTTATGCAGCCTTGCTCTCTGATTCCTGTAGCACCAAGTAAGCAATGTGTCCTTACCTGTTGTTTTGCCATAAGGTTTCTGCCCTGAAACCAGCAGGTTATGTTCTGAAACCACTGAAACTGTGAGCCAAAATGAATGTTTTCTCCTTTAACTTATGTGTCAGGGATGTTTTTTACGCAACAGAAAATTGACTATTATGAAATCTAAATTTAAAGGTTAAAAGTTGCCTTAAGGTAAAATTAATGTTAATGATAATTTCATTTCAGCATAATTGTTAAAATGTAATATAAAATTATAATGTAAATATTTTATAATTTAATAACTGAATTCAGAAATTTAAGCAAATCAAAACATAAGAACCATATATATATATATATATATATATATATAATCTACAATAAAGATAGAGTAATAAAGAAAAAAGAACAAAAATCTGTCACATAAATATATGAATAAAAAAGAAATCTAGGACCATGAATCATACACAAACTCTAGATTCAGCCACCTCTGAAAAATCTATTCTCCATGACTTCATGAAGCTTTGCAGGGACATTTAAGCACAAAACATAATGATTTGCCTACTTTTCTGCTCTTCCTGTGGTTTCTGCAGTACTTGATTTGCTGTTACAGGAAATGGAGCAGGTGGACATTCTCCTGCTGAGAACATCAAAAGGTCTCAAGGACACCAACATTTTGAAAAACTTGCTCTTTGTGGAAAAACCCAGCCTTTGCTTGTCACAATTCATATGAACAAAAGTATTGTTAAAAGAAGAAAAACAAGTTAAAATTTTCACTCTACTTCCAGTAATCTTTTCTGTACATTCCATTAACAAAATTTTATGTGAGTTTGATATATATACTTGGAATATTTTCATATCAGTGCTATAGGTAGAAGAGACCATGACTGGACAGAAACAGAATTTGAAGCAAACAAATAACCACTTTATTCTATCCCTTTCTTATTAATTAGCACCAATTTTCATCAGTAATTTGATATAAAATATATGCAGCAATAATAACAGTCTGTCTAATATGAGGCAATTTGCCTTATATGAACTAATATTCTTATGCCCTGAAGGCTTACTACCTATTAGTTTGTAGTTTAATGCCTCATCTAATTTAGCCAAAATCCAATTTAAATATTCTAAAAGTCTAATGAGTAAATAGTAGTACAATCATCACTAACTCTGTACATTATGAAAATATAAGAAATGAAAAACATGAAAAAGAATTTGTCAGTGAAAAATGTATTTAGTATGAGAAAGTAACCATGCACAATACTGCGGTTTTCATTTTTAAAGAAAAACTTATACACATATGTAATAATTTTTGTTTTAATAACAAAATATTAGAGAGATATCAAATATCCAAAATACTGTGATGATTAAATAGTGCCAGTACAAATCATGAAACATGTAACTGTAAAAAAAAAAAAAAAAACCTCTGGCAATTTATGTATTTGAGATACACAGTTGGTTTTTTAAAAGGCAAAGCAACTCACAAATTATATACAATGATTATTTTCTCCAAGAAATAGAGGAAATACAGTGTATGTCTACACAGGCACATACTCTTCATTTAAGAATTAGAAAGTTAAATATGAAACAAGTACCACTACCTATGAGAGTAGAGACCTTTTGTATAACAAAACCTTCTAAATCAATTTTATTTTTGATTTGCTGAAAAGCCATCTTTGGAAAACTCTTAGAAATTTTCAAATCTATACTGTAACAAAACTGAAATGATTACAACCATATTTAAAAAAACTAATAAAAACAACACAAAGAAAAAATGTGCCTTTAAACACAAGTCTGAACAAAAATTTAGTGAAATATATTCTGGGAACAGAAGGAACTTAAGAAATGTAAACTTTTGTACAACTTATACTTTGAATGTTGGATGTTTCTTAAAGGCCCAGCTGTTCAAACCTTGATTCTCAATAATGATTCTGCTGAGGAATGACAAAACCCTCATTATGTGGGATCCGCTGGGACTGACTTACGTTCCTGGGGAAGAACATACTAGCACTAGTTAGGATACTGGAGAAGTAGAGACTTGCACTCTTATTTCTCTGTGCTTCTTGGCTGCCATGAGGTGAGCAGGGTGTTCATCTACACATTCCCCACCAAGGAGCCCGACCTCATCACGGACCCAAAGCAACAAGCCAAAACAAGTTGTTGTTTGTTTAAAGGTGACTATCTCAGATTTTTTACAGAAAAATGGAAAATTGAAACATATAGCATTTTCATTTTTTTGTACTGAAATTTCATCATCATTTGGGAAATAGTTTTATACTTTGGGGGTCACTTAAACTTTCTGGATTGAATTTCATTGTAAATAGTAAAGACAGTAGTAAAATTTAATATATAAATACTCAGCAATGGTAAAAATGAATTGAAATACAATAAAGTTTTTTTAAAAAAAAACATATATCATCTATATGTTTGTTGAAGTTACATTAATCAATGTAACCAAGATCAAACTAGTAGCCCTGGAACATGTATTTTATTTCAAATATCTTTTCTTCATTAAAGGGACCAAGAAACCTTGAGGAAATAATCAGCTAAGATTTTAATTAGGAAAGATACACCAGCCAGGTATGATGGCATAGGTCTGTAACTCCAGCACTCAGGAAACTGAAGTAGGAAGATTACTGAGAGTTCGAGGCCAGTCTGGGCTACAAAGTCAGTTCAAGCTCAGCCTGAAATGTATAGTGCGACCTTGTCTTGAAAAGACAAAAGCATGAATAAAAAATAATAAATAAATAAATTGATGTTATACTCCTTAAAAATGTTTTTAGCGGTAGATATTTCAGTGTTCTAATAACCTAGAATCTAAAAAGTTAATCTATTTACCTTGAGTTTGTATATAAAATTTCATTGTATAATTCAAACTCCATAAACTGCCTAAGAGAAGTAACAGGTAAAAATATGTTCAAGGGTAATGTTTTTCCACCATCCTGTACTAAAAGCTGTGGAGCACCACCTGGATGACTATCCTTGAACAAGAAACAGTAATCTCCTCTTTGACTAAACCTGGCCCCATCTCCATGTACCAACAAGTGCAGCACTGGCTAGGCCAGCCTTTCCCTTTAATTGGCTGTAAGTAATGTAAATAGGGAGAGCTGAGGTGGTGACGTGTAATCATTAGAGCAAGGTAACAGGACAGTCACTGTTTCCCTATCTATCCCATTACTCCCCAAACATGGTGGAATCAAGTGGGATGAAAAGCCATGACCCTAGCGCTGTCAGCTGGGATCAGGCCTGGAGATAAGAGGTTATGACTTCTCAGAGCAGAAGAGTTTGCACCTCAGAACTGAAGCACTGAGCCCCCAAACATTAAATGCTACCTCAGTTGTGTTATGCACATTGATCTTCTGTTTATCCTTCTCTGCATATTGCAGAGGCACTTTCAGGCCTCCTACCTAACCCAGCTCACAGTACTCTTGTATTTCCTACCATTTTCGCAGTCACTCATCCTAAGACAACTTCTTTTTTATGAATTAATATATTCTGGGTTGGACCTTGAGTCAAGACCTTTGTTCCAGTCAACCACTATATAGGCAGCAATTAGGACCCCCTTGGCTCCCCATAACTATAAACGCATCTTAGAATCTTTATTCTCACAGTGGGTTGCACTGCTTCGATGTGGTAGAGTGAAATTAACTCACTGGAATTCCAACAGCTTTTCCACGGGATTACAAATACAAACTTGCTGGACCTCATCTAGGTCTGGGAAGGTCTATCTATAAAAATCAACACCCAAGATTTCTTATCAACATACTTCACCATCAGGGAAACTTATATCCAAACCACACTTTCATTGTTTTTAAATATTACTACTATTATCTTAGATGTGAAAGAAATTGGGACAATATGAAAGTTGAAAGGATAACTGGAAATGAGTGATGTATTGAGGACTTAAAAGATTAAGTGTGTGGAGTAAAAAACAAGATTCAAAACTAAATTTTGTTCTTCTGAGGGGACACACACCTCACTCTCAATAGAGCAAAGAAAGGTCATAATAAGGAAAACAAAACAATCTTTCTGGTTTGAAAAGAGATTGTGAAAGTCCAAAGATTCTGTTTCAAGATCTTTAAAAAAGTTAACTATCTTCCATTTTAGGGAAATTTGGTGTAGGATAGTGGTTCTCAACCTTAAATTAATTTGAATTATTCGGAGAGTTTTAGAAACTACTGATGAATAGTTCTCACTTTTATAGTTGTGAATTACTTTTATGTTTTGTTCTGAGTATGGGGAATGTCTGAATCTTTTAAGATGATTCAAAAGTGGAGTCAAAATTGAGAACTAAGTCATAAGAAGCTACAAAAAAGACAACACAAAACAGAAGTCCATGTGTGGTAGATTCTGAAATGATTGAATGTAGTGAAGATTTATTTGATTTCGCAGGCATGTGTAACTTCTGGAATTCCTAGGAAACACTACAGTTTTTAAGATATCATGTATACTGATTCCCCAAGGTGATTATTATGATCAAATAAATAAAGACATATTTTAAAACATAGTCAAATAAATGAGTAAGACTACAAGGTTAATATATTTTTTGGAACATGGAAAGAAGTTAGAATCTACCAGTCCAAATATACTTACAACCCAGGTAAACTTGAATGTATAAATTGTCCAGTAATTTCCCTTGAATAGCATAGATCTTGTGGGTGTGTATGGGTGTGTGTGTGTGTGTGTGTGTGTGCGCGCGCATGTGCGTGTGTTGCCTGAGCATGGCTGGATTTTTGTAACCCTACTGCTGCCACTTTCCAGAGTGCTGGAATTATAGGCATGGACCAGCACACCAAGCAGATCCACCTATTATCAATGTCTTTTTTACAATGACCTTCTTATATTAACCTGAAACTTTAACCATGCACTAAACACTAAACACTTAAAAGTAAAGTGAATATATACTTAACACCAGAATATAAAACTTAACACCAGAACTCTAGATCTAAAGGACAATTTAACTCACATAACAGCTTTGATTTCCTTATTTTTTTAATTTGAAGGTAAAAGTAAAAATATGGACTTAATTACCAAGCTATTTACCTGATGGCTTTTGTGTTTGGTTTCAATGAACAACAAATGCAAACTCTTTGATGTACTACAAAGTACATGTAATAGAAACTGCTGTGTTTTTAATCAGTGCTCTGTAGAATCATAACTGCAGGACTGCAAGTTGAATCACACTAATAAGTCCCTCATGTTTCCTAAACAGAAATGTTTCTCAAATTTAAATCTTTATCAAAAGGAAAGTAGTATAAATCCTATACATATTTTAAAAACTTTATTAGAAAATATTTATAATTGCCAATTAAGTATAATTTCCTTATGATTATCATTTTTTAATAAATTTAAAACTAGTCATTTGATAAATTTCAAAGCCCAGTAGTAAATTTCAAATTATGATATTAAAGACAACATTATGTGTGATGCTTAACTGATAAACTTATTTTCAACACAGATACATCAATGTCTTCACGAGAAGTGATCCTCTTTTCTGTCCCTGCGCTTTGTAACTCAGCTTTATTTGCACCATTAAACTTAACTGCAAAGATTGCTGCAGAATCCTTTGTTTGTACAGTACATTATTTGCATGTAAAAATGGGCTCTGTTTTTACCTCTTTAGCCAGTAATATCCAAGAAATAGATATTAGAATTCTTTTCCTAGAATTTCCCTAGAAGTAAAGATAACATTATTATCAATCTTGGATTCTTACCCTTAAAGTTCAACTGAGGTATCATAAACACAACATTATACCCTAATATATATTTTTATTACAATCACAGTTCAAATTTTAATCTCTTAAATATCTACACCACTTTATCTAAAGAGACATTGCAAATATATTTTTACATGTAATAAGTGTCAGAAATTCAAGCTGTATTTTAACCAAAGAACACATAGAAGAGCATTCCAGAATGAAAAAAAAATTACACAGTAGTTAAATGTTAGATGTAGCAACTAAAACCTAATTTACGAAAAAAAACCCACATTATTTTTCTTTATTTTTATTTATTTTTAATGTAGGTATCTACTTCATGTTAAATCTTTTATAATAAAGAATGGTCATGCTAGCTAGTTATCTTTACCATATTTTTATTGGAGACACGTATTGCAGGTAATATCAGTTAACAAGAAAAAAAAATTTTCAGCTATTTCAATTAGACATCTTATGTACCCAAAACTAAATATTTATTCTAAACACAATTTAAAACATATAAAATATTTAAAAACTATGTGGGAAACCATATAAATTTTCTTATTTAACATAAGTAGATTTCTGTGTTTGACAATGCCTCTTGACCAGACAATATCACTTATCTCTTAGCTACCTGAAAAAATAACGCATTACAACTAGTTCTATAAAATATTCATTATTATCAGTGAATATCATGATCTAATAAAATCTGTGGTCATCCTTGTAAAGCCAGTTACAGATTGGAACCAAAAAAAGAAATTTATTTGCTAAAAAATTATCTGTGGCTTCAAAAACAATTATTATATTAGCATCTACATTATTTGCAATATTTGCATTTATTTTAAAATAATTAACTTGGATTCCACTCATTTGGCACATTTTAGCATATGATACCAATATTTATTTTCCTGAATTGTATGTGCCACAACTGTAGAAAAGACAAAATCCTACTCTCTGCCTAGATCAAGCTCTTCTGATGTATATTTCATGAATTTTTTGCTCATTGTCTATCATCCCTCACAGGAAAAATAATAATAAAAATAATCTAGGAACTGTGTTTTGTGCAAAGTAGCTGAAAAGTACAAATTAAGGATTTGTTTCTTATGCTGACAATTTAATGAAGAAATTCCCTCAGGTCTTTAACAGTGTTTCTTGGTGCAATACAGAGTTTTAAGAATACAGATATGGGATTAAATCATTCCAGATTTGCATTTCTAATGCATTAAGTTAATCACATGTCATTAAGAAAACAGGAGGAACATACTGTGCCACCTTTTCTGAGATGAAATATAAGTCAAAATTGCAAACTCAATTAGCAAAAGAAATAAATGAGATAACAAGTGTAAAATAATAAGCAAAAGAACTAACACATAGCATGTGCTCAAAAATATTTAATCAACTTTTTATTATTTTCTATATGCAGGTATAATATATATATATATATATATATATATATATATATATATATATATATATATATTTAACCCCTCTCTCTCTCTCTTACTTTCCTTTGTTTCATTCTCTTACATTCCCTTGTCTGTAACTCAGAGTAAAACCTAAGCAATCTGAAAAGAAAACACTGCCAAAATATCTCAAAATATTTGGAATAATGGACTTTCAATTCTAGAATATAGAGCACTTAGAAACTTTCCAGTTTGTATCTACTATAGGCAAAAGATGGAAAAACTGAAAATCATTGCTTTTGAAGATACATAAGAAATAGAAATGTCATAGCAAACTGGCACACCAGAATCTAGATAGCTGGAAAGAACCCCCAATTCAGTATCTGCTTACCCAGATCAAAAGGTAATGTAAACTATAAGATAATTTAGTTCACTGTATTTTTTTATTTTTTTTGGATTAAACAAGTGTGAAAATTTTGAACTGTCTAGGGTACAAACTATAGCCAGTCTATACAGTTTCTTAGCCTTTAAAAAAAATGAAATCTATGAAACTCTGACAGAGGATATCTAAGAAAAATCTCTTGCTAGCCCTAGCGGAGAAAGGACAAGAAGAGTCCTGCTAAACTCCCAGAAACTTCTTCAAAGCAAAGACTATGCACAGGGAGAGAATTTGCTTGAGAACTCTTTTTTCTTAACTACAGATTGAAAATACTTGAAAAAAAAAGCCTTTTGTTTGTATTTAATATATACATCGTTTCCCTTGTTATAATTACTTAAACAATACAGTGTAACAACTATTTATATAATATGGCACTACGTTAGGTATTTTACCCAGTCTCACACAGAGGGTATGCATAGGTTACATGCAAATATTACTCCATTTATGTGAGAGGCTTGAGAATCTATGGATTTTACTATTCGCCAGGAGTCTTGGAACTGGATAGTCACTTCAACTCTATCTGCAAAACATATCAGATGTGAGAACCTGGGAGAAGGAATTCAGCTAGCTGTTGTCTCCTCTACTTCATGTATCTTGCCTAAAGGAAAACAACAAAAACAGAAAACAGAAAAAATTCTAAGGAAATATATTAAGACTGTTGTGTCTTGACAAAATAGTAAAGTACAGAAAAAAGAGAGGGTAGCTGAACCAGTCGAAGAGGAAGAGGAATACTGATAAAATTGTATCTAAAACATATAGAATATTTTCCTGTTTTAAACTCTGTCAACACACAACACAGCTTCCAATGCATTTCAGCTGAAGGGGCTGCCAAATTCACACATTACCTAAGTATTAGTCCAACCAGAAGTTGCCCCCCTTCAAAAAGGAGATGATAATAAAATAAGCATATCAGAGGACTTTTAACTCCTACCAAGAAAAGTAAAAATCTTTTAACAAAGGACCCACTTACCTCAAGGGCTACATGCATACAAGACTATCAAAAGGCTAGAAAAAAATTGAAGAACCCACAGATATTATAAAATCATATTCAGGAAAAAATGCTACTAAAACATAAATTTTAAAACAATTATAGGAGCCAGGTGTGGAGGTGCATTCCTGTACTCCCAGCACTTGGGAGGCTGAGGCAGGCAGATTGGTGTAAATTCGAGACCAGCCTGGGCTACAAAGTGAGCCCAAGTCCAGCCTAAACTGCATAGCGAGACCCAGTCTCAAAAAGACAATTAAATTAATTAATTAATTAATTAAATAATTATAGTAAAAGGTTGGAGGTCTAAAGTAAAATGCAACAGGCAACAGGCAATGTTGGCAGCGTGATGAAAAGTTTAAGTATAAGCACTAAAGGGGAATTTAGTATAATGGTTTGTGCCTGATGGGCCCCAAAGTCTCGTGCAGTAATAAGGTGTGGATTTTTCTGATGCAGCTGAATGCAGAGTTTGGGACTGGTTCATTGTCGTGTGTTGGGCTTCAGGGTGTGAGTACTAGCCTTGAAATAGGGTGGGTAGCCTGCATGTAACATAAGGGAGCAACCAGAGGTTTCTCCTCCCTTTTGCTCGTGTTGCTTTTGTTTTCTTCTGCTGCCACAAACTGTTGCTCCTCTGCCAAGCTACTTTATCTTGGAGGCAAACGATTATGGACTGAAACCTCTATAGACTGTGTGCTAAATAAACCTTTCCTCTTTTAACTTTGGGTGTTGAGTATTTTGCCTCTCCTTAATAAAAGACAAGTAACTAAGATAGCAAAATAAATGAACAAACAAACAAAAGCAGCAAAAGAATGTCTCTGATCTATTCAGCACTTGACTCAACACAGTAAAGGAAAGAAATTGAACATGAAGACAGATGAAATATAACTTCTCAAACTAGACTACAAAGATAAAAGTAGCAAGCAGAACAAAGTATGTAGAAACTGAAGTATGATACAGAAAGTTATAGAAAACAAAATCAGAGTCACAGCAGAGATAAGGAAAGTATATGACAGAAATATTTTAAGGAATAGTGACAGGATTTTCTAAAAGTAACAATAGACAACAAACTACAGATTTAAGTAGTTTAGAGTATGCTGAACAAGATAATTGTCAAATATGCTGCACTACATGTATCATATTCAAACTTAAAATCAGAGAAAAAAAAAACTTTTGAAAGAAGCCAGAGGGTACACAAATATATTTTCCATACAGTAACAAAGAAAGTGTTAGGCTGTGAATGTCTCAATCTTTCCAAAAGTTATATGCTGAAAGTTGACTCTCTGGATTCATGGCTTTAAGAAGTGGCTTTAGGAGTGGATTAGGCCATAGGGAAGAGTCCTATTAATAAGTTAATGCCTTTCTAAAAGATACCATGGAGATGCGCTCCATTGTCTGGCAAGTGAAGACACAGAAAACTGTTAGCTTTCTGGGCATGGAGCCCTCTCCAGACACTAATAAGCTGGCATCTTGATCTTGGATTTCCCAGCCTTCAGAATGCAAGAAATAATTTTGTTTTTATAAACCTCCCACTCTACGGTGTTTTGTTTTGCTTTGCTTTGAGCATAGGAAGACAATAACAAACCACAAGAAGAGAGTAGAATGAAAGTGCTTTAAAGTAACAAAATATTGAAATCCTAGATACAAAGTACAAAGAATTTCTCAACAAAAGTGAAAATCTAAGGGGAGGGGGCTGGGGAATGCATATCAGTGGTAGAGCCCCTGCCTTGCAGGCACAAGGCTTTGAGTTCAATACTCAATACTAAACACACACACACACACACACACACAAAAACACACACTAAGCCCTGATAGGATTGATTGGCAGCTGATTTACACAATGAAGAATGTTAAAATAAGCTCTTCAGGTAGAAAGATGTTTATGCAATTCAGAAAGTAGAACTCTACTCAAAGAAGTAATAGGAGACATAAATGAATCTAAATACTCAATCTTCCTAATTGATCTAAACATAATTATTAGAAATAATAACAATGTCAATTGATTTTATAATCATTGTGCATGTATATGTGAATTGAATGTCAACGACATCACAAGGTATGAGAAAAAGAAATTGGGAATGTGCTAAGATATTTGGACTACACATGGAAAAGACTTAAAGAGAATAACACCAAATGAGACAAAACAAAATAGAGTCAATCAAAACAAAAGGATCAACATAGTACATTAAAAACAAAATATAAGATCAATAATGGCTACTATAATGCCTCTTGATATTTCCAAAAGAATTGCTCATGTCATCAGGTATTATTGAACAAAACAGTACAAAACCAAACCAATAAAAGCAAAACATTAGAGACAGTATAGGACTTCAAAAGAAGATAATAGTCAAACCAGAGTGGGTATCATAGTATATCTTATTGTCTTCAAAGTAGTTGCCTATACCATCAGACTTGATACTATCAAAGCAGAATAGAATAAAATCAGTCAAAACAAAATAATGAAAGCAATACAGGGTTTCAAATCAAGCTAATAGGAAATAAAAAATGGCTACCATAATATATCCTGCTATCTTTGGAATAGCTGTGCATGCCATCAAATCTAATACAAGAAGACAAACTGAAACAGAATAAAATCAAGCTAAACAGAACAATGAAAGTGATATGGGTTTCAAATTAAGATAGATTATCAATGGTCACTGCCTTCCCTTTTTAGACACTTCTTCCCCTTTCACTTTCACAGGATGTATTGTACATTTTGGATCCCACTAACTCCTTTAGTTTTTATATTAGGGAAGCAACCCACTATTCATCTAAGTGATTCTGAACCTTTTTACCTCTGAGCATGATCTCAAGCTCTATCCATTTGTCTATAAGAGCCTCAAGGTTTTCTTTCTTTACAGCTGAGTAGTTTTCCATTTTATAAATGTGTCATGGCTTTCTAACCTGTCCTGAGCTGACCAGCAAGCTACCCCACTTTGTTTCTGCTTCCCTATCACATAGAGCATTGCTTTCTCATGTTTGACTTTCAGTCTATAAACACCCTTTCAGATTAAATGTATTTCTTGTATAAAGCATATTGATAGATCCTCTCTACTGATCCACTCTGCCTCTGTTTCTTTTTATTGGCGAATCAAGGCCATCTATATTAGTGATCATGGCCAAACTTCTCTGCCTTATCTCTGCCATGCTTTTTTTCTTCTGTTGGCTGTCTACTTTTCCCCTTCATTCCACTGTCTGTCCCATTTAGTAAGCCCCGTGTGCCGCTGTTCCTGAAGTCATGGTCTTTTCCTCTCTCTCTAGAATGTCCTTCATTATTTTTTGTAGGGTTGGTTTGGTGGACATGAATTTCCCCAATTCCTCTTTGTCATGGAAGCATCTTGTTTCTCCATTAATTTTGAGAGATAGTTTTGTAGGGTACATCAATCTGGGCTGGAGGTTATTTTCTTTCAGGACTTGGAATACTTTACTCCAAGCTCTTTTTGACTTGATGGTTTGTATCAAGAAGTATGTCATGATTCTGATGGGTTTTCCTTTATAGGTAATTTGTTTCTTTTCTCTGGCAGCTTTAAATATTCTGTTCTTGTGTTGAATTTCTGGGGTCTTGGTTATTATATTTCTGGGTGTAGATCTATTTTGATTATAGCTGGCTGGAGTTCTGTATGCCTCATATTTCTGAATATCATTTATTTTTCCTATGCTTGGGAAGTTTTCTTTAATTATTTCTGTAAATAGTCTTTGTATTTTATTTGTGTCTACCCCTGCTTCTTCACTCATATTTTTATTCTTAAGTTATTGATCCTCTTGTCATCTTCTAGCCTTTGTATTGTTACTTCCTGGTTCCTCATTGTTTTTAAGAGATCTTTCCTTTCACAATCACACATTGCACACATTTGAAGATCTGATAGTCTATCTTTAGTTTCTTTCAAGCAGTTTTGCCAACTTTTCAATGGAGTCTTTAATTTCCTGGTAATCTCTTGGAATCTGTTTCATGTATTCTAGATTTTTTTATATTCTTTATTGAAAGATTCCCTCCTTTTCCTATGCTCCTTCATTCTTCCATCTGTGTCCTCTTGGGAGGTGCTTAGCATCTCTTTTATTATTTTCCTTGTATCTTCCTTTACTTGTATTAGTATTTCTATTTTAAGTTCTTTTATAATTTCATGACGATATTTCTATATGTCAGATGCTGCCTCTTCAGAAACTGCAGGTGTGCAACCCCCAATCTCTTCTACGTCCACCTCTCCTGGCCCAGTACTGTTTGGGTTGGAGGCTGGAGAATTCCTTTTGTTTCTTCCTCTTGTCATGTTTCTACAGAGTACTTCGGGCTTGCCAGCCACCAGCTTAACTGTGACTGTGCATCTCCAGGTTCCAACAATGCTTCTCACATGGTGGTTCTGGCTCTGGTTGAAAGCGTTGCCAACTCCCACTTTCCTCTGTTTAAATTTTTATTTTTTTATTCTCTCTGTGGGCTTCAATTCTCACTTTAGTTTCTTCCTGGGTTGAGGGGACACACCTCCTTTCTTGTCTTCTCCAGAGAAATGATAAGTAAGCTAAGAGAGGAAGCAAACGAAACTATACTTTGTATCCAAATAAAACTTGCTATGTCAGAATAAAACACAAAAAGGATGAAAACAAAGACTGTAATACAGTAATTTTAATCCAACTATATCTACAATCAATATTCAAAGTATTCCACTCAGGATTGGATTCTTGGATTAAAATTTTTCAATCTAAGTTATATAAAAGAAACCCACAGTAGAAGTTTATATAAATAATATTAAATTTAACATTAAATTTAACAAAACTTTAGTTTAAAAGTAAATGTATAGACACAGATATAGCATTTTAACACTAACCAAGATAATACAGCAGCAGCTACACTAATTTATAACCATCTCTAAAAGATGGAATATTATCAAGGGTAAAAACACACTTATAAAGATAATTAAAAAAAAAGAAATAGGACTTTCTTTTAAGAATTCAGAACCTAAATATGTGAGGACCTACTAGCACAGTACCAAAACATGGAGCAGAAACTGACAAAACTGAAAGAAGAAACAGACAAACTGACTATTGCAGTTGAAGATTTCAACACCTCTCTGTCAGTGATCAATGGATTGTGTAGGCAGAAAAATCAATATGAAAATATCTTACCTGAACAGCACTATTAATCAACTTGATCTTTTTTCATAATTACAGAATATTGCATTCAACATCAGAATTTACATTTTTGAGCATGTAAAAATCATAAAAACTTATAAATATAAGTGAGTTCCTTTAAACTATGGAAGCATACAGAAAAATATGGCTATTGCTAACATTATAATCAATAGAAACCAAGTGCATTCCATTTCTAAGAAGAAACTGAATACATTCCATTCCTTTTAAGGATGAAGTATAGTGATTCATGTCTCTAATCCCAGAATTCTGAGAAGTTGAAACAAGCATTGCATGTTCAAGTCTAGGATGAGGATGCAGCTCAGTGAGATGTCTGGGTTCAATCCCCAGAACAATCGTTCCATCAGTCAATATTTGTAGAGGTTTCTGTGAAAGGGTAAAGGATAGCTTGAGCCCAGGAGTTAGAAAACACCAGAACATCCTGTGTCAAAAAAATGTTAATTAGAATGTTCTAACAGTGCTTTTCAATGTAAAAGAAAAGCATATATACTATTGCTTGTAGATGAAAAGATTACATGGGAACCCCAAAAATAGCAAATAACATCAAAATAAGCATTATTTTTAAATTTAGCACAGTATGTATGGTATCTGTAAACAGAAAGCAACAAACACTGGTGAAATCAAAGATATAATTAAATGAAGAAACATTCTGTATTCATAAATTGATGTAGAAGAAACACATCCTCTTTAAAAGGAAGAAAAACAGCAAAAACAAAATTAAAAGATCGATGTTACTTATTTTTAAGTTTAAAAACTAGAATACTCATGGCTAAGTGTTGCTGGTTAAATAATAGGCAAATAGGTTAACAAAACAAAATAGAGACCAAATATATATTCACACAAATAGTTTCAACTGATTGTTGACAAAAACACTAAGGTTTAATAGAGAAAAGTGAATCGTCCAAAAAAAGTGCAATTGAACTAGATGAAAGCTTTGTAGTTTATGCAAAAAGTAATTTAAAATGGGTCATGAAACATCATAAAAGTAAACAGAAGGGAAAATATGAATGACTTTAAATTTTAGGATTTATTTTTAGATACAACATTGTGGTTGCTAATTGATTGCTTGTGAACTTGAGTGGGAATGCTTAGCTTAATTGAGTCAGCAAAGATCGGAATCTGGAAGACCTACTTTAGGGAGCACTATTGTTGGAACAGTATAAAAGGAGGTATGGGATGAAAGGATTTCAGTTGATTTTTCTCAGAGGAGCTCTGACTCTTCTCTTCAGAGGAGCTCTTGTCCTCGCGATAGCTAAGGATGGCTGCTGTTCTCTTTGGAGGACCTCCAATCTCTACTTTGCCTCAGCTTCATCATCTGGCTTTTGATGCAGATTCCTCAGCTGCCAGCATTGCTCTTTCAGCCTGCTGGCACAGACACTTTAACTCTAATGCTGACCCCTCTGTGTCCCAGTGCAGAACCCTTAGTTTTCCATTGTGAGATGTGTACTCCTACAGGACACTGCTTATGCTATTCAGTGCTTACTGGAGTCAGACATGGATGAATGGAAAGCATCTGTCTATGCACTGGAAACTTGAAGGATTGAGGCTTTCAGCTGGATACTTAGAATCTCCAGTGCATAGACAGATCTTTTGCATTTTTTTTCATTTGATGTTTGCACCAGCCATTGTAGGCCAATCTTGTGAATTTCTGTGTCTTGCATTAAGTCTGATTCAGAGCATGTGCAGTTTTTAAGGAGCCTTGCCCCACATTTGCAAGCTCCTGTAAGCACTGGTATTACAAAATTGTTACTGGAAGTACCAAAGAAATAGAATTGGAAAGATAACATTTCAAAAATGGTTTTAGGGGTTCTTGGAGATGTTGTCTAACTTGATAAGACCTAGTAATGCTATGGTCCATTCTTTTAATGGTGTAGGGGTATACTGATATCCCTTGATGTGAACTGCTTAAAATCATATAAAATGTAGGTAAATTCAATGATCCTAACTCACCACTTGTGAGATGTAATGAATTTACTGGATCTATATAAATATTTTAAATATTTTTGGCAGAGTTGGAAATATAATGATGCTTGCTGATTGGATTTGGCATCATTGGACAAGTTAGTGAAGAGAAATAATTAGCTCAAACATTCATGAGATATCTAAGGCCTTCTGACTATAAGGATAAATTGGCAAAGAAAAATAAGGAGCTCAACAATGCAAATTCCCAGCTTCAGACACATAAAAAATTTAAAAGCTTCTAAATGTGTATTGAAAGAAAATTCCTTTTCCTTTAGCATTAGAGCCAAGATTTAAAAATCCCAAACATAGGCTTTCAATGAGATTCTTCAATTCTTCAGTGCACTGACAGATGTTTTGCACTCCTGCATCTAACTTTAGTAACACAGGCATTAAAAGTATAATCCATGAAAGAGAAATTTCAGAAGTTAGCCTTTACTGTAAACTTTGTTCTGTGAAAAACACTTGGAGACATTATTCACAAATTTCATATATGACTTCTAAATATTTAGAAGTTTCTTAAAATTTACCAATATAAAAAAATAGGTTTGTAAATGGGCCAAAAGGCTTACTAAATATTTCACCATAAATGAAAGAAGTAAAAATAAACATATGAAAACTTCCTCACTTGTGAAGAGGAGGAAATTACTCATCATGATAACAATGAAATAACATCATACACTCATTAAAGCAGCTAGAATTTAAAAATTTGAAAATATCAATTGCTAGTGAGAATGTGGAATGACGGGTCTCACTGACTGTTAATGAGAATGCAAAATAGTAAAGGTATTTTGAAAAACAATTTGGCAGCTTTTTCCTAAAACTAACATAGTCTTATAATCTATCAATTACTGGAAATTTGTGCAAATAGATATAATTTAAATTATATGGCCACTTTCCATTGGTTGTACCTGTATGTCGCACAAGAGCCTCATGAACTCTTAGGTAAGGCTTTTGGAAGGTGACTGGATTAGGTGTGTGTTTATAGATGACTTGTTTTTAGGAGATAGGATCTAGTCAGAAAAGGCAGGTCATTTGGGGCAGACCTAGAAGGCCTCAGCTCCTACTTTAGGTCTTTCTTTCATTTCTACTGTACCATGACCAGTTCTCAGTCACCAACCTGCTCCATATGCCTTTCTGTCTTGGAGATAGCCATATGGGTACTAAGATATTAGCCAAAATAAATCTCTCCTTGTTTGGATTGTTGTGTTGGGTGTTTTGTCTCAGCAACAAAGAAATGACTAATACACACAGAGACATAAACACACACACACACACACACACCAAAAATTGTACACAAATATTTACTGTTTTACTCATAACTGTTCAAAACATGAAAACAAGAAAAAAATTATTAAATAAGTGGATAGGCAAAGGAAATAGATTATATACTATCAATTGAATAGAACATATTACTCAGAGAGAGGACTAAGATCTCCAATATACAAAGAACTCAAATAAACTAGACTTACTAAAATAAAACACCCAATCAAGAAATGGGCAAGTGAAATGAATGAACATTTTTCACATAAAGAAGTATAAATGAGCAGCAAACATGTGAAAAGATGGTCAACATCACTGGCTATTACAGTAATGCATATTAAAACAACGCTAAGTATCCATCTTACACCAGAAAGAATGGAAATCTTCAGCAAACCAATGCATAACAAATGTTTCAGTGGTTGCAGTGAAATAAGGAACACTTTCATTGCTGATGAAAATGGAAACTAGTACAACCACTATGGAAACCAATATGGAAATTCCTCGAAGAATTAAAATTAGAAATTCCAAATGACTCATCAGTGCTCCTTTAAGGTATCTTTCCCCAAAGAGCTAAAGATATCATACAATAGTGATACATGCATACCAATATTTATCATAATATGGTTCATAATCACTAAATCCTAAAAGCAGCCAGTATATCAATCAATAATCAATTGGAAAAAGAGAACATGGCATCAATACATAATGGAATACTATTCATCTTAAAGAGGAACAAATTCTAGACATTTGTAAGAAAATTAATACACCTGGAAAATATAATACTGAGTGAAATAAATCAGACACACAAGCTTAAATACCATAAAATATTTTTCAGTTGATATTAAATACCATAAAATATTTCTCAGGCAAAGTACAAACAAAGGGTAGAACAAAGTATGGATAGAAGCAGACAAGGAGATAGATCTTTAGCAAATGAGAAGTGGTCCAGGATATCAAGGGTGAAGGGAGAGGGGGAAGAGAAGTGGAAATAAGTAAAGATATGCCATGTATAGAAACCTAACAATCTCAGAATGAGAACAAGCCAATACATATCAATTACAACCACATTTGTAAATGACTTCAATTTGCACCAATCAAAAGAAATAGACTGGAAGAATAGATTCAACAAACAAGATCCAACAATATGCTACATACAAGAAACATATTTAACTCAAAAGGAAATCACAGACTGAAATTAAAAGGATGAAAAATAATAGTTCATGTGACAGGTGCCCAGAAAAAAAAAGCAGTGTAGTTATTCTACTTTCAGACAAAATGAATTTCTAGCTAAGACAGATCAAAAGAGACAAAATAGGTCACTACAGAGTTGTTAAGGAAAAAACCCCAAGAGGAAGACATAACAATCATAAATATATATGCACCAAATACTGATACACCTGGCTACAAAAAAAAAAAAGCTATTAATAGACATGAAAGAACCAAACAAGCAAATAAACACTAATACAAATTGTAATGGGAGACCTCAATATCCCACTGTCACAAAACCACAGCTTATCTGCACAAAAATCACCAAAGAAATATAGAACTGAACCAAATTTGTGAACAAATGGACTTAGTTGATATCTAGAGTATTCTATTCCATAATATCAGAATACCCATTTTCAGCTGCACATGGGATGTTCTCCAAAATAGATCACATACTAGTCTACAGAAAATGGTTGCACAAATGCAAAGGAGTTGAAATTATTCCATGTATATTATCAAACCATAGTGCAATGAAATTAGAAATCAATGGCAAAAAAAACCACAAAAACTACAAAAATCAATGGAAATTAAATAGCACCCTTCTGAACAATTAATGTGTCATAAATGAAATTAAAGAAGAAATTAAATATTTTTACAATTAAACAGTAATGGCAATACAACATACCAAGATACATAGAAGGAAATTAAACCAGTTCTTAGGGAAATTATACTGGTGAATTCTCACATCAGGAAAACAGAAAGCTCAAATGAATAACCTAATGCTGACCTTCAAACTTCCAGAGAAAAGGGACAAGTTAAGCCAAAAATTCATATGAGGGAGAAAATTATAAAGATCATAGCAAAAATTAATGTAATTGAGACTGAGAAAGCAATACAAAGTATCAATGAATTAAAGAGTTGGTTATTTGAAAGATTAAATAAAATTGTTAATCCTTAGCCAGCTTTATCAAAAAAATGAAAGAACATTCAAATTCATGCTCTTTGGAATGAAATGGGTGAAAAAACAAGGTATACTGCAGAAATCCTGAAAATCATCCATACCTACTTCAAGAATCTTTACTCTAATAACTGAGTTGGGGGGAATGGAAGGGAAAATAAAAATAATGAGAGAAGGAGAAAATGGAAACAAAGCTTTTGTAAATAAAAAGGGGGAAAGAAACTGAAGGGATGTGAAGGAATGGGGGGGAAAGAGCAGGTAAGACTGGTTATGTATGGGCAGGGGATTTAGCTCAGTGGCATAAGCACCTGCCTTGCAAGTGCTAGGTCATGAGTTTGATCCCTGGCCAAAAAAAAAAAAAAAAGATTGGTTAGCACAGAAGAAGCCAGCTCCTTTAATGAATAAAATCTTTACATTACATGATCAAAATTCCTGGCAAAGAACATTAGAACTTTCCCTACAAAAGAAACAGCCTGTAAAGAGGAATGTTTTCTGATTATACCTTCACAAAAGAAGCAGAAGTTCCTCTTTCTCCATAAACAATCAACAAGCAGCTTTCCCCCCTCTCCTTTCCTATTAAATTCCCCTTCTATTAACCTATTGCAGAAGCAGATTTGAATTATTGGTTTTTCAATTCTTGACCTCCTTCCTAATGATCTTTCCATAAAGCTTTTTTTTTTCCTGAAAAATCTCAATGGCATAATACTAACTTATGCATATCAGGCAGTGAGTCAATGACAGGTATCAAAGCTATATAATGGCACAAATTAATCTTAAATGAATGTTGGTAAGTACAAAAGCCAGTGCAAAAATGCCATAAGTTGTACATTTTCACTTTTATGACATTGTAGAAAATTCTAAAGTATTTTTAAAGTAAAGAAATTAGTGGTTGTTAGGGTTTGCAGAGGAAGTAATTTTGTGCATGCGAATTGTGTGGATTAGTGTGTGCGTGTGTGTGTGATTGTGTTTGTCGATATAAAAATTTCTATAGGGATATGTAACTATTCCACATGATAATATAGTGATACACCCATAACATTCACTTGTTAAAACCTATCAAACTCAATGGCACCTTAATGAATGGAAATATAAAGAAAATAAATTATGACACTAGGGAAATCATTTAATGAAATGTAAACACTGAAAAAATATGTTTTGTAAATGTTATAATCTCAATGAAAAGGGGAGGAACTAACCTAAGAAAATTTCAAAACTCATTAATACCTCAAATAAAAACAACAGGAATTGTACAGACGCATTATTCTACAGGTGGCAAAGCTCTTTTTAAACTGGTGTATGAATTAACATGTCTGAAATCACAATAGGTATATTTTAGAATCAGATAAATCAACAAAGAGATTGTGGATAACAGGCAGGTTCCTCAATTTTGGACAGGATGCTAGAATGAGTGAGCAAAGAATGAAAGCAACAGTGGTGACTAGAGTGAACTTCATAATAGTAGATATAGAATGGACACATTTATGTGATTTATGTTTAGCCTAACATAACTCAAAATGAATGAACATAAAAATAGTTGTCTGTATATATACAAATTAGTATTCACATTATAATTCCAAGGTCTGTTGCTAAAGGAGCTAAGAAGCAATATTCAACTAATAACGAGCATAAGCAATATTCAGGTCTTTGTTTTTGCTATCATTTTTAATAAAAGAATCAGTGCTCCTTATAAAGAAACAGCTGACTCTAGGAGTGGAATAGTATATTTACAAGTACCAATATATACGGAAGTATTAAGAAAAAGAATAAAGAGAAAACTCAATAATTATGTAAAAGTTATAACGGAGCCAAACTGAAAGTCCTCTAAATGCCAAAGTTGAAAAATTGAGGGACAAAATAATGTAGTAATGGATTATAATGCAAAGTATAAACTAAACATAAATATCATTTCATTAGTCATCTTTTCATCGTTCTGATAAAGTACCCAACACTAGCATCTTAAAGATGAAGGGTTGATTTTAGTTCATTAATTTCTAATGGTTCAGTCCATAATTAATTAGCTCTGAGACAGAAACTGCATGTTGGAAGGTTCTGGTGGAAGAAATCTGCTCATGTCATCTTGGTGCACAAGCAGAGGGGGAAAGAAAAAAGTAGAACTTCAATCCAGAATATATACTTCCAGATCATATAACACTGACTCACCATTTCAACCTGGCCCTACCTCTAAAACCACATTAAATTACTAAAATCTTCAGTGAGTGAATTTACTGAAGAATATAGCACCCCAATTATCCAATCATCTTCCAAACACATGAAATTAGGGAGAAGGAGATCCAAACCATAATATTCATCAAATTTACATTGATAAAAATAAGAGATCAAATAAGCAAATGAAATGGAAGCAGTATTTATAAAAATTCTATAGAAATTCTAAAGAATTGTCCCACTAAAGAATGAGTTATAACTCCTATGCTGTAAGTAGGGATAGTGACTTCCTGCCAACCAATACTGCATAGAAAGGTGTGGGTGTTTGAGAATTTACAGTGGTGAAACTAAATATTATCTCAGTCAGTTGCAGATGGTTGGCATCAATTGAGCTAATTCACTTGATAAGGTATATCCATGGCATAACGAGATGAGAATGGCCTTTCACTCCTCTGCCTTCCTCCCTCAAATTTTAACTCCAGTCCAATAATGAGAAAATATCAGAAAAATCTCATTTAAAGGACATTTTATGATATCTAACTAGAACTTTTCAGAACTCTCAAGGTCATGTCGGAGAACATGTTACAGTTGAAAGATGCTAAACATAAAGACAGAATTAATTTGTATATGTTGGAGTTAATTCCAGAACAGAAAAAAATTTAGATTAAAAATTAAAGTAAACAGAGTAAACTTTGCACCTCAGTTAATAAAAATATATCACTATTGGTTCATTATTTTGTCATAATTTTACATTGCTATAAATTTTACAACAGGATGACTTTGTAAGGTAAACCTTAACTCTATGAACTATTATTGTGACTTTTCTATATAACAAAACCTAAACTAAAACATGTATAAATAAGCACCAAGCAGCAGGTCTTATTTATATCATAAATTGTTTTGTAGTTGCCTCAAAATTATGGCACAAATAATGCTCAGCTCCTGATCTCAAATTCTCTTTCCAATATAATTTATAGTAATAGTCATAGTAATTAGAAGAGCATCATTTCATGATTTTCCCTTCGGGTCTTTGCTGGAATAAAGCTAAGGTAAGTACTCTTTAATTCAATAAATTCAATAATTCAATAATAAATATTGGAAGTAACTGGAACTTGTGTCTTTCAAGAAGAATTGTCATTTCCACTCTAAGTTGATAATAGTTTCTCATTTTTTTGCCTTTCCTGCCTTTTCTGAAGAATTAATCTGTGGTAAGACTAAATTAGATTCTCCTCTTTAGGCACACTAAGGTGGCTTTCCTATTACAGTACATCAAAGATGTATTTCAATGCTCAATAAATTTTTCAAGTTTAGCTTGTAATAAATGGAAAGTAGAAGGAATTTTATTAACCACCAGATATGTATTTTTTCACTAAGAATCTGGAGTTAGAAGCCAATTTGGAAGGCACACATAAATCTTATGAATGTATTGGTAGGGAATGAGTGAGCAATGCTATCAAATAGCATTTTTTTATAATTTGATGATATTTAAATAGATGGGCATGCAGAGTGCCTGGAATGATATTCTGAATATTATTCTCACTGGTCTTATTATGATTTCCTGGGCTATTCATATACAGAGTCATTTGAAAGCAGAACTAAAGAATTACGTTTTTAAAATATCTTGGGCTTACTGTTAGAGAAGTGGGCACTTTAATTCACAATTACTTTTTAAGATTTTTACATTAGCTGAACTATAGATGTTTTCCTAAACTGTGAAAGCCATCTAATATAATCAAAATGTCTTGATTAATTGTGAAGGATGGATAAAAAGTCCTGGTTCAGGTTGACTAAGCGTTACTGTTAATAAAAAGAGACTAGACTGGGTATGGTGGTGTGTGCCAAATGTAATCCCTGCATTTGGACAGCTAAAGCACAAGGATCTAGATGAGTTTGAGGGTAGCTTGGGCCACATAGTGAGTTTCAGATCAGCTTAAATCAAATAGTGAGACCATATCTCAGGTTAAAAATAAAAATAAAAAAAAAACAGAAAGAAAAAAATTGAGCAATGAAACTCAGCACTGCTGTGCTCCGGTACAGTACATGGATGCTAGGTATGTAGAAAAACAATTTTGATAACACAGTTCCATGAACTGACACAAGAAAAGAACTTGTTTAAAAAGTGCTTTTGAAGTATAGCAAAGGAACATAAATTTTTATTGGTGGTTCCTTTATTAAAAAATAACTATGTTATGCTAAGATCTGTTAAATAACTTTTAAAATAAACTTTAATGCTACAGCTATTCCGAATCATCAGAATCATGTGTTTTTCTTGACTGTTACTACAATGAACATCTGTTAGACACTACATATAATGTATCTGTGTGTGTTTCTGTGCCTTAGATTCTAAAATAAAATTTATGTTAAATAGAAGTATATGAGATGATCTTGTTCTATTTATTCAGTCTACAAACTATTAAGTACCTATTATGGTAGCACTCACGACAAGTGATTACAATGTATCAAGTAACAGAACAGACAAAAATCTCTATTCATTTCCTTATAAGACTTATAGCTATTATTACTATATTTATATCATGTTGTCCAAGAGAGGGGGTAGAGAAGAAGAATACTAGAAAAAATGAATCTAATGATCAAATATATTGCATGTTAAAAGTGAGAAGTGCTGCTGAAAATTATTTAAAGTGGGAAAAGTACGGGATATTGGGAGCACTGAAGGGGTAGGAAAATGAGTCAAATTTAGATTGGTGTTAACAAAAAAATCATTTTTAAATAAAAATTTTAACAAAATCAAAGAGATAGCTTTATGATCATTTGAGTAAAATATTCTCAAGCATTAGTGTAGTGAAAGAACTATGCAAGACTTTTAACACCCAGCTGAACTGAATCAGAGTGGTGCTGGTTATAGAAGGTCCACTTCATGGTTGCTGCCAACAGTAAAGAAAGAACTAGAAAGGAAGATGGCGTGCTGTTGATCCTCCTGGAGAAACTTGTCACAGTGACCTTCCTGATATGAATGCAGCTGTTTTCATTGTCAGAGAAGCTTCAGTCCTCTCTGTCACTGAAGATGGCTCTGGTTCTCTTTAGGGGAGCTCTGGTCCTTACCTTGAGCTTTGCTTCCTGGTTTCAGTGAAGATCCTTCAGTCTGCTGGCATAACTGCTGTGGAATTTCTAACTTCCACAGCTGACCTTTAGCCCTTCCCAGTGAAGATCATTGATAATGGACTTGCATGAGACACTGTTGTGGGCTCACATCCTCCACCCTGACTTGTGGAGTACAATGCCGTGGGCTCTAGGTCTTCAACTGGACTTGTACAGGACATTGATGTGGGAACCAGCACCCTCAGCTGGAATCTTGGATCTCCCATATGTGACCAATCACGTCTATTCTTTTGCATTTGACTCTTTGGGTGAATATTATAAAATAATCCTATAAATTATGTGTCCTATATTAAATCTTTTCCCTTGGGAACTCTGCCCACAACAATTAGGAATAGTCAGTGCAACAGAACTAAATGAAGATAGTGCTATGGATTCCAGGAAAATTAGTCAGGTCAGTGTGGCTTTAGCAGAGTGAGGAAGGTTCAACAATTTTGGAACTAAAATAGAAAATAACAGAGGTCATACATGCTCACACAGTGAGTTGAATGCAAAGACATCAAACCACTTAAAACAAATGAATTTCATGAGTTGACTAATAATTTGAAAGAAAGAGCCAAAATAAAAGTCATACAATAGGAAACTGGGAGTTAGAACTTTCTTAAAGGGAGGAAAAGGGATCAAGAGATGGAGAGAGAGGGGAAGGAGGGCAAGGAAAGGGGCTGAAAAAAGCAATTAAGAACTGTCATGTGGATGGACCATGCACAGAAAAAATGGAAACACTGTGCATGACAAACATGTACTAAAGGAAGAAAATCAAGAGATGGGTGGAGGAAAAGAAGATAAAAAGGAATTAAATTGTATTATGTACATGTAACAACTCCACACAAGAAATTCCAACATTGTATGCTATAAAAATGTACTAATAAAAAGTATTTTTTTAAAAAAGAATAGCTCTTGTTGATAGCTTCAGATTTAGATTATGGATGTAAAAAGGAAGATGAGAGACTCAGTGAGAGGATAAATTGCTGTAATCAAGATGACAGTGTTTTAGAAGTACAATCGCAGGGGAGATAGAAAGATGCAGCCAAACTCAGGATATCATCATAAAGCAGCAGAAGTAAGATTGATTACTAGAATTTGAAAATTAACAAAATTTTAAAAAATTGTATCCAATAGTTTTCTTCACCCTCAGGAACATAAATGAGGCAGCTGCCTGTATGTCAAGTAGAAATAGGGGGTTTCGAGTTTTCGCAGATGGGAATGTTTGGTTTCTAGTCTCACGCAAAACGACTTGGGAATCATCACTCTATACTATTAGGAAAAGTTGAGCAAACCTCAAAGCCAACTCTTCTGAAATGTTTTAGATAAATGATGTTAGCAGATAAATAACTGCTTCCAAAATAAGAAAAACAGGACACATGAATACAGAGAAAATAAAGATTCTTTTGTGCAAAAACTCCCAAGCAGAAACCTCTGCACGAACCTATACAGAGATTAGAAAAGTCAGACACTGGAAACCACTAAAGCCTCAGTGTGGATGAATCTGAATGTTAAAAACTCCAGAGGAGACTTGTCTGTGTGGAAATTCAACACTTGTAAATATTACATGCAATTCACAGTTTCTCACCTTGAATAGGATAGTGGAAACATCAAGTAGTCTCCTATTTTTTAGAAATATTTGGTTTTAGAGAAGTCTATGTCTGAAATACATATGTAGAAGTCAATATCATGCAAGCAAAGCTCTCCTAGCAGACGTGATCACTGAGTATCAACAGAGAAGAGAACCAAGGCTTAACCACGAGGCAATGCAATGCGCAGTTTTCCAAGGAAAGAAGAGGAGCAGGGAAGGAGCCTGAAGCAAGGCTTGTAAAGGAGAAGATGAACTAAAAGACATGTTGTCCCAAAACCAAGTGACTAGAATCCAGCAAGGGAGAGGGAAGCATTTTTTACCACATGTCTAGTAAGTCTTTCAAGATACTGACTCACCGGAAATTGATCATTGGCTTAATAACACTAAACATTATTGTTGATCTAAGGAAGCTAAATTTTGATGGAGCTTAACTGAGAGGAGAACAAAAGATAATGGAAAAAATGCAAAATTGAAGATAAGTGATTTGCTTAAGGAATTTCACTGCACAGCAAAGTAATTTGGTGTCACCCAATGAGGAAATTAAGACATTTTAATGAAACATATTAGTATTCCAGTGAAGACTAAAACATTAAAAATACAGCAGACAGGAATATTACTAGAGTAAGACTAAAAGAAATATACATAAATTAATACTAGCTAACATCTACATCCCATAATCTCTGTAGCTTAACACAACCATTTATTAAATGTTCACTCAACTGTGTCATAAAGATATTACAGCACATAGTATTCTATACAGAGTTCCCAAAGATGCTTCAGTCCTGTACCTCAGTATACCCCTAAATCCTAAGCAGTTATTAGAAAACGAAAGCATGGAAAAGGCTTACTTACTTCTCAATCACTTTCCCACAGTCACACACAGCCTTTCTCTCATGTTCCATTGGTGAGAACTAATAACAGTTTCACATTGGTTCAAAGGAAACTAGTATCAGAGACCTGGCTAAGATCCCCAATCTCCCAGACAAGTGTATGGTGAAGGCTTAAAATAAATGAGACAAGTGGTATGATTTTAGGGCTCCACAAGGATCAAAACCCTCTATCAGAGTCAAGACTTTGGGGACTAAGACAAAGAATGTCTCTGGGAAGCCCGTATTTATTTAGTTTATTGAAAAAGGAAGAGGTTAGAGTGGAAATCACAGGAAACTGAGCAGTATCTTAGGAGTGGTGCAGGACTTTTCCTAAGTAACATTGCTAATTTAGGAGAACCATTTTTGTGTTAATTTAGAAGGATCTTAGGAGAAAGTCTCCAGGTTGACTTTCACTACAGGAGTGAAATGCCTGCAGCTCCAGTGTATCTTGTTAATCAGGGTTGGATCCAGGTGTCCTCAGCTGTAGCCTTATCTTACCCTTCGAGGTGCCTCTTTGTTCTCAGGTGACCATGCCTTGGACATGCTGTTCTGCAAGTGTGTTCCATTGCCAACTTCAAAGGGGTTCCTGAGAAACTAGCAAATACAACTTCAGAATCTTATCCAAGTTATTTACTAGTGATAATAAACATGTATCTTTGGTTATCTACCAGCCTTTTTGTGTTTTAGAGGAAAGGACTATTTAGGTAGAGACTCATTTTACATTATTAAATAAAGTCATTATCTCAGAGTAATGACAAAAGAAATAGTATTTGGAATTTTAAAAATGGATAGTAAATGGACTGAAATATTGCAATGGTGTCTTTGAGTCTTATGAATACAAAATATAATAAAAATTATTCACAAGGAGTTATGGTTTAGACCTAGAATGTATCACAAAAGGCTCAAGTGCTCACATATGGGGCTTTGGAGTGAGATCCGATAATAGGGGCATTACACTTACTCATGGAAGCCTTTAAAGCTGAATGTGTAATTGGGAGGCAAGGTCTGATGGGAAGAGGCAGGTCATTGGGAATCACTGGGAAGCCCATAGAGCCCTCAGGGTTTGCTGTCTTTTCTCTGGCTTCCTGACTGCCATAACTTGAACACCTTTTATAATATGCCAATTAGTCAGACTGTTTTGGCCTTGGTGTCATCCCACCATGGACTGAAATCATGGATCAAAATAAACCTCTCTCCTTTAAATTGAATGTGTCCGATATTGTATCACAGTGATGAGAAACGTGACTAAGACACAAGCTTATACGATTTTCCTAACCAAACTGAGTTTTTTAGATGTAGTTGCAAGAAAATGAGTTGCAAGAAAATAGAATGTGTGCAAATTATAGTTTTAGTGATTGTCTATAACAATTAAAAGGAAGACAAAAGATATTAAAATAAAACAAAACAATGGGAAGTTAATGCAATCAATGACTTACAAATTACAGAATTATCAAGTTAATATCCTGGAAACTGAAACAGAAGGCAATGATTGAACAATGAACCTCAAGAAATTAATGTTGCAGAGGGTTATAGCTCATGGTAATGATATGTAGAAAGAGAACAGCTAAGCAAAGGTGAGGACATGATTATTCAGAATAGATTATTTTTAAAAACTTGAGGCTGTGAGGATAAAATGTGATCTACATTACAAACTATGATAAAATTCATTGGAGCATAAATATGAATCAGAATAAAAGTCATGGAAAAATGAAGAAGAATGATTACTCCAAGCTTTGGGAGAGGAAATCACAATTGAAAAATAAAGGGTTAAGAAATCAGATGTTATGAAATACAAAGCTTGTTTTTTTTTTTTTTAGGAGAATCAAAGCAAAATATTCTGAGTCATGAAGTGAAAACCCAAAGACATCTACTTCACTATCATTCCCAGTGGCATAGATTTTGAGAAGAAAGAAAAGTTAGTGAGCATTAGGGGCAAGTGTGCATGGCAATACTCATCACTATTTGAAAACTAGAATTAAAAATTAATGATTTATGTGGGAAAGGTCTTATTTTGCAAGGTTAAGTTAAAATAAGAATTTATACTTGAAATGTTTTGTTTCAAAAGCACAAAAGTAAGAACACTGAAATTTGTCTGGTATGTAAAAATCTTTAAAATGTAAGTTCATGGTACAAGTGAGAACAGCACAGAAGCACAGGGTGAGCTACTATCTCATTTTCACCAGTTAAACAGAACTTTATCTAAAGTAGAACCTAGTCTTTCCATTAGGAGGAATAAGCTTAAGTAGAAGCTAAAAGGAGTCATCAACTGACTTGTATAAATTGACATTGTACAATCATTTTTTAATATTTGATCTGTTTCATTCAGATCATGCCAATCAGAGAAATATTTTGAAACAGAACATAGGAACTTTAAGGTTTTTTGGAATTCAAAGCTTGTTTTGCTATTGCCAGTGGATTCAAAAATATTTTGACTGACTTTCCCATATGACATGCTTCAAATCAAGGCTAATACAATCAAATAAATGTAATACTTGACAAATCATTTTTTTCTTATACATTCTCTCCTGGAAATGCTAAATTATACGTCCATATTTGTACATTCTTGGAAGAAGACAAAACTATATTTAGATACTTTTTAAAAAATAAACTTAATTGAATTAGTTTAATTACAACATAATTAATTGAATTTTATATGCCAAATATCACACAAATCCTAACTGAATAGCTTAGAATGAATACTTGCTTGTAGCTACCAGACTTTTTAAAAAAGAAAAAGGATCAGAAGCTTATTAGCACCTGAGAATCTTTCATTTCCAATCCTAGCAGTTATTATCTTCCTTAAAGGTAATCATGTTTTTTAATTATTCCCCGATTTTTAGTTTTTGATATTTGTATAGAGTTGTGTAATGCAAATAAACAGTATTCTAACAAAGGACTTTTGGATATAAGAGGATTTCATTCCTGTGATTAGGCTACTAATTAGCTGAGCTTGTCAAATAGGAGAATATGTTTGGTAAGCCTATCCAGTGGTCTTCTCAGAATAAGTGAGTTTCAAGACCATAGACATTTTGGTCCTGATGAAGCACATTCTATGTTATGACAGGTCTTCATGGCTGACACCTGAGAGTGACTTCTAGAAGCTGACAGCTGGTCATCAGGAAGTAAAAAACTCTTGACGAAGGTTATCAAGAAAACATAAGTTTCAGTAATATAATCAAAAGAAACTGAATTCTGCCTGAATGCATTTAGGAAAGGATCCCAAGTCTCAGATTGCAGCTCCAACTGATTTTCCTTGATAACACCATGAGGGTGGAACCCAACAAACACTTCCTGGATTCTGGACTCAGAGAAACTAAATAAATAATAAAGGTATAATCTTTAAAGAGACTAAATGTGTGGCAATTAGCTAGGCAGCAGGAAAAAACCTTATAAATTCAGCAAGTAGACCTTTATGTACACCTCTACTATTGTTATATTTATGAGTTTTATATAAATATTATATCTATTGCAGGTTAGTCATTCTTTTGTTTCAAATTTTGACTACCACAGATAGTGAAATCACAGATGTTCCTGTACATGTACTTTGGTGCACATACTCTAGTGGTTAGGAAGGAACTGCATCTGTAGAGTATGCCATTACCATATGTAATCAGCTACCATAAACACTAAGAAAGAATTTCCAAATCAGTTAGCAAAAGTTATAGTTCCAAAAGCATATTAAAATGACCATTGTTCCATATCACCACCGTAATTCATAAAGATCTTGAAATTTTCTGTGTCTGGATTTTTAATGTTTAGCCATCCTCATGCGTATTGTAGAAGGTTTTCATGGCAATTATTAAGTATAAAACATTTTCTTCTTTATCTTTTTTTGGAGCCTATATACTGACATCTTATTTTTAATTCATATTATACTTTTGTGCTCTTCTTGGGCCAGATAACAGAGGAAGTCAGTTTTGACATATATGGAAAAGTACAGAAAGATAACCCCTTTTTATAAGATCAGCAGGTAGCTGTAATTGCAATAGAAAAGACAACATTTGAGTCAACCAACCAGTCTCATTTTATCCCAATCACTTCTCCAGAGGGACTCCAGTGCTCCATAGTTTCCCTTCAGTCCCACATTCTGCAGAATGTAAGCACAGCTGTTATACACAGCTATTACCAGAAATACTAAGTCATCTTAATATCAACTTGTCAAAACTCTAGTGATAAATGAAGTAAAATTTTTGCTACTATATTCTTTGAACATTTTCTCCTTTTACAATAACTGATTTAAAAACAGGAAAAATATCTAAAACCTCTAGGTAGAGAATGTAATACCCTAGTTTTAAATGATAATAAAAACATTATAATATATTCAGAAAATAACACTGTTACTCATAAGAAAGACATGTCTATTAAAATATGTTCATCTTGGATTTTTATTCTTTCATGTATATAAAGCATTTCTAATATAAAATTATGAGATAAATAAATTACAATAAAGAAATCATAATAAGAAATTACATAATGTACTCAGTCTAGAGTTTATCAAGCTATTATGTTTTCCTAATTATAAGAAAATTTGTTGTGTATAATTTTGCATTCTTTAGAGTTTTTTGTTGTTACAGTTGCTTGACTTTTAGGATTTTTGTTCTTTGTTTGTTTGGGATGAATGTGCAATTAGGGAATGAATCCAAACCTCATTGCAAACATGCCAGGCAAGTGCACTGTGACTGAGGTAGACTCCCATTCTTCATATTAAATTTTAGGTTTAAAACAATTTATTGTGAGATTTAAGGTTTATGGGGATTTAAAATTATTTCATTTATACAGTAACATTCAATACATTTTTCAGGTATGCAGCTCAAAATAAACACATTTCTTGCGTACACTTACAAACAAATCATGGAATTTTAAATTCATGAAGCAATTTCAGCCTATAGTCGGTAAAAAGATCATATAATAAATGCAAGCACATGCATAATTTACAATTTATATGTGCTAGATTATTTCTGTGTTTCATTTAGAGATGTCTGATAAATAAAGCTTTATAAATGTGTATATTTTCCTTTCCAGTTTAAACTGGATGGATATTAATCCTGTACCATACTTTAATTTGAATGCAGTTTCCAAATCATCTTCTTTTCAATTGTTGAGATAATACAAATTTTAAATTTAAAGGTTAAAGGACACTGTGTAGATGGAAACTAAAATCACTGTTATGTGTCCTATATCCTCGGAATTTGGCAGTCTTCTGATTGAAAATAGACTAGGAAAATTCTGAGAGACAGAGATGGAGTGTAGACCCTGTTGTGCCCTTATTCTGTAGTGTGACTGGCACAACTAAAAAGGCCACCTGGTGAAATTATCATCCAGAGAAGTTCTGCTTGACTAAATATTTTAAGAGTTAAATCATAAATATCTTAAACTTAACTTTCCTTTTCCATCGCTGCAAGCTCTAAACTTTCATTTATTTTCTATCAAACCACTGTATTTGAATTGAATTTCATCCACATAAGCGCTATTTTTTAGGTAACCCCTGAACAAACTATTTACATTTTGTATACTTCAGTTTTCTTACCTGTAAGTGTATTAGTTGAACCTGAAGACTTCTCTGAACACAAGTTCTTGAAAAGCAAATACTGAATCTCCACCAATCTTTGGTACTCTGCCTCCAGTGCCCATGAAGTAATGATATAAGTTACACACTCCATACGTCTGTTGATGAAACATTTGAATTTTTTCAAAAAACATTCTTCAAAAAAATCATTGGTTCTATTACTTGCATTATTGATAGTAATTGTTTAAAAACCCAATGATTTGTTGGTTGAAATACTCTCTGGGAGAACCCTAAACAAATTATAGAAGTTATGACTTAAGTTTTACATATCCACACATATTTGTGTCCTTGAAAGTGGATGGTTACACTTCCAAAATCAAATGTTAAAAATAATCTCACATTATATTTCATAAAGTAGATAGTAAATATAATTTCTATTAATTTTTCATAAGGAATATAAAGTATACATTCTGGCAATATTTGCACACAAGAAATACTATATATCAAAAGGAAATTTAGATTATAAATAGATATTTTACAATGAAAACAAACTTTCTCAAAGTGTTTTATGATCTATATTGATTTTATAAAATTCACTACTATTAAATAGTCTTACCCTTTTAAAATCTGTTATTAAACCTTAACAACTCTTTCTAGTAATATAATCACCAAATCATAAAATTTCCCCTTTATTTTCACTTCCAAAATTCTACAATTCCCTCATACTCTTGGCATAGTATATACTCTTATTCCCAGGATATTGTTTTACAAAGGCAGAAATTCTCTTATTTTATAGTATCTTATAAATAACAGATAGACTTCTTAGAATATGGATGAAACATTTCATATGCATTCAGCAGTAGGACTGCTGTGCGGTCCAGTGTGATAAAGAGTTATTTCCATCAGGACAGGCTTCATGCCCCACCATATTTTACCAATCTGCTTCACTCTTGAGAAAGATGATCAGAAAGCCAGAGTGACTGCTCCGTTGGCATTGGGACAGAGTTCAATTCAAACAATTCCTTTGAGCTTCATTACCCTTCACCATAAAACACCAAATCATCTCTTTTCCCCCTTTCTAAGCCCATTTTGACCTAGCCGAAAGGCCTGCTCTTACCTCAGAAAACTTTCTCATGTAAAATATTCTCCAGTATTCACTGTGACAATCCATTCTGATATATAAACTTTGAGTGCAGTTTTGAACCTGTATTACTCAGCTTTCCATAGCTATAGCAAACTATATGAGCAAACAAAATAAGGAACAATTTATTTAGACTCACCGTTTCAGAGGTTTCAGTCCATGGTTCCTTGGACCTACCACTTGAGGACTGTGACAAAGCAGTACATCAACCTGGAGAGGATGTGATAAAGCAAAGTTGTTTACCTCATGCTGGCTACAAAGCATAGATACAAAGAGAAGGGACTAGATCCCAATATGCTCTTCCAGGGCAAGCTCCAAGTGACCAAACTACTTTCTGGCAGACCCAAATCCTAGACTACATCCCCTACAGGTAGTACCACTGACTGTTGAAAAATGTAAGCATATGGATATTTGAGACAATTAAAATCTGAACCATAACACGTCCCATGTTACTAGATGATTGTTACACAAAGTATTTTAATTTCTAGGGTTTTCAATTCACAGTGTTGCTTTTGGTTAAAGGACTACAGTTTAAAATGACTTTCGGAAACATACTTACCTCATTCCTAGTTCTCTCTCTCTCTCTCTCTCTTTCTCTCTCTCTCTCTCTCTCTCTCTCTCTCTCTCTCTCACACACACACACACACACACACACACACACACATCCCTTTTATCCCTTCTTCCTTCATTCCTTTTCCTCTCATTCTACTACACACACACATATACATTGTACCTAAAAATCTCTTTTTTCCTTTATTCACTTTCTAACATACCTTATAATGTGCCCCTAAATTTAATTCCTGTGTGAGTAGATGCTATATATCAATTTTTATTTGCTTTAGACAATACAGTACCAGGCTCAGGAAATTATTTGCTCATTGTCTCATTGTACTATGATTAGTGGAAAATATAAAGGTCATACAAATAAAATTTGTTAGCTCTTATATGTATATATGTTTCATAAATTTTGATGGAAAATAAAATATGGTACAAAATATAAATAGATTTATATACAAATTATAATCCATTATCTGAAACACATACTAGTACATTGCCTAAGTTTTAGGGAATCTCTGCAATTTACTCAAGAATAATGAGTTCAAATGGAAGGTCTAGCACTTTAACTCAGTTATGTGTGATCTCTAATACCTCTTCATTTTCAGTCATATTCCATATTTTACTACATTCCACAATATAATCAGAATACTGAATGACAAAATAATGCTCTTAAGGTAGAAGTAAATAAATCACTTTTATGAAATAGAAAATTGTGGTAGAAAGTAGTGAGAAACAAGCTTTTAGATTTTCTTTATAAATTATTGCAATTTAATAGCATTTAGTAAAAATAATAAAAACATCCTTATATCTTATATTGTTTCCCACCATAATGATATTGTATATAATAAAATAATAGTACAATAACAAACTGAAGAATTTGACAGTGCTGTAATCTGTGATCTTTCTTGAAGATCGCTCCAGTTTTCACATACTCACTTGTGAGTAGTCTGTGCATGTGTGTGTGTGTGTGTGTGTATGTGTGTGTGTACTTACAGTTAAATATCACTACAGGAAAGCACCACCCCACTATACTTGCTCAATCTCCACAAACTCCTTGTTTAGCCTTTATGGCTACAATCGCTCCCAAAGGGTTTGTATTTTTATAGATTTTTCATCAGCAATGCACGATCATATTTCCTGCATCTTCTCCAGCACTTGATATCATCACTATCATATCTTAATAGTGTTTTAAATTAAAGAAAGTGTTACTGTGCTATGGTTTCAATTTTTCTAGTCACTAAGGATGTTTAATAGATTTTAATGTTTATCATTTCTTTATAATCTTTGGTAAAATTTCTTTTCATTACTTTTGTTCATTTCCTATGTGGACTTCTTTGCTTTCTCAGTGTTATATTTTAATTATTCTTTTCATAGTCAAGGTACAATTTATTTGCTATGTATATTGTTTGCAAATATTTTATTCCCTATAATTTGGGTTTTTTTTTATATTTTTACTAAGGTCTTTAGTGGAACAAAGACCTCTAATTTTTGTAACTCCAATCTATTTGTTTCTTCTTTAAATCATGATTTATGTTACACATATAGGAATAGCTAACCAAGTTCCAGATCACAAAATTTTTCCACTTTTACATTTCACAAAGTCACATAGTTTTACCATTTTTTTAAAAATATGTGATACATTTTTAAATATTTCCTTTATAATATTTGAGTGACTTTTACTCTCTGGATATCAAATTAATCCATAAGTATTTGTTGGAAACATTTAATTATTTTTGTGACTGATTGTTAAAAATCAGTTATCTATACTTACGTTCAATTAGTATGCAGTTCTCGATTTCATGTATCTAATTTGTTTCTCCTCTACAAACATCAGTTTTGAAAGTTATAGCTAAATATCAGTTCTTCAATTTTGATTGAATGCTTGCTCATACAATTTTTCTTTTTCAAATCTATTTTAGGTACTTATCTGAAAGTAAAGTGACCTCTCTAAAACATATCTTGCTGGGGTTTAATAGACATCTGCAGAGGATTTAGCATAAGTGCCTGCCTGGCAAGATCTAGGTTTTGAGTTCGATCCCTGGTACCAAAAAAAAAAAAAAGCAACTTTTGTTAAGGGCTGGAGATTTAGCTCAGTGGCATAAGCACTTGTCTGGCAAGTGAAAGGTCATGAGTTTGATCCCAGGTACTCCCCAAAAAATCTAAATAAAATAGACATCTACAAACTGTTCAATGATTAATATGATATATAATCACTATTAATAAAATATTTATTGTATCAACAGTGTATTTATTCATTGTATCAACAGTGTATTTATTCATTTATGTGGTCTCTTATCACAATTCTCTAGATACCAGTCTTCTGAACATGTAGCTTATGGACTAAATATTTCACTGGGGGATATGCAGAGAAAAGAGAATAATAACATGTTTGTATTTTTTAAAGTGACCTTGCTGGACTAACTTATTGGCACAGGACTGTTTTTTATAGCTTCCTTGGAATTTTGTCTATAAATAGAATTCTATCTGCCAACATGAAAAATTTAATCATGTCTTGTTTTCTAATGCATATGCCTTTTATTTCATTTTCTTGCCTTATTGCACTGGGTAGGATTCCAACACTATGCTAAGTAGAGATAGTAAGAACAAATACTCATTTTTTTTCTTGATCTTTAAGAAAGACACACAGTTTTTCATTCTTAAGTCTGGTGTACTTGTGGGTATTTTGTAAAATTAATTTATTAAGTTGAGGGAGTGCTCTTATTTCTAACTAGATAAATAATAAGGTTTTGACCTAAAATTATGACTGGAGAGTAGAGGGCATCAACTGCTAAAATATGGAATTTTAACATAAGCAAAAAGTTAGAAATTGTTGAATGCTGTTGAGCAAATTCTTAATAAAGGATGTAACTATCCTAGAATTAGATATAAGAAGGTCAATGCAAACAACTGTTTCAATAGTCCAGCCTGATGCCTGAAAAGTTATAAACTAGATTAATGTCTGCAGAGGCGATGGATGAACTGTGAGAAAAATTCAAAATACAATCAGTTGATACATAGCAAGCAGTAGACTGATGTGAAGCTGAGATTTAAAATCTGTATATCAAAGTAACATTAATAGATGCTGTGACATTATAAGGACTAGAGGAAATTATAATCATTTTGTACTACAGAGATACATGAGAAAGTTTAGAAAGAAGATTTTGATAGAAAATGTGAATTTTTAATAAGAATGAAGACTTATAGTTATTTCTGAATTAAGGATCTTGTTTTTTTCAGTGTGTGGCATTAACATTTGGTGTAGTAATAGAAATTTTTAAGCTTTGTATCTATATATGGTGAAATAAATCGCTTATAATTATTTTTAAATAATCAAAAGTTGTATTAGATTGAAATACATGGTTAAACTATGTGAAATAGCAATATCTACTTATGTATTCATGTAAATTTACTCACATACAATATACATACTCCATACATAAGATATTATATATATATATATATATCAATTTATACATGCAAACAGTAAACCATATTTTACTATAGCATTAGAGACATTGATCCTATGAATCACAAAAATTGATATCATAGGAATATTGATCATATGAATCGCAAAATTGATCTTTGTAGATACATATATATTGATACATATATAAATATGTGACATATGATATGCTGACTATCCATATTTATCATATATGTGTATGCATACTAATATGAATTTTCACTATCCATGTAAATAGATAGATAAGCAGAACCTTTATGTACATATTATTTATATGTTGAATATTAAGTATCACCAACAGCAGGATCTGAAACAGTCTCCATGATTAAGCACATTACTATTCTTTAAGAAAACATTATATATACTGAATGTAAAAAGCAAAATCAATATATTGCCTCTCTTCATATCAGAACAGATTTTTTTGTCTAGTGGGCTATTTTTGAAATTGTTTTTCAGAGCTTTTTATATTTGATAAATGCATAAACAGTTTTGTGAGCTTGTGTAGACTAAGTCTATAAATATCTTATTTCAAAATGCATATATTTTTATCACATATAAACAACTTATTTACTTGATTTTTGACATGAACTAAAATTTTAACATAGAACACAAAATTTCATTGCCTTCTTTTCTTTGCAATAAGATAATCAAATGTTATTGCTTGGTTAGACAATTGAAATCAGAAATTGTGACCTACCAGATCCTAAGGGAGAGACCTATTGTAACAGTGAACAATGCATGTACATACTTGTAATTCAAAGGAACTGAGGCAAGAAACTGTCAAAACATTCTGAAAATTGATGAGGATGTACGGTTCATTAGTCTAGGAACTGATGCATTATATATCAGTGGGTGATAAGCTTAATAATTTGAATAAAGTTTCACATTAAGAAAAAATGTCTACTAGCTGTTATAATTAAATTTCAAATCACATTTGGAAGATAGGTGCATACATTTGTGACAATATTTCATGAGACCAAATATAATGCTACTCAGAATTTTATTAATTGAAAATTTCTTACTATATATATTCTCAGTTATGACATTTCAGATTTACTGTCAATAAACCAATTCTTTCTTCATTATCACAGAATTAACTTATAAATGATTCAACATTCAGAATGGTTAAATGAGACAGGAAAAAAGGTTTTGCCTGTAGTTGGAAATATATCACATTACCTGAAGATAATTTTCCTGGTTCCTGAAATGTATCCATGCATGCAAATATTTTTATTATTTATACTTGACATTGATATTCTAACAAGGTTCTTACCCAGTGAAGACTTTGTGGAAATTCTCTCTCTTTTTCTCTCTTGCTCACTCGCTCTCTCGCTCTGTGTGTGTGTGTGTGTGTGTGTGTGGTGGGTGTGTGTTTTGAAACTATGTAGTTCAGGCTGGCTCCCAAATCAGCCATCCTCCTGCATCAGCCTACTAAATATTGGGATTACAGGCATGTACTTCCATTCCTGACTGTAGAAATTCTTTAATTATTTCATTTTAACCTTATAATTGTATTCTTTTGCCAGAAAAAAATGCAAATGGGTGAACATGTGTCATTATCAACCGATACATAAGATTTTTAATGGAGTGAACGGTTAGAATAGCACAAATGTAAAATGCATGGAATTATTTCACAGGATAAGTAGAAAATGGTGATCAAATAGAGACAGGGAAACAGAAGTTTCTTAGTCAAACATATTGCATATATTAATGCAGAACATAGACCATGTTCCATCAAGTCTATTATTATTTATTTTAGCACAATGTATTAGTACAAGCTGCTAAAATTACATATAATTTTTGTTTTAGTAAAACTGCAAGGGTAGAAAAAACCAGTTAAGAATTTTGTAACATGGAGACAAAGATAAAAGAGGAATAGTCCAAGTTAGGGACTTTTTCCTCGCTTGCACTGTTTTTTTTAACTTGTTTATTTATTTACATTTTGACATAACTTGGTAATCATTAAGCTGAGGAAAAATAACTTTAGAAACCAGGAAATACAAGCTGAGAAGCTCAAAAACTAAAACCATGAGGAATTTATTTAGAATATTCAAAGAATACATCTGTAAAGAAATAGAGATCATAAACTGAAGCCAGGAATAGTCACACAGTTTTGTAATCATAGCCATTTGGGAGGTTAAGGCAGGAAGATCATAAGTTTGAGGTCAGCCTGAGCAAGTTAGAAAGACCCTATCTCAAAATGAAATTAGAGTTTTGGGGTATAACTCAGTAAAAGCCTCTGCACAGCAAAGCCATAGGCTCAATCCAGGACACTATCCAACAACAACAGTGACCATCTAGAGAAACTGATTGCCAAAGGAAAAGCCTCTAAAAATATCTCTGTCACTAAAACAATTTCAGTTTCCAAACAGTACCAGCAGAATCCAGGTTTGGAAGCAATGGTTCTCATGAGCCACTCTCAATCATAAAATACAGATTAATCTTTTAGGAGAAGGTAGATCAAAAGAGGAAACCAGATATGCTGATGTATCTACAAAGCAGCGTGGAGTTACTTTTAACCAAGACTTTACATCTAGATTGTCCCTTTGGAGAAAAATAAATTCTCATCATCTCCATAGGCTTTCAGAATTAATCTTTTTATTATAGCTGCATACTATGTACCCTCGATATTCAAAATCATGGTATAGGCAACACGGTGTGATGAAAGAAAATGAGAAAAGAGCAGCATGAGATTTCTGCTCCCGATAAAATGGAATCGATATGGTAAAATAAATAAACTAAAATATCAGCTGAAAAGTTAAATAACAGGCATTTAAAAAGTGCACACTGGAAGGAAGAAGGTCACAGAACAGGAAGAAGCTTTCTAGGGCCTATTGCTGCTTCTGAATGACGTGCTAAGTATCCGAGTCACTGATGAAGGGCTTTTAAAATCAGACTTTTAAACTACAAACTTTCAGCAGTGTAGTTGGAGTAAAACCTCTAACATTAGATACTTGAAAGTTTTAAAACCCCTGAAAATTCAGGGACACAAAACTGACACTCAGCCAATTTTCTAATTAAGACATTTACAAAATTCAAATGCTATTTCGAACAATGGACCAAAACATAAGAGAAAGCATTTGAAAAGTAAGGAAGAGATTTCTCTCTGTCTGGAATTTAGAAATATAGAAATAACAGATAATTTAGAAAATCATGGCTTTTTTCAACTCTTTAGAAAACTGAGATCACAAAGCAACCATATAATCTGAAGAAAAGGAAGAAAATAGCTTCCAGGTAGACATGGGACTTACATGCTACATCCCTTAAAACGCAAATGGGAGCAAGGAAAGTACAAATGAGTACGAAAAATTCATTAATAGTTTCCATTAATTTCTAAAACCTGAGTATCAACTAGCATGATGATGCAACAGTCAAGGTATCACAGAAATAAAAAGCAAATGGATTGTTTATAGGCTCATCACCATAAACCTCTACCAGATGCCTACAGTGAGGATCAGCAGCAGAACAGATCTACAGGAGTCTTGTGGTATAGTTCTCTGAGGAGGGAGCCATGGCTACAACAGTGTTAATAAGGTCCTCCAGATTGTTCTGTTCCTATATTACAATGGATGAAGGCTTTAGAGGAAGGAGAGTTTGAATTCACTTCCAGGGAATCAGTAAGTACACATTATGGCTGAGAAGATAAAGAAATCAAGCCTTCCACCCATGAAGGAGGACCAGGAAAAGCCCTAAGCCTAGACTATTAGAGGTCTCTTATTGATTGCACAGATACATGTTACTAAGAAAGGCTTCTATCCAAGCCTCTATGCTGAGGTTGTCCTAAAACACAGAAAACTCTTACTGCCAATATCATGCTGTTAACTATAGCAATGAAAAGGAAGAGTGTTTTTCTCCTATGATAAGGCATTACAAGGTAAAAATATTGTAGGACACCTTGGGGCATAGCGATGTATATGTGGTTGAAATATAAAGATAGAACAGAAATATTGTGAGAATTTCTCCTTGTATGCACATGATAACCATGAAAGAAATTAAAGTACATAGTGCACTGACCAAACTATATAGCAGCATCAAAATCACAAACTGGCCAGCTTCTGACTCTACTGACTTAAACTTTCTCTCATTAATTGTCTGGCACAAGAAGTCTGAAAATTTTATGGCATTTTTGAGTTTGTTATATAACAGATACATACACACAAAAGCCAGGAATAACAAAAAACAATGTAAGTATAGAAAACATTTCAAGGACGAGACATAGAAAGAAGCAGATACTGGACTGGACAAAGTGTTTGCATTTTTCTGCATATTAATTGGATTTTATACCAAATAAAATAATAAATACTAACACTATTATAATTCTAAATATACTCATTATCATATATTCTGCAAGAACAAAGACCACCAAAAAGAAAGACAAATCTTTGCTTTTTCTGGATAGTTATTCAAAATGCCCAAAGAAAAGCCTCTACAAATCTTTCTCGTCTTCTACTTTTACTTCTGCCTAGATCATAGTAAACACTCTATACAGATGGCCTAATTAACAAAGTATCGAATGTGTGAATAACAATTACAAATTCACATAATTCTTGCCATTTACAAAATAACCTAAAATATTTACTTTATTATACTCTCCTTAGAAACTTGGAATTGAGGGAAATACTTACATATGTAAAGACTGAGTTACAAAGAAATTAAAATTTGAAAAATATGTCCAGTTGTTCCTAGCATTTATCAGTCTACTGATGTTACTAGCCTGAATTATGTGGAAGCAAGATTTGATATTTGGGACTCTGTAATTTTTTAGTAATCTATATTGATTATTGATAGTGTGACAAAAATCATTGGGTCTTTTCTTCAAATTAAATTTGTGTTAATTTACCTGAGTTCACTTACAAAAACAGTGTCAGAAAGAAGGGAATATACATTTTTTTTAAATCAATTAGGACAGTTATGAAACATTTCAGTCAAAAAGACTAGGAATGGAAATGGATATTGTAGCACCATTCTTGCACTTTATAAAGAAGTATTAAATTTTAAGAGTAGAATGTTGCTTTTTCTAATAACTTATCCATTCATATGCTTAATGAATTATGAATATGACCCACGTTTTAAAACTACAAGAAGGAAAACTCTATAATAAAATAATATCAGAAATTTAACTATCATAGTAACAAAGGAAACTGTCTATAAGAAAACAACCCCATCCTGGAATGCAGCTGGACATAGCAAACATATCTCATTTATAACTATTTCATGCATCTTTCTATCATACTAGAATATATAAATCATATATCTACTCATTCCTGTTAACAAATTTGTGAAGAATTTGTCAATCTTATAGCTCTGGAATTTGATCTTAATGATCTTCATGCTTTGTAGTATAGAATTTTGCTTTTAAAATAATTTAAACCTTGAATCTCATTTGTTTCTCCTGTTCAAAGGACAGCAGCTTCAATTGTAGATAAAGTGAACTAAGCGCCTTACATAAAAGGACAGGTGTTTCCACTTTCCTGTTAATGACTCTGTAAGTGTGGATGATGATGATCCTTATCAGTCATTACTAAATTTACTTCACAGAAATTAAGAATTAAATTACAGTTTCAAGGCTCATTAGGTCTTATTAAATTTGTTGAATTGCCCACATGTGTGTGTCTTTTCCTCCATGGGGTATTTGTAAAGCAGGTGTTTCAATTCATTGGAATTTTGTTGCATTCTATTCTGTGCAAAGATTATTACACAGTTGTGTTTGAAATTCCAGGTTGGGTTTTTATGTTTGAAGATCAGACTTCAAATAGTCATATTCAACTATGTAAGTTTAGCATAAAGGGGGAAAAATGTGGAAATAGTCTCTTATGGGAGCTTTTATAAAAGAGGAATGAATATGAAATTCAAGGACAAAGTAGGGACCACATTCCAAACATAATGTCTTGCCCACTTCTCTCAATATTCTTGTGCCAAACAATTCCAAAGGCAAGTGCAAATGTAAAGAATTTTTATATTTTATCCAGGCCTATTGGGACACGGCTTCTAATGCACTCAAAACACATCTCATTTCTCTTTCAACATAAGGGATATTAAACCAGATAAAAATTACTTCTGTTTTATAGATCTGCCCTAACCTCCTCGTCCATAGAGTCTCTCTTCAGCAAGAAGAAACTTTCCCCAACAATGTCACTTTCAATTTAATGCTGTCCTTGAAAATCTAATACTAAAACAAAAATCATTCTGGGGAGAATACAGAAAGGACAAAATTCAAGGTCAGATCAAATCACAATCTACACTTTGTAAATCAATCATTTTAAATGTAACTAGAGAATGATATAACACCAAGAAGATCAATTATATCTGGTACATCTTTTCATAGAAAGATACTTCAGTTTGTACTAAATTTACATAGAAATTTTAGAAAAAAATAATTCTCACACTTAGTGTTTTACAGTGGTAATATGAGGCAAAACAATGTCACAAAAAGAAGAGATTAAGAATAGATTTCAACTTCTTTAATCTCAGTCTAGTTTTCTCTATCCTATAGGAATGCATGCTATAAAGTATACAAATGTCTTACCTGATGTTAATGACGTTAATAATAGGAATAACAGTGGAAACCAATGACAACTATAACATTACTTAAGAACTATCTTATTATTGCTGTAGACAGTATCAGTAATTTTCTTGACTTATGAACTCATAAATAGAGAAATGTATAGATATGAGGTTTTATTAGTAAAGAAGCCTGGCCTCTAGTAAATGTGATTAAGAAGTTAATGTTTAATGTTTCAACTTTTTATACTGTAAGACTAGAAACACCATACATCAAACTATCAAGGCCAATCCCATATACATCCTTGAAAAGTATCAACAAAGTATTTACAAATATATCAATGAAACAAAGCCAAATTAATTTTCTAAATTGTATATAACTTTCTGCATAGAAAATGACTAAAATATGCATAAAAATGTAAATTGTTGATTTTTTAAATACAATCCTAAAATATGATCTGGAGTAGGTAATTTTGGCCTACTAATTTATGAGTTAGAAAGGATAGCAACTCAGAATACAAAAAGCACCAAATTCACATTCCAAAAATACTGCTTTTCCCAACATTATGAGCATTAAACACTTCAATGGTGAGTACAAATGAAAATATGTTTTAATTTTCTATGATTTGGGCAAAATCTGACACAACTATAGTGCAATAGGATATAGCTCAAGGGTTTGTTGTAAAGAAGAAACCTGACTGTGTTTATTACTTCCCAAAAAAGCATAAGATGTGGCCCAGACTATTTTATAGATAAACTATTATTATTGATCTTACAATTGATAGTGATGCTCATTATTGCTTTTTAGATTTTGGATCCTGTGCCATTTACAGTAAAACTTTGTGTTGTGGCAATAATTTACATAAATGGAATACTGAACCATTAAAATGTCAAGTATTGTTAACACATAGGAAAAAGACAATAACAGGTACATTCATATTCTTTTAATAGTGCAAATTCACCTTTAAAATGAGCACTTAATCATTTCAAAATAGAATGCTGCCAAGTTTCAAGATCCTTTAAAGGGAAACTCACGATTCTCTGAAACTTGTTAGTCTAATATCAGAGACCAATATTTTGTTGTTGTTTTATGTATGGGATCAATATACTTTATTTTTTTAGAGCAGTTTTAGGTTAATAACCAAACTTTACAAAATTGGAGAAAGTGTCTGTATTCCTTCCATCACCATGTGTCATTAGCTTCCCCACTATTTACCTTTGTAAATTTAGCAAGTTTTTCGCCCGGTCTGAGGTTTGCCTTCTCACTCTCTTGACATCATCTTTCTTATGGAAAATGTTTTTAATGCTAAAAACTTTATCAATTTTTTAATTCATTGATCCTACTGTTTATGTTATATCTATAAGTCATATACCCCAAATCAAACTTTTCTTATGTTATATTCAGCTGTTTTGTAGTTTTGCCTTCTATGTTTAGATCTATGGTGCATTCTGCGTTAATTTCTGAAAAGTGTAAGATTAATTTTTTGCATTTTAATATGTAGATTATTGTTTTTCATTTTAAAATCCACTTGTTCTAGAACCATTTTGTACCTATGTTCAATTCTATTTTTTTTGCTCCTTTCAAAAAAGACAGCTGATTCCTCATGTGAATTCATGCTTAGGTACTCTATTATTTACAATTGATCCTTGACCCTTTTATCTGATTGTATTGTGTGTGTGTGTGTGTGTGTGTGTGTGTGTGTGTGTGTGTGTGAGAGAGACCAGGTCTTACTATGTAGTGCTGGCTGGTCTTTAATTCACTTATATAACCCAGACTGACTTCAACTCATGGCAATCCTCCTACTTTAACCTTCGAGTGCTAGGATTACAAGTATACATCACCACACAATATACAGCAATTTATATATTGCCCACATTACATTTATTTTTTTGTCTTTTTGAGACAGGGTCTCGCTGTGCATTTCAGGCTGGCCTTGAGCTCACTTTGTAGCCCAGGCTTGTCTTGAACTCGCAATGATCCTCCTGTCTCAGCCTCCCAAGTGCTGGGATTACAGGCGTGAGCCACCATGCCCAGCTATTTCTTTGCTTAATGTAAATATATGACAAATTAAATTATGTATAGTCAATTACTTCACTTCAGTTTTTTCTCTATCTATAATGAATTAGCTATTCCTAAACATATGGATTTTGGAATTTGTTGATATTTTCATAGTAACTGTGCTGAAACTCTAAGTCAAGCTGCAATCAATGATTTATTAACAGTTAAAAATAAAGTCTTTTTTCCATGAACATGGAATATTTCATTATTTATTAAGATTTTTTATTAAATTTCATCAAACATTTGTACTCTTCCTAATAGAAATCTTACATATATTTTTAAATTTTTATTCATAATATTTCATTTACAATGCTAGCATAACTACTAATATATTGTTAATTTCAACTTCTGGTATACAGGAAAGAAATTATTTTTATATGTTAGCCTGTATCCAGGAAATCTGTTTTAATGTTGTGCTAGTTCTAATAGTATATCAGTATTTTTGTCAAAACTTTTGGATTTTTTACCAGAATCACAGAAGTTATCTTTGAAAAAGACAAGTTGGATTTCATCTTTGCTAATCCATGTACTTTTTATTTCTTTTATTCTTTTATCTGAGACTTTCTGTTTGATTTTGAAAAACAGGACAGAAGGAGATAACTTCATTTGTTTTTTTAGCTAACCAAGAAAACACTCAATGTCTCACTATAGGTAAAAATTTAACTGTAGATTTACTTGCAGATGCATAAAATAAAGTTGGGAAATTTTTTCTGATTTTCTTTTATGTTTCTCATCTGAAATGGCCCTGCAATGTTTTCTCTTTGGAGGTAGGTCCCAGTCTGAAGGATGGATCGATTGGAAGATGAATTGGAATGTATCCTCTCATCCTGTGCTTTTCTTTTCTCTCTCTCTTTTCACAACCAACAGGACATAAGCAGTTTTTGTCCCCAAACTCCTTGTACTATGGCTTTGTGTTCAGAAGCTAGCCAAACACGAATTAACCCCACTGAAAAATGAGCCAAAATAAACTTCTTCTGCCTTGAGTTGTGCATTTGGATCTTTTGTTTCAGAAACAGGAAAGCTGCATGATTTAGAAAATTTGTACCAGGAGTGGGGTCTTTGGAGTGGCTGTACATGACTAAATAATAGAGGTTATGGAACTAGTTTGAAGGAGAAATTTGGGAAGTTCTGAAAATAGAGAACAGTGAATTCTTATAATACTGTGAACACAGTCCAATGGGAAAATTTGGTAATAGCTCACAAGTCCAGAATTCTGATAGGACTGAAGACAGTAACAACAGGTTTAGGGTGTTTCAGATGATAAGAAAGAGTCCAGTAGTAGTTGGATTGAAACTATATATATTAAGCTCTGGGAGATAATTTGACTTTATTTGATCCACATCTGGAAATTTTGCAGGAGACTGAAATTTTGCATGCCATACTAATTAATCTGGTGGAAGATGTTTCAAGGAAGCCCAACATTCAGACTGTGTTATTGCTAATGGTGATTGCTTTTGCCAGATTTACATTAAGAATTAAGAGCAAATGATAGATCTAAATTACTTGAAAAATCAGAATTTTTGCCAGGAAAAAAAGCATTTGAAAATATGGAACAAAGAAAAGTATGATTGTTAAACAGATTAGTTTTTAAAAGAAGCCAATTCAAATTAAATAACAGTGAAATTCAATTTTGTTCAGAAACAGGAAGACTGCCTATTTTCAATAAATCAAATAATAATGCATATTTGCAAAAACTGCAAGAAAAAAAGGCCTCCTAAACCTTTAGTGGAAATGTAAATTAGTACAACCACTATGTACATCAGTATGTAGACTCCTTAAAAATCTAAAACTACAAATTCTATTTCACTGACTTATTGCCTTTTTTGGTATCTTCTGAAAAGTGTTGAAGATATAATAATGCAATGATATGTGCATGCCTATTTTTAATCATGGCAAAATTCATAATCACTAAACCTTGGAATCAGCCTATATATTTATCAAGAGTTGAATACAAAGAAAAAGTGGTACATATACACGGTAGAGTACTACTCTTCCCTACATAATGATACCCTTGATTGATAGGAAAATGGATGCATTTTGAGACTAAGTTAAGTGAAATAGATCATACACTTCCTTTTATAAGATGAGACCAATATATAAATATAGAACAAAATAAAAGGTAGATAATAGGAAAAAGGAAGATAGATATTCTTCAAATGGGAAGGGAAGTAAGAGATGGAGTGTGTAAAAGAAGAGAAGAGAAAGTAAAAGAATACAGAATTGAAATGTGTTATGTACATGTATCAACTCCCCAAAAACAAAGTAACCATTAGGCAAATAAATACTAATAAAATAAAAAATGAGAAACAATTGAAATACTTTTCATAAGGACAATCAGAAAGATACCTTGAGGGCACCTCAGAAATCAGCAAGATCCTACCTAAGGTAGGTTCAAAGGTGCAAATCTCTCATTTGAGACGTCTTTGACACACCTACTCAAGAAATACATCTACTCACAAAGATTTGGTTTCCTAGCATTCATGTCACTTTTTCAAACATCTCACCACTCAGAAGCCATGGCAGCCATAGTTCAAGATGAATAGGCTGCTGTTAAAATGTTATGTACCTTGCTATCATCCACACAGTGCTAATTTTCCCAGGCATGTGGTCTGCAATAATTATTTGGTCACAGGAAAAACGTATGAAAGGTGATTGTCCTTGCCAGGTTGCCCTGAGAAGTTTATACATGAAGTTATAAAAGACTACCCAAAAGTGCAGTGGAAACTCTGGGAAGTTAGAGATTCCAGGAACATAAAACATCTGCTTGAAGAAAGCAGCAGGCAGTGAGCCTGGTCCACAAAAGAGAGAGACCATGTGGACCCAACTGTCAATGCTGTGAGAGTGGAGCCAACCACACTCTTTGGAACCTACATCTCACAACTACCTTGGGTGCTGGCCATGGAGCTATAGGATTTGATGTTTTTCCTGTTGGATTTTGATCTTGCTCTGGCTCAATTTTTGTCTATACACCTTTTCTTCTCTTTAAGAATGAAAAATATTTAAACCTCTGGCATTGCATTTGCAAATGTTTAACATTCTTTTTTTATTTTTACAGGTACTTATAGCTAGGAGTTTACCTTGTGTCTCAGTGGAGACTTTGGATTTGGACTTTTCAGCAATTCTGAGACTGTTAAGAATTTGGCAACTCTTAGGGTATAGACTACAAGGATTTTGTATAATAATACATGGGGAAAAAATTCGAGGGGTATAATATTATGGCTGATATCTAAAACGTACTCCCAAAGGCTCACATTTGGAGTTGTGATCTTTCAAAATGTGTGAGTGACTTGGAAGCATGTTTCCTTGTCTCCATCTCCCTTCTCTCTCCTTTTAAAGCTACCAGACTGAGGCAGTTTTTCTCAAATAGTCCCTTTAACACAGGTTTCTTCTTAGAGCTGGGTAATCATGGATTTAATACAGTGAATCCATAAGAAAAAAAAATGTCTACTCATTTATATCATGCAAGCATTCTATTCAATGGATTAGCTGACTAATATTTTTTACTATTAATATGATGAAAGTTTTATTAATGAATAATTATTTTTGTTTTAAGTTATTTCTTTTGTTTTTGAAATAGGCTCATGCTTTGTAGTGGAGACTGGCCTTGGACTCACTATGTAGCCCAAGTTGCCCTGAAACTGTGGTGATCTTCTGGGCAATGGAACTTGTTCAGTGCTTTTTCCACTCCATCAATTTATGTAATCATGTTTTTTTTTCCTTTAGTCTGCTGATGGGATGAATTACATTAATAAAATTTTGAATCTTATCCATGATGTATAATTTATTTTGTATATCTTGAAGAACATCTTGAAGATTTTGTATATATATTAATAGTAGAAAATAATGGAGCTGGGGATTTAGCTCAGTAGCTCAAGCACTTGCCTGCTATGCATACGGTCATGAGTTCAACACCTGGTAGTAAAACAAGAAAAAATATAGTTTTCTGGTAATGGCTTTATTTGATTTTGATATTATATTGATTATAGTTGCTTCAAATGCATTAGGAAGTATTTCCTATGATTCTTCTTAAGCGATTATTGCAAATTGGAATAATTAATTTCTTAAGCATTTTTGTGCAATTCACTGATAAACTCTTTGGAGTTTTGGAATCTCTACTTCAGAAGATTAGTAACTAGTAATATATTTTCTTATGGGAAAGTTACTGAGGTTGTAAAAACTATTTATATTGTCTAATTCTTCATGTGACATTTGCTCAATGTCATTTAAATTATCAAATTTGTGGCCATAGAGTTATTCCTTATATTCCTTCATTATTTTCAGTACTCACAGGACCTATAATGATACTATTAAGTTTCTGACAGTAATTTTAATCTTATCTCTTTCAATTTCATTTTCTTTGTATTTTTTCTTTTTTTTCTAGAGTGGCAAAATGTTATCTATTATTTGAACAGTTTTTCAACAATCACTATTTGATTTTTCTCTATAAATTAAATTTTATTAATACCTGCTATATGTTTTTCTTTACTTCTGCTTATTTTGAATATGATTTGGTCTTTATTTTTCTTCTTGTATAGTAAAAACATGAATTATTGGATTTACATCTTTATTCCATTCTAATATATACACTCAATGCTAAAAAATTTCCAAGAAGTGATGTTTTATTTTCATTTTCATTTAGTTCAAAACATATTTTAAGATGGGCATGGTGGCTAATGCCTGTAATCCCATTCTTCAGGAGGCTGAGGCAGGAGGATTGCTGTGAGTTTGAGACTAGCCTGGCTTACAAAGTGATCTAAAGGCCAGCCTGAAATGCATAGCAAGACCCTGTCTAAAAAAAAAAAAATAGAAGATGCAGACACAACTACAAACACACTCAGCCATTTTATCTTTGACAAAGAGGCCATAAATATTCACTGGAAGAAAGCCTTTTTAACCAATAGCTCTGGAAAAACTGGCTTCCCACATAGCAGAACTAAAACTGGACCCATGTCTAATACCATGTACTAAACTAAAGTCAAAGTGGATCAAAGATCTAAATGTTACAACAGAAAAATCTAAATCTACTGGAAGAGAAAATAGATGTAAATCTAGAAGACATAGGATTAAGCAAAGAGTTCATGAACAAAAATCAAAATGCATGGGAAGCACTTCAAAGAATCAACAGCTGGGATTGTGCCTGTTAAAATGCTCGTTCACTTCTAAAGAAATCACCAACAGAATAAAAAGAAAACCCACAGAGTGGGAAAAATTTTAGCCAGCTGTCCCTCTAAGAACTTGTGTCTACAACATAAAAAGAAAGGAAAAATCAGGCCCTCCAAATTCAAACACTCAATCAAACATGGGCATCTGAGATAAATACACCCTTCTCCAATGAAGAAAAACAAATGGCAAATAAATATATGAAACAACATTCTACACCATTGGTCATTCAAGAAATGCAAATTAAAACAACACTGAGATTCCATTTCATCCCAGAAAGAATGGCTGTCATCATCATGGAGATTTCTCCAACAATCAGGATTAGAGGTCTCATTTGACCCAGCTCTCCCGCTTCTGAGTATTTTCCCAAATTTAAAAACATCATACCACAGAGATATATGTGCACCCATGTTTACAACAACACAATCTGTAATAGCTAAATCTTGGAAACAACTCAAATATCCATCAACCAAGCAACTGATAAAAATATGTGGTGTTTCTATATGATGGAATACTACTAACTAGAGAAAGTGAAATAAATCAAGCACACATGTGTAAATATCATCTTGTCTCCCTAATGTAAGAAATTAAAGGAATATATAAGATACAAAATCTGCAATAGATACTGAGAAAGAGAAATAAGCTGCTCAAAAGGAAAGAACAACTGGGATGGAGGAAAAGGAAGGAAAAAGAGTAACATACACACACACACACACACGATAGCAAGCAATCATATTTCTATTTGCTGTTAGTTTATTGAAAAGAACTGTCTGAAAAAAAAGAAAGAAAAAATATTAGAAGATTCAGACACAACCTCAAACATACTCAGCCACTTTATCTTTGACAAAGAGGCCATAAATATTTACTGGAAGAAAGCCTTTTCAACCAATTGTTCTGAGCTTATATGGGTTGATCTGTGCTTGTATGGGTTGATCAAGTTTGCCTGTCTATATCTTGTAATCTGAATGACTAATTTAAAGATAACAATATGAGATAAATTAACCATTGTCAATTTCTTATTACTTGTTTTGAAGTTGTATATCACTGTTTTTATTTTTTTCTCTCTTTAAAATAAAACAAAGAAAATACTGATATATTTGGATAAAAATCTAATATATTTGCTATTCTTTTCTAGTTTTTGTTCTTATTCTTTGTTTCTAATTTTTTCTTCACAACGTTTCTGTTTTTTTTCTTTTAATGGAGTATTTCATATGATTCAATTTTCTCTTATTAGCACATTTGTTATGTTTCATGTTTTCTCTTTTAATGATTATCCTAAAATTTATAATTCATATTTACAACCAATTCAAGTCTATCCCCAAATATAGTTTCTTCTGAGAGCAAGCCTTTTTTAGAACTGAATGCTTTATATAGATAAAAATGATTCCTTTTCCCTAAAGTAGATAAGGAGAATTTTCTGATACCATAATACCCTGATTCACAAACACTTCTGTTTACAATTTGCTTCATGAACAGAAGCACTCAGTAAAGTTTTGCTTCTGTTAGCTAACTTTGCATCTGATGACACTGAACCTAATGGAGAAATATGATTCTTTCTGTGACTAATTTGGTTTGTGATCAGAGTCTTGGGATGAGTTAACTTTGTAAACAAAGACACCACTGTATTCACTGTAAAAGTATCAGGATCCTAGAGATAAAATTTACAAAAAGAATGAACCTCCTCCTCAGTGACTTCAATTCCATGAAAATTTACTTCTGAAATTCTGGAAATTCCTCCCCATTCATTTTTTCTTAACCAATTGCAAGGTACTAATACCTGTGTAGGATTTTCCCCATGATTTTTGTTCCTGATAACTGTGCCTCAGTAACCCTCTATCTGACTTTCCATTTTTCATGCATGCAGTAATTCCTATGCCTTCAATTTCCTAACATAGTTAGGATTTGTATATGTGTGTGTGATTTTTTTCCAGTTATTCAGCTTTTTTACTGGTTGTTAGGGCACAGTAGTGAACTCTACATTCTTTACATGCTAGATCAGAAGGTAACAAATTTATTTAAAGACAGAAACTCCTTACACAGATTTGAAAACAACAAAATGGAATTTCTCATTGGGAGAATTTATTTAAAAATCGCTATTCATAGGACAGTTTAGATTTTCTCAAACACCAATATTTTAAATTCCAGCATGGCTTTTCCTTTTAAATCTACTATAACCACTTTTTCCTCAGTGATATTGTATTTTCCACTACTTTCTTTACTAAAGCAGCAAAACAAACTAAAAACTTTATAAAATTAATAACTACACAGTGCTTTAAGATATGAGTATTTTCTACTAAAACTATGTTTCTATCTAAATGAATCAAAAAACTTGTGTATAAAAACAAACAATAAAGCTGCTAGAAGATAAAATTGGTAAAAATCTTCAAAATATAAGCATAGATAAGATTTTCTTAAGAGAACACCCATTACACAAGAAACAATAACAATAATCAACAAATGAGCTTCTATCAAATTGAAAATCTTCTACAATGAGAAGAAAACAATTCATCAGAGTGAAGAACCAACATACACAATAAAAAGTTAATTTTTGCTAGGTATTCCTCACACAAAAGATGAATATCTAAACTATACAAAGAATTCAAAAAATAGACCTCCCTCAAAATGAAACACCCATTCGTAAATGAACAATTTAAACAAATAGATATTTCTCAAAAGAAGAAACACAAATGACTAACAAATATGTAAAACAATGTTCAGTATCTTTGACTATTGGCAAAATGCAAATAAAAATAACACTGAGGTTTTATCTTACTTTAGGAACAGTATGTATTATAAAAAAAATTCAAATAATAACAAATGAAGGGAAATTATGGGATTAAAGGAACTTTATTATTTTTAGGAATGTAAATTAACATAGTTTCTATGGAAATGAGTATGGAGATTCCTAACAACTAAAACTAGAATGTTCATTTGACCCAGTTATACTCTTCTGAGTATCTTCCCAAAAGATTTAAAGTCATCATATTGCAGTGGTACATGCATTCCCACGTTTATAGCAGCACAGTTTCACAAGAGCTAAATCAAGGAAGTGGCCTATATGCCCATAAACTGTTAAATATAAAATAAAATGTGGTATATTTCCACACTGATACATTATTCACACAGAAGAATAATAAATTTAAGTCACTTGTCAAAAAAAGATTGATCTTGAAACCATAATGTTGTTAAATAAATCATACATAGGTTGAATATTGCATAGTTTCTTTTATATGGGAAATTGAAAATAGAAATCATTTAAGAAACAAAATAAAAGAGATAATACAGAAAATAGGGAGGAAGTCTTTGGAGAACTGAAAAGTGTATCTAGGGAAAAAAAGGAGAAGAGAAATTAGGGAAAGATAATAAAAATTATCAAGAAGCAATATGTTATGTACCAATTTCCCAAGATGAATATAATTATAATGCACCACAAATATATACTAATAAAAACAATTAAGGAAAGAAAAAACAATTTTTTTCCTGGAGCTGATAATTTAAAACTTACAGTGAATTTAGATTAAAGCATTGAATACTTAAGCTTCAAAAATGCAATCATCCCATAATTCCTTCCAAACAAAATCCAAAATACACATCAGCCATAAAATACTAATCTATGATATCTTATAATGTAACTATAACTCTAATTTTCAAATTTCTATATTTCTTAGTGGACTCACATTCTTTTCTTTTTATTGTTTGTTTTATAGAGAGTAAATCTAAATATAACAAAACAGAACAAAGCAGATCCGAAGAAAACAAAGTAAGAGACACAGATTTTAAAGCAAGATAACAGGAGATCTCCATTGCCTATTATATTGTCTCTTGTTTTCTTCCAAATAGTTGTCCATATTTTCACATACAAGTAGTTCATATGAAACAAAATAGTATAGAACTAGTCAGAACAGGATGCTGAAGGCATCTTAGGTCTTCAAGACCAGAAAATAGGGAAGTCAACAATGGCTGCCATAATGTCTCCCGTTCTCTTCAAAATAGCTGTCCATACCTTCATGTATGTTGAAATTAAACAATACAAAAGAGACTAAAATCACTCTGAACGAAGAATAATAGTATTTCTGGATTTCACAACATGACCCTACAGAATCAGCACTGTGTACCTTAGTGCCTCTTTCTTCAGAGTAGCTGTTCATTTCATCAAGTATTATATAATCGATTCTCATAAAGTGTTTAGGAGAAGTTCTATGCATGTATGAGTCTCTACATGTATACCCATCCTTTCTCTATTAGAGGGAAAAACAAACAAAACCAAATAAAAGTCCTAGAAGAACATGGAACAAGACAAATAAATAATAGCAAAGAGCCCAAAACACTGACAATATATGGCTTCACATTCTTTTGAATATAAAATCATATGCAAAATAATAATTAGAGAGAATTTAGATTACTATGAATTAAATCATACTAACAAGTCACATAAGAGTACCCATTGTGTAACAATGATTTTTAATTCATAAGATATAGATAATTCACATTTAAATATATATTTATTAATAAAAATTCAAGAAACAAATAATATCATGTGTAGACAAAATTAATGGCATTTATTTATTCTTTATATAAACAAAAGGACCTATTACTTCCATTAATATTTCAACTTTAAATTAATATTCTTATCAAAATTTCATAGGTTAATTTCCTTTTATATGAACAAAATTTGAAAATATGATGCTATTTCTTCAAATAAATCAAAATTTATTTGTCATAATTTAATTTTTGATCAATTAATTTAATGTATAAATACTCCATGAGCCATTTTATGACTGAATAAATATATAATCTACTTCCCTATTTATTCTTTTAAAGACTGAAACTCTACTCAGTTATTTTTTCCACAAGCAACAGAAGTCTATACACACTGAGTGTAATGGTATAATCATTAAAGAAAGTTTTCTTCTAAATTTCCCATATTTATTTCTTTGATTTTTATGTGATACTTAAACATATAAAATTGTTCATGTTAATTGAATACTATCGACTTTCACTACTTATGCACAATGCATAATTTATAAACTAAAAATCAGGGTAAATATGTTTACCTCTTTAAACATTTACCATTAATATTACAAATTTTTTTAAACTCTAATGTATAAATGTTTTTGCAGTACTATTTTTGGTTATTTTCAGATAAACTTTCCAAAAAACACAAACATCCAAAATATTATATAGATTTAATTTTTCTCGAGCATTTTATATGATAATTTTAAAAGCAAATTTTAAAATGTTTGGATTCTTTTGTGATTTTGTTAGATGTTCTGCATTTTCCAAATTAATGTCACTGAAACTTTCATCTCTTTGAAGACCATTCCAGAATGAATGTCAGTTCTCTGGCAGCTAGCCTGTCACTTAAGATCAGGTGATGGCACTTGACAAAACAGGAAAAAGTGGCCTGTAATGGTTCAGGGTATCAATTTGAAATATAAATTCCTCTTTAGTTTAAAATCTAACACTGTGAGGAATCTAAAAGTCAGGTACCAATAAAATAGTACTTTCTGCATTGTTTTTTTTTTCCAGGATTTTCAGAGTTAAACAGTAGTGTTCACATAAAAATATAATTTTTAACAATAAAAACACATTTTTTAATGATGAGGGAATGTGCCAGTTCCCTTTTATAGATTTACTTTCTTAAACTGGTGGGTAGAAATGTAATGGAGCCACAACTCCACTCTCACTATTATCAAAAAATACTGTCACTGTAATGCTAGGGGAAAAAAATCTCAGTATAATTTTATTCTATAATTAGATCGCTGTTTTGCAGCATATATGACAATGTATTTGCACTTATTGTTAATGCATATTTTGAAGCAATGTTAAATGATAGTAGCATGGGATTCCCAATGCTTACGGAACCTCCTCAATCCCTACTAAATTCACTGCTCAGCTACATGTTTATTATTTTAGTTTACACTGACCCTCTACAACTGTTTCCTATTCCAGTCAAGTGATGTGTTTAGTTGGCCAATATAACCTCTTAACATAGTGAATTTCCAAGAAGTGATTTGGTGGCTGTCTCAGCAGTCAGCGTGGCAACACCTAAATGCTACAGATGCCTTCCTATTGATTCCTGAAAAGACACACAAATAAAATCTGAGCTCTAAAAGTCCATCCACAGTTATAGATGTAATTCTTCAGTACAGTTTGCTGATTTTCACCTGAATTTGTTTCAGCAATTTCTTTCTTTCAAGGACATCCATTATACACCCATGTTTAAAATGGAGTGTATTTATTTTCAGGTATTTTACAACTATCGTCTAATTTAAGAAATCAATACTTTCTTGACAACAAACATATTTTACTGACTTAGTGAGGATTTAATTGATACCCATGCTATATTTTACCCACAAAGTTTCAAAAAAAAAAAAAAACACATCATTTTGGTAGTATAATTGCAAACTGAAAAACCCTTTTCAGGTACATGATTTAAAATGAATTTCTCTTCTGACACTTTCCTGACATAGTTTTATTCACTCATACTTTTTCAGTTTCAGTTTTTTCTCTTTTCTGTAAAGAAAATAATGGTTTTTGCCTTTTCTAAAAGTATAAATTTAGAAAATTTCAGAATTCTATGACAGGTTCAAGGCCAATTTACATTACAAATTTAGAAACTGAAGTCTACAATCTGAGTTGAACTGTATATATGTACCTTGAGAAAAGTTTGTTTCTGAGAATAGAAAATAGTGGTGTTTACAAGCTTAATAAATATGAAGGCAAGGATAGTCATCAAAAAAATTTAATGTCAGGCTAATTAGAACTGTCACTTTCTTCTAACAACTGATGATTATGTTTTCTTAATGTGTTCTAGCTTTGCAATTATTAGTTTGGCAGGCTTGTTGCAACACAGTGCTACAAACCACATAGCTGATACTATAGAAATTTATTATCTCAAAGTTCTGGAGGTTAGAAATCTAAAATCCATGTGTCAACAGGACTAATACCTTTTCTAGGCCGAGAGGAAGATTCTTCTAAGCTTCCACTCTAGTGTGTGTTGTTTTGCTGGCAATCTTTGGCACTTGACTTGGAGAAGTATCATTTTTCATCTCTTTCCTCATTTCTACAGGGCTTTCTTCTTCTGTGTAAGACTCTGAGTCTGAATGTTCCCTTGTGTAAGGATGCCATTCAAACTTGATAGGGAGCTAACCAACTGATATTTTCATAATTTAGTTAATTTTATCTTCAGTGACACTATTTGCAGGTGAAGTCACGTTCTGAAGTTTGGGGAGTTAAAACTTCAACATATGAAATTCTTGGCAATGCAACTCAATCTATAACAGGTAGGAAACAAATTTAGTATACAAGAATGGAACTGCATGAATCACTAATACCTTTTTTTGTGTAGTTTAAAAGCTGCCTGCAATATCCAATAATTTCTCATTCATGTGTCATTGATTTTATAATAACTCTTTTCTGTAGAATAATGTAATATAGGAAAATGTCAACTAGAAATAAATTAATATGTATTTTCGAAACTATTGCAATAATAATAAAATTGATATCTTTATAACCAAAACTTAGAAAATCTATCAGATGCTGAGAAAAATGTATGCTTTTAGCAGTATGTAAGGTGTCATATCCTGGCACTATACTCTTCCCTTCTTGATGTCAGTAGTCAATAAAATGATCTTTTAAAACCAGGTAGTACTCACCAAATGAGTCTGATAGGGATGCACAACAGATAAACATTTCTCAAGATCTTACACTAATCAAAACTAACCAAGAAATAGATGACGACGAAGTGAAATCTCAGACTGATGTGTATGAATGCATATGAACTTACCTAAGTACCATATAAATGAAACTTGCATCATATTCTGGCTTCCCACTGAAAAGGAAATAATGGTTAAATTTCATAAAAACATCCAATGCAGCCAAATTCAGACATCAGAATAGACATTAAATGCAAACTCTGTGTTCCTTATGACAGAGCTGAGGACTGCAAGGAAGACAGCTAAGATGTATTTTATTCCTTGGAGCTTTATGAGGGTAATATGTTATAAATGTGTAGTCAAGTAATAGATAAGCCTGAAACTTTAAAGCTGTAGCTCTAGACATTTGGTTAAGAGCAAAAGTGCTTAGGGCCTGGTTTTATTGAGGGGTTGTATTTCATTACAATATCTTTCCACTCTAAGTTTATAATAGTAAATAACATGGCTCTCATTTAAAAACCAAAACACTGTAGAATATCTGTTTTACTAACAGTATCAGCAGTCTTTTACTTTTAGCAGATTGTCTATTGGCTAATACTGACCAGGAGGACACATTAGCACTTTAAAAGCAACATTAACTCCTTCAAGCCATCATGGTGCACAAATGTGTTACTTTATAGTAATAGGATCTTTTTACCTCCATTATATCAAACTGTATCAAGCTATTTCCATTTTACCATATGGGTGTGTTTGTGAATAAACATTTTGCTTAAACATTTTATCTTTCTGACATGTTTCACTTGCAATAGATTTCAATAAGGATATTGGAAAGTCTGTTATTCTGACCTCATGAAGCAAAATTAACTGTGACTTCATTGAAATCTACAGAACACGAAATTGGGAACATGGCAGAGGACCAAATAATGATCTGAGCTGTGCAGCTATGTTAATGGATGCAGCTGAGAGAAATCTCCGATTCACTCATGTGAATTCACTTTGCTGTAGCATCTGCCTGCAGGCAGACTACTAGATACCGTGATGCCATAATATAAGGAGCCAGAAGGTATAGTAAAGGTCACATTAGTGTATCATAACATACTTGAAAGGGGCAAGGGAGAAACATACACTGAGCAGCACCCAGAGAAACAATAAAAACAAGTAGTAAGAGCTGATTGATACTCATAAGAGGATAGTGATTTACTTTCTACAGTTAACTTTTCTAAAAGTAGGTGATGTCTTGCAAAAACTCAGAAAAGGAAGTACAAAAACATTATTTTAATCTCCTCCTGTGTAATTCAGTTTATGTTTAACATAGTTAAACACAAAAAGATTTAAGGAATTGATTTTGATATTATATGGAATATTGCTGTTAATGGTAATAAAATTTGATAATAATAAACACATTTTCTTTGCATTTATCCTAAAACTAAAAATCATAAGGGGATAAACAGAATTCATGTTAAATTAAAGTTCTCTTTAAAAATTTTTAAAGAAAAGTCACAGATGGCTGTTTGTCACATATATAGTGAACAAAGACACAACGCCAAAAAGTTTTCTAAGGAAACTTTTTAAAGACAGAAAAGAATGATTCTTTTAATATAACTCAGGACACCTCAGGGAAATCTCAGATTCATCCAGGTGGTTTACTTTCCCTGTAGCATATGCTTGTAGGCAGACTATTAGATATAATAAGGCCATATTAGTAAAAAATTGAACACAAATACTAATGAATAATGTGTTTTGTATAAAAAGACAAACAGTTATATCTTAAAATTTAAAACAGTATGACCACTATGGAAATCGATATGGAGATGTCTCAAAAAACTTAAACTAGAAATTCCATTTGACCCAGGTATTCCAGTAAAATGTATCTTCTCAAAAGAGTTAAAATTCCATATTGCAGTTATATATGCATATCTATGTGTGTAACAGCACAATTCATAATAACTGAATCTTGGAAGCAGGCTATGTTGCCATCTGCAGATGAATGGAAAGAGAAAATGTGGTGTTTATTCTCAATGGTGTTTCTACTACCCTACCATGATGAAGGATGAAACTAAATTATTGTAGGAAAATAGATGCACCTCGAGAAAATAATGTTAAGTGAAATAAATTTTAAAAACCTTAAATATTGCACAGTTCTCTTATATGATAAAGATAAAAATAAAATGCAGGTAAGGGTTGAAGATTTAGCTCAGTGGCCTAAGTGCCTGCCTGGCAAGTGCAAGGTTGTGAGTTTGATCCCTGGTACCAGAAAAAAAAAAAAAAGACAAGACAGGTAAAAGTAATTATGATATATTACATACATGAATCAACTTACAATGAGGAATGTAATTATTTTCTACTATAAACATGTACAAAAATAATACAAAAATAAAAAACAATTTCCATATAGTTGTAACAATTAACTCTCAAGAATAAACTTCTATGGCCCCTGGCTAGCATCTCCTAAGATATCAAAATATGTAAGTCATACAAAATGACCTCTTGTACATCAACTACCATATTCCATATGCATATTAGATGTGAATATCAAATCATGAAGAAGTTGCCCTGAATTTAATCCTGCTTTCATTATATTACTGCAGCTTTCACCATACTAGAGAGCATAGAAACCAAAATTTAAGATTTGGTTATCTTTCCCTCACTATCACCTTTCCATAACTGCAAAGACTTACTTTCCATATATTCTTTCCACATTGTTACTTTTCCTCCTACCATTATACTGATTGCAACATTTTTTTTTTACAATTTAATGATGTTAATTGGTGATTCTTTTCAACATTATTTGGTTGTTCCAAATCAATATTTGGATTTCATGTCTTGTCTGTGTAACTTTTTTTTCTTCTTTCCTTCTTTCTTTTCTTCACTACTTTCTTCCTTTTACATTTTCTTCCTTCATTTTTTCTTCCTTCCTTTCCCTGCTGTCTCTCCCCTTTCTTCCATTTTTCTTTTCAAATTCCTATCAAAATGTGACAGCATATTCATATAAACCCAAAAAGCATAGCACTGAGTTCACAAACACAACTCTTACTTTTCTACTGTAAATTTTTACTTATAATAATAGTAGCCAGCTGTACATCTCAGTTGCTGTGCTTGAGTCACAGGAAGCAATATTTGTCTTTACCCTTTCAGTACAAAGAAAGACAAGGTGTTCACACATATGCATAAGTGTCAAATCAGGATTTGCAGGGATATTACGCCCATGTACTAGATTTGGTGCACATTTACCTGAGCATCATTGACTGTAATACAGCCAGATCTCTCTAGCATTTTAGTTAAGTTTTCTTTTGGTTTCTCAGGTAGAAGTAGCCCAATTCAGTAAAATGGTACATGAAAAACCAGATTTGCAAGTTATGGAGAAGGTGAAATGTGAATCAGCAGATTATTCATGCATGGATAATGAAGATAATCCATTAAGGTAAAATACATATTTTCATAACAGAAGAGTGTGGTTGGTATATGATGATGGTAATGATGGCCAAAGTTCCTGTGACAATGAAATGGAGCAAGAATCAACTGATACAGACATAGGGAATACAGACCTGCTTGATTCAGATGATGAAGAAAACAGCAACATAAGTACTTATTTGAGTAGTTGAGCTGTTGCAAAATTGTTGTGCAACCAAATACAACTATTATTCAGTGTTAGAACTAGGCCTGAAAATATAAGGAGGGTTTTGGCAGGGAAAAAACCTACTGAACAGAATGCCAGCATAGATTGCCATACAATATTGGAAATTTTTATAGGCTAAATGCTACAAAATGTTGTGAAATACATAAAGGCTGAAATACAAGAAAAAATGTTCTGTATGCACCAATAGCCATATTCAAAGATGTTTTTATTATAGCATCTTACTACCTGAACTGAAAGCATTCATAGGTTAGCTGTATTTAGCAGGGATTTCTCATAGTAATAAAAGGAATGTAAAAGACTTATGGAAAAGCTATGAATCAAAATATGGCATAAAAATTCATGCCCTTGTAGATGCAAAGACTATTGTGTTTTTCTATCTAGAAATTTATTATGGAACTCAGCTATCAGATCCTTATTCATATTGTGATAACTACATGATGGTATGAATAGACTTGTTGCCCTCATTTCTCAAACTAATCAGAATGTAACATTGAACAATTCATTTATCAGTTTCCAATTGATGTTATATTGCTAAAAAAGCACAAGTTGATCAACACAAGGACTGTATTCAAAACCAAAGCAGAAATTCTACATGAAATGTTGCAATATCAGAACAGAATTTTTCAGTATAAATTTTGGAGTTCAGAAAGATTTATATTGGCCTTGCATATGGCAAAGAAAAACAAAATGATAAAGGTGGAAACAAAGTTTTTGTCTATGAGGAGAGAAAGATGGAGTTGGTGGAGTAGGGGAATATGAAAAATAACAGATTCTAACATGTAGAGATATAGATACTCTATGAGGAATGTGTGACTATTATATATACCTAAAATGTACCAAAAATCATATTGGAAAAAAATGCCCCATGATGGAAATACTGATAGGGAAACCTTGACAAAATGAAAGCCTGAGAATGAAATTTTCTACAAAACCAAAGGTGGGGTAGATGTTGTTGAGTTATGTAGCAACTATAATTTCACTTAAAACACAAAACATTGATGAATGATTTATTTTAGTCTATCCTCAACACAGATGATATAGTTTGATAGTTTACAAAAAAATAATAAGTAAATTATCATGGAGAAATTTTCTTAGATGATTGTGACTGAAACTCATGAGAGATCATTTACAGCAGAGAAAAGGAATAATGTTTTTGCCCAGGGAACAATGCAAATAAATTGTGGAGCACACTGCTACACTGCCAGGTAAACAAGCAGGTACAACATCACAAAGACCTACAATAACCACACACACACACACAAAAAAAAGGATGACAAAGTGACCCTACAAGAAAGGACAGGAAAACAAAACATAAAAGCTATCAATGTAAGCAATACCTATGCATGAAATGCACAATTTTCACATGTGAAGACTGCCTTGAGTGTGACAATTGATGCAAACATTATTTTTGTTGTAAGATTTGATTGATATTTTCATTTAAGTTCACATAAATTTTGTTTCTGATGCTATCTCTCAGGTTTCGTAAGCAGATGAACAGTTGATGTGAAAATGTTGTTGTCTATTCTAAGCATTCACACATTTGAATTTTATTTTATTGATCTTATTACCCTGCTGAGCACACATTGTACTACATAGTGTCTAGCTCCTGACAAAATAGTGAGAGAAGAGAGGTGACAAGAATAGTAAGAGAAGAGAGGTGACATAGAGAATGAAAGCTTAACACATGTGTTATCAGTGAGAAGTGAGACATGTGAGTAGAACATACAGTTAACATGTGTGAAGACTGCCCTGGGTGTAACAGTTGAATTAAACATTATTTCCATGGTAGACTTTTGTTTGTCTTTACATTATCATTCACACAGGTTTTTATTTCTGATGTTGTTTCTTAGCTTTTGTAAGCAAGTACACAGCTGATGTGAAAATGTTGATGTTTATTCTGAAATTGCAATACACATTCAGACTCTAATATTTTATTAATATTTTATGTTGCTGTTAACTAGACATTGCATAATATAATAAGAACCTTCCTATCAAGATGAGCAAGATGTCAAGTATGTCCTAAAAAAAGACCAGGAAATCAAAGCACATGTGCCATCAGTGTAAGCCATATATGTGTATGGCAGTGCTGTTTTCTTGTGTAAGGACTTTCTTAGGTGTAAAAATTGAGGTAAAGATTTTTTTACAGAATGCTCTTGCTATTTTCATTGTAGTTCATACAGAAATTTATTTCACTTGTCCACGTTGAGAATTTTGTTGCTTTTTATAGACTCAATACATATTAACAATGCACTACTTTATTTTTGTGATTTCCCTTGATAAGCACTCATTGTTTAATATAATAAAGCTCATAAAGTTACAATTGATAATTCATCAATATAAATATTCCAAAGAATAAACTTAGAGTTGACATGCCCTTATTATGAGACTTTATGACAAAAAAAGGTGCTATGCCTTCAATCATTACATATTAACCTTTAATATCTACTTTCTTAAGATACATTCTTCACAGACAAAATATAAATACTACAAAGTATTAAACTGCTTTTTAAAATTATAATTTCATTTATTTATTTCTTTGATACTGGGTATTAAACTCACAACCTTGCACCTCCCAGGCAAGAACTTAATCTGCTGAGCTTAAAATGATAATTCTTAAAAAAATTATAATTCTAAAAGATGCAATATACTACAAATCTCATTGTATAAATAACACATGTTCTTAGAACACAGATAATTTTACCCAATGTTGAAGCCTTTAATTGCTAAATCTCAAAAGTTTTTTAATCACATAAACCCTCAATAAAATTAAGGAGGAAATAAAATAGTACCTACATGAACACTGATAAACAAAATACTTCATCCTGGGAAGACAGTACAGAACAGTGGTCTAAAAACAAGTCTGACAGTTAAAGAGATGTAGGTTTGACTTCTAGTTGAATCTTACATTCTGGCTAGTAGGATGTGCATCTCATTTTTAAATCTGTAAATGGGAATAATAATGGTATTTTACTGCATTGTTTGAATAACTTTACATCAAAATATTGGCCAGAAATGTGTATGGAAAAGTTTTTATTTAAATGTTAATTAATTTTTTTTCTTTAAATTATCACAGTTATTAGTCAAAATTGAAGTATTACTCAACGCAGTATGGAATTTAAAAAGTAAAATCCTAACTGCATAGACCACATAATCTTTAACAAGAGAAAGAGGAGAAGCTGTACAAGAAAGTCTTTCTTTGTATGTTGAATGTCTTTGACAGGCTGTGCTTTAACTCATGATTATAACTTTGGGATCCAGGCTCTCAGAGCAAGGATAGTGCAACATTCTGGAATGTTGCCTGTTTTTGGCAGAAATGAAAGAAACATTCACTTAAATTTATTCATGACTCCACATTTCACAACTCCTCACACTCGATGAGAGCAAACAGCCTGACCACTACTTTCGAGGTGATCTAGTTCCTTCCCCTGCTAAATTCTCTGGCAGTCTCTCTCTCTCTTATTCTTTCTTTTCTCCCATTAATTTATTTCTTAAGTCTCTATAAAAAGGCCTGTGATCTCACATTTACACAATACCAAGTTTGAGTTGCACTGAAAAGTTATGTAATTGGTTGCTTGTGTTTGCTCAGAGTTTTATATTGCTTTTTGAAAATCCCAGTGAAAAATTATCAGTGCAGGCTAATGAATATTGAATGAAACATTTGGAAATATTTTGATGACTAATGTAAGCAGGTTCACTAGTTATCTTACTTTGATAATGTGCCAGTGTTACGGTATTCCAGAAACGTTAATATGTCCAAAAATGTTTTATTACTTTGGCCTATAACACATTCTTATTTATGTATTTATTTACTTATTTTATTTCCCTCCCAACTTCCTCCAAATCCATTAATTTCTTTTATTCTAAGAGGCAGTGGTTATGTCTTCTTCTAGATATTCCTTAATAGCTGGTGTGACATAAGACGTTATTTTTATAAACTGTCTTTTTGTTGTAAGGAGATTCCTCTGAATGAATTTATTACTTCTCCCATTCTCAGTTACTCTTTATCTTGTTTCCTCCTCAGAGTACATAGCATTACTAACCTCTTTTGTGTTTAAATCAGAAGCAGTAAGTTGTCTTTATCTTTCCTTCTGTTTTTTCTAAGCTCTGTTTCTCTTGCCTCCAAGCATAGCAGTCTTTTCTTTGCCCTTGTCCTTCCTGCTGTCCTGCCAGTTCACAGTTTTCTTATCTAGATCTGTATAATAGATTTTTGAGCAAGCAATTTATGAGGGCAGAAATTAAACAGGCTCAGGAGCACAGTCGCACTATATATGTATATGAAACGTGGTGGGCATTCTCTCTATTGTCAGTGTCAATGAAACTGGCCACTTGGCCCCTGGCCTACTCTATTTGCAAGCACATATTGTTGCAGCCAGGCGAGTTAGTTAGAAATATTATGGGCAGTGAGACAGGGCTAGGTCCTCAAAGGCGCCAGTACAGATATCTTACAACTGTGGGGGAGACAGGCAACTCCTGCTGTGGGCCAGGCCTCAAGACAAGGGATGAAACAAATGCACCTACATCCTAAGGACTGATATTCTAGTTAGTTCCCTATCACCCTGGAGTCACTATCCCATTCCCCTGGGGGAAAGTCACAGTTCCAAGCATGCCCACTTCCTATGTGACTTGCTTTCCCATTTGTCCCTAATCAATTTTACCTAAACTATTGATCTTACTAACTATAGTTGTGTCCCCCCTTTGCCTATCTGCCTTGTGAGTTCCCAGTCCCGTGCCGCGCCACACCCCACCCCACCCCTCCGCAACTTGAACCCATGGTTTTTACCCTATAAAAGTCCCTGGAAAAGACAATCTTGAGCAACCCGCTTGGGACCCTTTCTGTCTCTCTTCAGACAGAAGCTTTCTTTCTCTCAATACATATATTATGCTCTTAACCTCTGTTATTACTAAAATTCATTCTTAGATTTTAGAGAACACAAACTTGTACCAGACATAGTAGATTGGGAGCTTCATTCCCTTATATCGATATCTTACAGCCAGATTATTCTTACCTACACTCAATACTAATATTAGAAAATCAGTTGTCAAAAAAATTGTTAATTATGTTCAGATTTATAGTCCAAAGACACCACATGTGAATGGAGCAGTATTTGAAAAGAAGGCTCTAGCGTATATTGGATCTGCAAGATGTGTGAGTATCCTGGGTATATTAAACGTGCTACTGCATCCCACTACATAGTTTTTGAGGACGAGTTTTGGTCCTATTCAGTTATAAAAGCCTCAAAAGTATTTTGTGATAAGGTATTTAAAGTTGTTTATTAATAAAATTTTATTAACTACATAAATACCTCTATTATTATGACAACAGATGAGTAAAAAGCAATGTTTGGAGAATTAATCTGGACTAAGTTTTATTGATTTACTTACGTTTTTCAAAGTTCTATCCTCTGAGGATATACAGTTTGTCTGAATAAGACGAAGTTATTGTTCTTGCAAATTTTAAACCCAGTAAAGGAGACTGATATAGCAAAAACAAAAACAAAACAAAGCAAAACAAAAAACCAAACTGCCAGCTGATAAATGTAATATTCCTATTTAGTCACTATTCTTATTTTTAAGTGACTCAAAAATTCATAGAATAGCACCTGGGGATCTAGCTCAGTGGCTTAAGCACCACAGAATAGTCAACCATCCTCCATTCTGGAAGTTTATTGGCACTTGTAGAAATAATTTTTTTTGATAGTGAAAACCTGTATAGATGAAATATAACAGTCATGTCACAGAGTGATCAAGAAGCAGTAGGAGAATCATATATATGATTATAAGGAAAAGGAAATCTAACATGGTCAGCTTGGGATAAATCACAGGCATAATCCTTGTGGAAGTTCAGGGAGGGAAGTAGTTTCTGGGGGAGAAATAAATAAATAGAAATGCCCCAAAAATCAAAAGAATGAAATTAAATGAATGAAATGAATGACAGGTACAAGCAGGCACAAAGAGAATTCAGAATTTACTACATAAGACTTACTGTTTCAGGTTAATTTTGTAAACATAAAAAAAATTAGCTTGAGTTGTTATAACTTCTTAGAAAATATAAATCTATGTTTATGGGTACTTTGTATATTGTAGTGTAAATACAAAAATAATATCTTACTGAGGTAAAGTTGCATAATATGTTCCATTTCAAAATTTAAACAATTTGAAAAATGAATAATTTATATATAAGTGTGTCTATATATGTGTGCATATATATTCTTTCCACAGAAGTAAGTAAAAGTTTACTGATTGAATTTTATGTATTATGTACAGGTATTGAAATACACTAAACGTGTAACAAGACAGTAGGTAAAGTTTTGTGGCTTTTTTGTGTGTATTGTTTTGTTTTGTTTGTTTGAAACAGGGTCTTACTATGTAATTCAGGATGGTCTTGAACTCACTATACAACCTTGCTCGCCCTGGAACTCATGGTGATCCTCCAGTCTCCTAGTGTTGGGATTACAGAGGTGTTCGTACCTAGCCAATAGTTAAAACTTTAAAAAAAATCTCCAAGCTTGTATTTGCTCAGTAAGCTTATATGATTTAGAAATTTTCTTATTTTAGCATTTTTAGTGGTTTCTTTTTAAAATTACAAACATAAGCCTAATATAACAACTTCTTTTCAAAATGAAAACCTTGCTCCAGAGAAAAGAAAAAATGGTGAAAAAAATCAAAAGAAGTGAAAGTAACTGTTTATACTTATTTTGTAAGATATTATTAAAGGACATGAATTAACTTTTCCTAAACTGGAGAACATTTGAAATTCACTTCAAATATGAGAAAATAAAAGTTGTTGTTTGAATGGTATTAGAGCTATGTGTTCCATTTGAGATCAATCTGGAAAAAATGAGTTTGAGTTTTCTCCAGATAGACTGGGTTTTCCCAACTGAAACAATGTTTTTATAAGAAAATACAAAAATGAGAAAATAAATAAAAGTTCAAAATCCAATGTACAATACATTTTGTCCAAGTAATTATATACAATTAACTAACTATAAAGAATAATTTGTCTTTTTTCCAGATTACATTTGGAAGCTTCAAGGTGCAGAGTCATTAGATCACAGAGAAAGTCTTGGAACTAACACCATATTCCAGGCATCCTGTGTATTAAATTGTTGCTACTTCCACAAAACTATAGTTTGCCAAAAGTCTTGTTTGATTTCATCTAGTTTGACTTTTCCATCTGAATAGTTATTACATGTCCTTCAAAACCACTAATTGATTAATTTAATATCATCAGCAAATGTTATGAATTAAAGATCCAGGTTGTATAACACTGTCCAGCCCAAGAAAATGTTGGTGAAAGTGGACTCTGTAATCACCTGTCTTCCTATAAAGAAAACCCATGTATTGAATGTGTATAATTCCAAGTCTTTTTACTTTCTGCACTCTCATTGGCTTTCCAGGCATTTGCTGACATTGTCAACTATCAGTGTACACCTTATTTTCATTAACACATACATACATCATTTTCAAAATGATTAAAATCTTGGAGGAAACCCAAAGAACTAATTATATAATCCATCTACATAATTTAAAATTCCTAGGTTACAAAGGATGTTAAAAATAGTGTGACATGATTTACAGTATATCTCCTTCCCTGTTAGGGAAATTCAGATAAAAACTGATGCATGTTCAGAGCTTCAGTAAAATAGGTATTTATCTGTGGAAACAAGTTAATTTCCTTTACCGTTACTAGTAGGAAGGTTGAGAATTCCACTCAGCCAATTTGGTTTATGCACTCGGACTTAGATCAAGAAGTACAAATGTACAATAATAAAGTAATGATAACAGTCATGCCCATTTTCCTTTTCTATCTTAATAGCTCTAAGTGGGTGATTTTACTGTGTGTATAAGTCATTAGTCTTCTGCAGTCACACCATTCTCTAGCTATTCTTAGGCTACAAAGCAGTTTTATTTTGCTGAGAGCCATTCCTGATGGTCTCTGGAATGATGGCAGGGTTAAGGTAGGATTCAAATTAGCTGCAAGTTATATTTACTTGTATTACATAATATCCCTGTGACATATAGACCATTTCCTAGTCAAGTCCTAATTTACAACAGTCTGCCCTGTATTGGTATAATCAGTGTACACTGCTGAATCTTTTCTGATGAGGTTGAATTTCAGTGATAGAAAGTGAGCATTTTGATGATCTCAAGCTTCTCAGCAAAAAACAAAATAAAACACAAAAACCAATAATTCTTCCCAAAATTAAAAAAGTAAAGGTTTCAAGGAATATGTAAAGTCTATATAATAAGTGTTTCCCTGAATCAGATGAAATGCTAAGTGAACATCAAAGATATCATTGATTTACTAAGCTACTTTAAAGGTTATGAGAGAAAATTATTGACAATCAATAGAACTTGAGGAAGGTATATCAGAATTTGGGCCTTAACGTATGTTAAGGATCTTTGGGTTACTAGATTTTAACATTGTTTCCTTGACATCTTTGCTCGTAAAATTGTATATTTCAAATACAATATGATTAAGTCCATGATAGCTTTTAAAAATTTGTTTATTTTATTTTACATTTTTGGTACCAGGGATCAAACTTGCAACCTTGTGCTTGCCAGGCAGGCACTTATGCCACTGAGCTAAATGCCCAACCCTACATGATAGCTTTTAAAGATAATAAAATAAATAAAAGAATGCATTATTTTTTTCAAATTTTTCTTGATCTTACCTATTCATTATCATAAAATGTGCATAATTATTATGTAGAACTAATTTTAAAGAAGGGACACTGTGATCTATTTACTTTGGTCCTACATACATTTCTCATGGCTGAGACAAAATACCCAATGCCTAAAGTGGAAGGAAGGAAGCTCAGAGTCAGTGGAGATTTCAGTGCAGAGTTAGCTGACTCTAAGGGTGTCTTGGCAGAGGGCCATCACAAAGGAGAAATATTTAATGGTGGGCAGGCAGGAGACAACCAAGTACCAAGTAGTAGCAGCGACAAAAGCAGCAGCATGCAGCAAGGCTTCTGCCTCCCCCTTTATCTTTTCCAGGAGACCTGCCTTTGGGGTGGTGCTAGCCAAACTCATAGTGGGCCTTCCCATCATTCACTCCCAGAACTATGCTTAACCACTCAATGGACTAATTTAGTAACTTTGTGCTCTTGATCCCAGGACAGCACAATTCAAGCCTTACATCAATCACACTCTTAATCCCAGTATCACACACCCTAGAACCAGCAACTTCTGAAAGCTCCATCTATGAGCACATGAGGCTGTGTGTGGGACATCTAAATATAGGCTATAACAACCTCCCAATTCTAAAAATGAAAATGATATTATAGTTTAAATAAATAAATGATACAACTTCTATGCCGGGTTCATAATAGGTACACAATAGTATTTCTTAAATTGATGTTGTGGCACAAAAGGTGCTGTAACTGAGATGAAAAATGACTGAAAGACTAAAAAAAAACCAAGCATGTGTGTTTGTAAGGTAAATCAGAATTCAACTGCTCACTAAGTCACTTTAACTACTTCTTAATTCATGCCACTTAAGGAGAGCAGTCTTTGGGATAGTTCCCAAATTTGGCAGTATCGTATTGTCTATTAGCAGCCTTAGAGTACTCAGCAGACAGGGTCTGAATGCCTTGGGCTATATAGTATGGTTAGTTTTGCACACTGTCCATTGTGCATGCTCCCAGTCAGATGGCCTCACAACTGAAAGCCTCACAGTGAGGGGGGTGATCTTTGAACCTCCCACATTTTGACTCAGCTAGTACTAATAATCTTCACTGGCCCAGTGCCTTCTTCCTTTCTTCCATAACACTTGTGACCTGTATCCAAAAGCATGTCACACCTGAGAATAACCAGTGCTTTGTCAAATACGTTCGTCTCCCAGGGTTTCTCTTCATTATTGCACTCCCTGAGCTGTAATTTGCACTGTTAAAAAATACCAAATCTTGGAGAAAAATTGATGCATTTTGCCTCCTCAGTGACAGCCATGGTTTAAATGAGAAATACAAAATTTACTTGTTAACACATGCTATAGCTAAAAACTGCAGATCTTTCTCACAAAATTTGTATTTTGTAATTTGTTTTTCTTTGAAAACTAGCCTCAAGTTTGTAGATTTTTTTTTTTGTACTGGGAATTGAACTCATGACCTTGTGCTTGCCAGGCAGGCACTTATACCCCTAAGATAAATCACTGGCCAAATTTGTAGATTTTAACAAAATAGCACTGTATGTTTCTGAAAAACATCAAAGATAATTCCTTTACAACTGATATAGGGAAATGGAACTCCCAACCTACTATATGTCTGGTAAGAGTTTGTGTTCTCTGAAATCAAAGAGTGAATTTTAGGAGAAACAGAGGTTAAGAGCAGAATATATTAATTGAGAAAGAAAGCTTCTGTCTGAGGGACAAGAGGTCCCAAGCATGTTGCCAAAGATCCTGTCTTTTCTAGGGACTTTTATAGAGTAAAACCACAAGGTGAGATGGTTTCAAGTTGAGGAAAACCTGGGAACTCACAAGGTGGGCATGAGGTGGGAAAGAACTACAATTAACCAATAAGATTAATTGATTAGGTAAAACTGACTAAATTGGGACAAATGGGGAAGTGAGCCACATAGCAAGCAGCATTCTTGATGAGAACCAAGAACTAAGAACATTCTTAAAGAACCAAGACTCTTCCCCTTAGGAGGTTGAATGGTGACTCCTGGCTTCATCAGGGTATAGAGACCTTTCTAGAATATCAGTCCTAAGTATGTGGATGCATTTGCTTGATCTTTTATCTTGAGGCCTGGACCACAGCAAGAGGTGTCTGTCTCCCTCACAGTTACAAGGTATCTAGGCTTCTGCCTGGCTCCTTCGAGGCCCTAGTCCTGTCTGACTGCCTATAATATCTCTAACTCAGCTGCTTGTAACAATAGGAAGATAAAATTTTTCAGCTGTCTAGTTTGTGATGTGTTGAAGGCGAGGAGAAAAGGCAAGAGTGCACAAGCTCTGGTGCCATCCCATTACATTTTCATCTCTTCCTGGAGCCAGACCTTTAAGTAGAGGCTCCATGGTCTATCAGCTCTTCAAGAAGAGAAAAGCTGGCACTCAGGACCAATGACCAAACTCGTCATTTCATATTTGTACCCTGATTTCTTACTCTTAGTGCCCTTCTGATTTCCTCACTGAGCATAAATATTAACAAAGATAGTTCAGGGATACTATAGTCAGAAGTGAACCTGCTCCCATAAGACATCCAATCAGCCAAATGAACTTGAATTGGTCAGTTCAAGCTAGTGTGAGCCCATTGGAGAAGGTCCCTAGGGATAATGATTCACTCTTAAAGGAAAAATGAGTTGTGTTAATCATCATGCTTACTTTTAAATAACATAGGATGAAACTGAGGCCCTAAGAATTTATCTTGGTGATCCATGAGACACACTCCTTTGCAAATACATAAAGCAAACAGTGAAACAAAAACTTAGTTTCACTGTAGAATTTATTTTTTAATTAACACCTATTATTTACTAAGCTATACACTGGGTTACTTGTTTTTGGAAGGGCTGCTTGTCCTTTGACATTATCAGGAGTTGGAGTCTAAGCTGCATGATTTCATATGTGATTTGTTAGATCCTGGGTCTCAAAACCTCACCCATTTTCTAAATACTCAAGGTGAAAGCATCTCATTCTTATGCTTTTTGTGACCTAAAGGAGAGGTCAAAGACTTTCCATTGCAACTCTAGGACCCAGCAATCTGGGACTTGTTACCCTGATTTGTCACCTTAGCAATTGCACTTGGCTTGATTGCCTAAAGCACTAGGCCACTTTACACAGAGAACATTTTAGTGTGCTGACATCTCTACAAGAGGTCTCTTGGAACGAGCTTGAAAAGGATGTCTTAACAATACACACTTATTAAATACATAAGAAAAGAGCAAACTTTATCAGGAAACGTGAAAAGGTATTTGACTGTGAAAATAAGAGAACTCACACATGTGTTTTTAGTCAGTTATGTTACTGTTTTGTGCTTCAATTAACTCCATAGTGTAAGAGTTATCCAAGAGTAGATCTCCTGTATATAAGCATCCTGTATATATATTGCCCAATATATATGGGTCAACCACAGAGACATCAGTATCAATTTGTTTTTTGTAAAGCAGTCAGAGAGTTAAATGCAATCTTTTCAAAGCTAATTTAATATGAATTCTGCTTGCAAAACTCCAGCACTCAAATATTCTGAGATCTCAATTTAAACACTGTACTAAAGGAATTACCCTAAGATCTTATCTAAATCAATACTTGAATATTTTGCTATAACATAATACATGGGAAGCTGATTTAGAAAAAGATAGATGCTAAACAATGGATTTGCTTGCTGCTGTTTATAAAGACATGTATCAGCAACCACAAAGACAGAATCATCAAATCATTGGAATTAATCCATTATTTCAAACCACTATGGTGCAGTTTGAAGTAATGCTAATTGCAGTATACTCTCTTTGGAGATAATTTTGGTTTTCTACTTTGCAGTTCATTTTATTGGGTTGCATCACAAGGATTTCATTATTAATCAATTAATAGAGTATATACATAATCAAGTATATACATTGTGCTAGAATTTTTAATGTATTAGGATTTTAACTAAGTAAATCTTTGGTGTTTCACACGAGACATTTATAGTCTAGTGAGGTGCTTGTAGCTATTTTCATAAATATATTTCTGATTCTTCTAAAATGTTAATACTTTAAAATGCATAAGACACTATGAAGATACTGCATAACTGGAAATGAAGTCCTGTCTCTTCTATTGTTCTAAATAGACTAGTGATTAGTGAAGTTTTAAAAAAGTGTATTGCAATCTTCTTTTAATTGTGAGATAACTTGACAAGTGTGCTCTGCACAAATATGTGAATATGGCACACTACAAGCCACAAATAGTGCAACATATGACTAAGACAGAAAGAATTATGAAAACTTATCCTATGTTAAGGATATGAGAATACAGGGACTTTGTGAGTTATATTTTTTCAGAAAGATAATCCAAAATGGAAAAATGATTAAATTAAAAGCCATTTTGGTTTTAGTTCCATTCAAAATATAATGGTTTTAAAGAAATCATTAGTATCTTCTCAGTTCATATTTCTACAGAAAACAGAAACGTGTATCACAGTGAATAAAGCTGTGCCAGAAAGTGGAATACAAGTGTTACTAGCAGAGGTTTTAAATTTTAAGGAAAACAATCAAGGCAAGAAGAGTTTATTGAATTAAATTTCAATTGCAATAATGATATTTAATTTATATTCCTTTTGGATTCATCTATATGCTTTTTCAATAATCTATGTATATTTGCTACTCCATATGCATAGACTGTAATCCTTAAAAGATATTCACATAAAAATTGTGAGGGCATTTGTTTATACTGTTACAGTTAAGTATGAAATTCACTGTATTTAAGGATTTTCTGAAGAGAACCCAGTTGCATAGGAAATAGTTCTGAGAATCAATACAAAGGAGTATATCAATTTGAAAAGATACAGCACAGAAAAAGAAACAAATAGCAGAATGAAAAGACAACTGACAAAATAAGGACATTTTTTCCAGCGATTCCTCATTCAGAGGAGTCATATCTAGAATACACTAAGAGCTCAAAAAAATTAGAACCTCTCTCAAATAAAAGATATAATCAAAAATGGGCAAGAATAATAAATAGACAGTTCACATAAGTATAACTGACCAGTAAATTAAGAAAAAATGCTTAAAGTCACTAGTTATTAGAGAAATACAAATTAAAACAACAATGAGCTTCTACCTTACTCTACAAAGCATAGCCATCCTCAAGAAATCTAATAACGACAAATGCTGGAGAGGCTACCAGGCAAAAGGAAACTTTCTTAAAAAAAAAAAAAATACAGCAGAACAAGACCAAACAAAGCCAATTGAGACAGTGTAGTGAAATTGGTACAGAACTTCACAGCAGGTTACTGAGATAACAGTACTAGGTACCATAGTATATCTCATTTTCTTCACAATAGTTGTGCTTTCAATCAGGTATAGCACAATCAAAGGAAATACAGAACATTATAGAGCTTATCAAAACAGAATATTGAATAGATCAATACCATCAATCAGAACAAAGCAAAACAGTGTTAAAAATATTTGCCTTCAAAGAGATGGTAGGACGAAATCCCCCTTATTTGCTATATAATATATAGTCAACCTTGCAAGAGATGCTCCGATCTCTGGCTCCCACTTGCTAATGGTGGGGAGGGGAGGTTTCAATCTCAGTCAGTGCCCCTGAAGGCTTACAGTGGCTTACCAGGATGACAAGCTGGTTGTTTGGTTTCCCAGCACCCTAAGTTCCAACAAGGTGTGGCTCTCAGGAGACACTGATGGTTCTTGCCCTGGGGTGGCTGTGACTTGCCAGGCCACAGCCACTTACCACTGTAGTGAGCTGGCTGCTTGGTTTCCCAGCACCAAACCTTTCTACACTATTGGCAAGAATAGAAATTAGTACAGTGCAACCAATATGAAAAACCATATGGAGATTCCTCACAAAACTGTAACTATAAATTCCATTTGACCCAGCAACTCCCCTTCTGAGTATCTCCCTGAGTTAATAATATCATATTACAGTGATACATGTGTATCCATGTTTGTGCAGCAAAATTTACAATAGCTAAATCTCCAAAACAGCCTCTATGGTCATCTACAAATGAAAGGATAAAGAAATGTAGTATTTATCATGATGGAGCACTACTTTGCCATGAGGAAAGATAAACTTGAATTATTTGTAGGACAATGGATATACCTTGTTACTGTAATGCAGAGTGAAATAAATCAGAAACAAAAGTTTGAAGATCACATAGCTTTCCTTAGTGAGAAACTCAGCATAAAAGCAAAGAGCAAAATAGAAGATAGATAATATGAAGTGGAGAGATATGTTTTTCTCAAAGGGGAAGTTCAAGAGATATAAGAAGGAGAGCAAAAGAGATGAAAAAAGAAAATGGGACACACTGTATTCATGGACCAACTCCATGCAAGGGATGTAAACTTTATGCACTGCAAACAGGCACAAAAATAAAAGGGGAAAAAGAAATGGAGGGACTAGAAAGAGAATGAAAAAGTCATCAAGATGTTTTATGTACTTGTACCAAAGTCCCATTAGGAATGTAAACTTATAGCACACTCATGTACTAATATGTTGAATTAAACTAAATCAATAGATAAAATGCAGAAAAGCAAACCTTGAGCTAAAACATTTAGATAATTTGCTAGAGTTCACGCAGTCAAATAACAGCTGACACTCACCTGTAAAATCTTCCTGAGAATAGTATTAAATTAGTGGCAGAAGTCAAACTACAGTAGTGTTACAATGGCATTTTTTCTTTGAAGTGTTTCTTATAATGATTCATTTTTTAAAGTCGTTTAGGATTCGTAGGGGATTTCATTCATTCCTTTTAAAATAAGTAACACTGTTTGCAATTCGTTAATACTGATAGCTTGTACAGCAATAGAGACCACTATTCTACAGCTGTAATGAAAGGTAGTATTCTCTGTCTGTGAATTAAAATACACTGAAGGATGATTCTATGGTAACACAACAGAATAGGGCCCATCCATTTTAAAAACTAATGGGAGAACATTAAGGAAGAAGCTATAAATACTTTTCCTAATGGAGTTTTGCTTTTATAAATAAAAGTTGTCTATTTTGTCTATTTTGCCCCAGTTATGCTTTTTCTGAAACCAATTGTTTATCTGACACAAACTTTACCAAAATATTAATTTTCTGAGCTTCAATTTTGCTACCCTTCCAGGGTGTGCACAGCAACACAAAAATCATATGTATAGAATTTATAAATTCAATGAATATATAATTAAGAAAGTTGTTTATGAAATAAATAACTATATTTGAATAACAAAATCTTATACACACATACACAGGAAATATTGAAGCTCCAACTATTAATGCATAGTAGAAATACTGGATGAGTCAAGAAAATTCTCATAAATAAACAGTGGGATGGCGATTATAGGTAGACTATATCCCAGAGATCCCTCTACCATTGGCAAGTTTTGAACATATTTAGACTTTACTTTCCTTAACTGTAAATGGAAGATCATAATTTTATGTTTACTTTTGGTTCTAAAATTCAATGGATAAAAATAAGTGAATGTCCACTGATGCATATACAAGCTGTTATTATAAGCTATGCTACTGTAAACATTGGTATGCATGTATCACTATAACCTGATGTCTTTAGCTCTTTGGGTAAGAAAGAAAATAGCTGGGTCATTTGGAATTTCTGACTTTAAGTCTTTGAGAAATCTTGCATTGCTACCCATATTTGTTTGTGACAGATTGCATTCCCATCAACAATGTAAAAGGATTCCTTTTTCACCACAGCCACACTACTATTTGTTATTCTTGGATTTCTTAAAATTGCCATTCTGCCTGGTATAAGACGCAATCTTGTTTTTAACTTGTATTTTATCTAACAGTCAAATATACTGTGTTGGCCATTTTCATTTTTGGGAAGTGGCTGTCCATTTCACGTGCAAATTTCTTGATTGAGACTTTTGATGAATGGGTAAAGAAAATGCTATCTGTACATAAAGAAATACTGTTTAGTTAAAAAGAAGGATAAACTCAAGACATTTATAGAGAAATGGACGCCTCAGGAAAATATAATGTTGAGTAAAACAGACCAGTCACACAAGTTTAAATACCATATTTTATGTCTCATTTGACTAAGGTAAAGTACAAAGAAAGAGAATAATAAAGGATAAATAGAAAGAAACAAGGGCATAGAGCTCTTGCAAATGTGAAGGGGTCTAGGAGACCAATGGGGAGGGGGAAAGGGAGGGAAAGGGAAGTAAGTTGAACTAAGATGCAGTGTGTATAGGAACATAATGACCACAGTGGGTGTAAGCATTAAAAAGCATAAACATGAGCTGAGAATAGTAATAAAATTGAGAGTAAAAATGAATAAGGAGAATTTCGAGGTAGAGAGAAGAAAGTGTGAGAGAAGCAGACAAAGAGAAAGAAAAGAAAAGAAAGAAAGAAAGAAAGAAAGAAAGAAAGAAAGAAAGAAAGAAAGAAAGAAAGAAAGTTCTGTTACATACAAGTATCTGTTCTCCAAGATGAGTATAAATATCGTGCATAGCAAGTATGTACTAATAAAAGAAAAAAAATGAACGTGTGTCCTTTAAGAGGCTTCTCTTTTGTAGCTGCCCTTCTTTCTCTAAGGAGATGACTACTGTTGCATTCTGTTCCCTCAAGACAGTCTAGTCACACCTTCTCATCAGTAGCAACATGTTTTTAAAAAGAGAAAATCCTGACAGGGACTTTGAAACCTGATTAAATTTGTATGTTCAAGATAAAAATTCTTTTTTGGAGTCTTTTTAATTGACCATAAACTGGTATTAGAAATGTGATTACTTTAGGGAAAATAGAATGATAGCTCTGCTTATAAGCTTCACTATCAATAGCATTTCCTTAAAGGGCCTATTCAAAGGAAAGATGCCCACTGGGCAGAAGAAAATCAGAATTAAGATATTAGATTCCTTTGTTAAGTGAGTCCCTTGCTGCCTCATTTACCCAAAATGCACAATGGAAAATTAGTTCAGTCCCTCAAAGACAAACACCACTATCACGTGAAACTCCTTTTTCTTCCTAAACATTGAAGTTATCTGCAAAGGGTAATGCTATGGTTTATATCTAGATGGTCCTCAAACGCCGCCTCTCCTCTTGTACTCACAGGTGGGGCTTCAGGAGGGGACAAAATCATGTCTGACACTGGGCTATGCCTGTGATAACTGGATGAGTCCACTAACTGGTTTAGCATGGCTGTACATGTGGATAATGGAAAGGTCCACCCTGGGTGGGGAAGAGAATAACCAGTGAGTTTGTAGCCTGAATAGAATGAAAGAGGAAAGGAAGGCTCGCTGCTATTCTGTCTGCACTGCCATCAGCTGTTTCTCCTCTGCCATGCCCTTCCTCTTCTTTGCCATCCTACAGTGGACCCTATTGAATAAGGACTGAAATCTTTACAGACTGTGAGCAAGAATAAACTTTTCGCCCTTTAAGTTGTGGGTGTCAGGTAATTTGCAACCAGGACATGTATTTGTAAGCCATAAATGAAATTAAGACTCATTAAACACTGTTATACACCATGCTAGATATTGGGGTTATGCAAACTGGCTAATCACATTACCTGTCCTTCAGGAAGCTGTGTATGAACTTTGACTGAGACAGGAAAACAAGGGGAAAACAACGTGTAGTGTTTGCAATGTGCCATGTGCCAGGCATTGATGTGTAAAGCACATGTATTAGTTTAGCTTCCCTGCTATGACTCAGTGAGGAACTTGAGAAACAAAGGAATTAAGTATGAGATTAAGTAACAAGACAGCTGGTACTTGCACTCAGGTTTTCTGACCAGAGATTTACAAATAGTGACACAGGACCAAACAGATTAAATTTTTAATTTGCATTAGTCCATGATAATGAATAATTACATTTTCTTTAATGAAATAATACATTTATACACACAAATCATATCTTAGTCATATTTTGTCCTCTTTCCTCTGCCATCTTTATCCGCTCTTTTCCAGATTCCATTTCTAAAAATTGTACTTTCCTGTTTCCTAATATCTCTCTTTTACATTAAGTGCACTGTAGTTAAGAAAGTTACAAAACCAAATCTGCTTTAAGAAAGAAGGGAAGTGCTGACATTCCAGGAGACAAGGCAGCTGTGCTTCAAAGCATGAGGATCTTGCCTGGGGGAAAGACCCTTTCCAGGCAGTATGAACAGTATTATTCTTTCAGTTTCCAGCTTATGGCAGAGATTCAAATTTATATAACATGAAGACATGATAAAAATGCATGGAACTTTACAAAAATTTTTCTTCCATTTTGACAGTAACTTTGTAAAAAGTTAAAAGGAGTTAACAAATACAGGTTTAGAAATCCAACACAATTTTGGAAGATAACTCAAAAGATCTACTCTACAAAATATACCCATTCATTTAATGATTACTTTCTTGTTCACATACATGGTTGTGTTTTAATGAGACTGTGAGTTGATACTGAGTTATCACTTAAAAAAATATTTATTATAGTCAGAACAACTTAAAATAATATTTCAGATATCATTAATTGAATTATATGGTTCTTACCAATTCAATAACCAGTAAAAGGTAATTTTCATAGTGATTTGTATTACACATACCTATTTAATAGTGTATGACTTATTTTAAAAAATGGAGTAGCAAACGAAATGAATAGACATTTCTCAGAAAAAGAAATGAAAGTATTCAATAAATACATAAAAAAGTTCAACATTGCTGACAATTAGAAAAACACAAATTAAAACAGTGATGCAAGTTTATTTTACTCCAGAAAGAGTGTCAATCAAGAATAAAATAATAATAAATACTACCAAGGTGGTGCTGAAAAAAGGACCCATCTATATTATTGTTAGGAATGTAGGTTACTTCAAGCACTATGAAAATCAGTATGGAGAGTCTTCAAAGTGCTAAAATGAGAAATTCCATTTAACCCAACTATTGTCTTACTAGGTGTCTTACCAAAAGAGTTAAGACTTTATATTACAGTTATGACCATGTTTTTAGCAGTGCAATTCGTAATTGCTAAACTTTGGAAGCAGCTTATATGATCATCTACAGATGAATGGATAAGGAAAACATGGAATATATGCACAATGGAGTACTACTCTGCCACAAGGAAGAATAAATTTAAGTCATTTGTAGGAAAACAGATGCCCCTTGAGAACAATATTAAGTGAAATAAACCAAGCATGCAACTAAAAAACCATATAATTTCTCTTATAAGATAAAGTTGAAGTATAAATTAAAAGCCAAATAAAAGATAGATAAAAGGAAACAAGAAGATAGACCCACTACAAATAGGGAGGGGACCAAGAGTTGGAGGCAGGAGGAAGGGCATGAGGGGAAGGAGACATAAAAAGGAACTAAAGTTTAATGTACATGTAGCAAATACCTACAGTGAAAGCAGTCATTTTGTGTTTCAAACATGTATTAATAAATAAAAATTTAAACTAATAAAACACTACAAAATAAGTAACATAGGTATAACTCATCTAAATTTCATACCCAATGTAGTATGTTGCTAAATCCATTTGTATTATTTTGCTCCAGAAACAGGTTAAACTCCACATTTCCAACATTTCCTCAGTTCCATAGTGTTCAATGCTCATGGAATTACTAGCTCTGTCTCAAAATGGGGAAAAGCAGGAAAATAAGATAGAAAACATAAAGAGGTAATCATACACTGTGAAATGTTCTATGAAATTTAACTAGCTTTGAAGGAGTTTTTGTATTATGGGAGAAAGGAAGAACAGGGCCAGAAATATATAGAAAGAGTTGGTCTTAGAGTCAAATGTGCTGAGATTCAAATTTTTGCTCTACCATTGTATTCTGTAAAGTGAAGTTGTGCATCAACTCTCTGGAAAGCAGAAGATAATGTTTAACTTTAGTCCATGTGAAGTCCTGTTAGTATCCTTTTATACCAGATGCCTCCTCATAAAGCAGAGTTCACACAGAGTTGTACTTAGACTAGCATCTTCATATTTATCTTTTTATCTTTTATAATCTTCATATGGTGAGTTCATGGATTAGATTTTAAGAATGTTGAGGACAAGGAGCATTTATCTTTTTTAAAACAAATGTTCAAGATTGTTTTAGATATATGGTATAACAGAATTTAAAATAGTCTTTGAAGTTATTAAAAATTCAAGTCCAGTGTTATTTTAAATTCATAAAGTTTTCATATAAATGTGTATCAAAAAGTGATTTTCAAAATTGATAAATTCTAGATTATTCACTCATCTACAAATTATCATTATCTTCAATTTTTATGAGTATTCCATTCTCTGTCATTCCCACTCACAGTTTTCTAATGTAGGAAAATATTTTCACAAAAATAACAACTTTCTTATAAGCAACAAAATTATTTTTCTTTGCCAAAATGAATTTTGTCAACAATGTAGTATCCATAACTATATAAGACAATTTAAAGTTAAATTATCACACAAAAGGTTAAGGAAATTAGAGCTTTTTTTGAAGTACAAGAATGTATATTTCCTGTTTCCTCCCCCTTAATTTTTGTGGGTTTCTTTATTTTATCTAAAAACATCTTTCTTTAAGCCCAACAATAAGGTCGGCAGTGTGAGAGACACTGGTGCATCTAAAAAAGAAAATAAATTCAATTTTGCCTTTTTGAAGTTTCCAGTTTGTTATGACAAACAAAAATTCTATAAATAGTGACAACACAACATGGCAAGTGGTATAATAGAGCTAAGTATATTATATTATGAAAACAGAAAAGCTAGAGTAAAAGTAAAATGTCTTTTTTTGGCACTGGAAAATAATGTGAATTATGCTAATATTAAATCTAGGTCTCTGCTATTATAGCTGCCTTCCTTTTGAAATGCCTTTATTTTAATGGTGCTGTGAAATAAAGACAGACTATTGTAGATAAGTTCCCAACAACAAACACTGATTTTAAAAAGGAGACACATCACAGAGATGTTAGCTATGACAGTGCATTCATACTGATTTTAGCAAATATTGAATCTAATATAAAACTACAATGATCTAAACAAAATTAAAATAAAATTACCTATAATTGAAGAGTAAAATTTTTGATGGAGACCTTTTCATTTGGGATATCTGGAAACAATAGAGGTCTCATTTATGTTAGAAAAACCTATGATCTTTGTTTGGATAAATAATGTATGGCATTGTAATATGATTCTTTTGCCAAAACACCCTTGGAGATTGACTATTAAACATAATTAGGTTCACGTAGCCTGATATATTCTGCTTATAGTTCACCACAGATTGCCCCTGAGACTCTGGTAGGACAGTATATATTGACAACTTGACAACTATTTGCATCTACAAGAAATCTTTGGGTTCCACTACTATTCCAACAAACTGATCAAGGTGCAATATGTATAAGAATAACCCACAATGAATGTACTCATTATGTGTAACAAATATATTGTCTAACTTATCTTTCTTATTGTTGAGACACAATACCTGACACCCACAGATAAGGAGGAAAGATAGAATTAGCTCACAGTTAGTAGAGGTTTCAGCCTATAATTGGCTGACTATGAGGTAGGGTGGCTTGTGGTGGAGAGACAACAGTTGATGGCAGCAGAAAACAGCAAAAGCCCAAGGGAAGGGGAAAGATTCTTTCTGTCCCTGATAGTGAATGCAGGCTACCAACCCTAGGGCAAGTGTAGTAATCACATCCTTAACACCATCACCCTTATGCCCACCATGGCACCACCATTTAATCACATACTCTAGATTCAGGCTCTTAAGAAATACTATGAATGTGTGACACTTTAAGGGGAACATCCAGATGCAAACCATGACACATATTCTAATAAAAGAGATTGAGATGCAAAAAGTCACATACATGAGTCCCTTAAGGGAAGTCAGTCACCAAATCTGTTTCTCCTGTGTAGATTAAGGAGGAAATGCAGTATCTCCTGAGATACCAGTCCTAGAGAGCCTATTCTTTTTCTCATTCTTCTCACACTACAATGGTTTCAGCACATTTCATTCATACCTTTAATTCACTTCCACTGCCTATTATAAGAAATCTATATCAGCACCTAAGAAAAATTTTCAAGTTACTTCTTCAATTCTTCTAATCCAGGGATGAGTGGTGTGACAAGTTTTTGAAGTATGAGCAAATAGTTTTCCACAGATCCAAGTGATTCCATCCTCCCATCATTTATTTAGGCAGATTTAATATTTCTGAAAAATGAAGAAATTTAATTTTAGTCTTAAAATTTAGGAATTTTTAAAAACTTGGCCAGGGATTAGGTACATTTTTTTTTCATATAAAAGACATATGAATTCTGTCTTGGGAGCAAAAAAAAAAAGTAGGTAAAAAAATAGCTACAAATTAGAAACTGGCCTGTATCTCCAGAAAAATTCTTCTACTCACTTTACTACTCTCCCACCTCAAACATGCTCATCAAAAGAGAATGAGTAAGTAATAACATAATCTCAAGATTGGTTTAGGTTCCAATGCAAAGGCAACTGTTGCATTCTAGGAAGGTGGTAGAGGCTTGTGTGGGAGCAGAAGACATGGTCTAGTGAATGTGCCACTAACAGCTTTGAGATGGATTCCTGGACCACAGCAGAACAATAGTGTTTTGGCTATATCATGTAGTGCATGGATTTGGCACCAAGGAATTGTGGTGCTCAAGGAGTCAGGCCACTTGGACCCAGAGAACACAATAGGAACTAAGCTCACTTTCTGCATCTTACCTCCTCATCATCCTATCCATCTTCCCAGGGCAATTCAATGTCCTCCTCCTTCAAACAGAGTGCTCACCAACCAGGATGGAAATTACAGTCACTTTTTCAACTACTCACAGCATTTCACTACACCTTACAATGAAGATGAATTACCTTTCCTATGCAAGTGGGATGTAAATTTCTTAAGGGTAGAATCAGTGTTCATTTTTATGTTCTCTGAGTCATGCAGTACAAACATAGACTCAAAATGTATTTTGTAAGACAGAAATCAAATTAATCAACACATGTTTAATGAAAATTTAGAAAATAGCCCTAGTGGAAAATATGTAAAGGATGTAAATTTACTGAAACTAGGTAAAATCAAAAGACATTTTAAAATAGTGATAATGTAAAAAGTAAAAGAAGGGGGGAAAAATCAACTTATGCCCCAATTTCCAAGGCTTGTGAATGCTACCATGACAGAAAGAATTTTTTCCTCTCCCATCATTAAAAAATCCCAGGAGAGAAGACAAGACGGCTGATCAGTGAGTAACAAAATACAAAGCCTTCTGGGAGAAACAACTCATTTGCCAGAATAAAACACCCTGGAGAGACCCAGACAGAGGAAGATGGATGCTCTTGACACAGGAAGAAATTAAAATGTAAAAAAGCTCATCAAATACTTCGGGACTACAACTGAAATAGCTAAAAATTATGGGACACAGCATTTTTGTGGTGACCCGCCAAGTTTGCATCAGCTTGAGTCTGCACCCGCAGGCAGAGCCACCCTAACTCATTCCCGCCACCACTCACAGGAAGCTCAGCAGCGCAGAAGTTGGGGGTTGGTGAGCCCAATGGAGAGCAGAGAACAGAGCCGGTGAAGGGACCTCCATTAATCCACAGTCAGTGCTGGGAATGAGACCACCCCTACAGGAATGGCGCAACCAAATGGGCGACATGTTGGAATCAGGCAGGAGTGTGAACTGGGAGCAACAGTGACTTCAGTAGGTTGTTCCCTCCCCAGAGCAGATTCCTGAGATTTGCTTTGACTGGGCCACACTCCTGGCTGGGACCCAATGAGCTGTCCCAAATTGATTCCCTGTGCCTAGCATGCACTAACCAGGTGAAGGCAACTAAAATTTGGCTGGCCTGGTGGGGAGGGGGAGGCACATGCAGCTGTTGCTTACACCTCAGTGACAAGAGCAGGCAGGAGAGGGCAGAGTTCCCTCTCCAGCATGCTTTGGAGGAAACATGGCTAATAGGGAAGGGGGCTGGGACCTATACTGAAACCTGTGTGGAGGAAGCCAGGGCATGACAGGAAAGAGAGGCAGGAAGAATGCTGAGAGCACTGATCCAGGAGAAGGAAAAACAAGGGAGACTGAGGACAGCAAACACATAACGTCAGACATGGCTTCAAAGGACATTAAGAGATAACTTCAGGACCTTGTAGACAAGCTCAAACTGAAATATTAAATCAGGTAAAGTAAGATATGAGTAACAAAAGAAAGAAAGCATCTCACAGGATGATACAGACAGAAGAAGGGAGGAACACAGAAAAAGGAGAGAAACATTCAATAAAGAATATAAAGAAAATATAGAATACATGAAGAAGATTCAAAGAGACTACCAGGAAATTAAAAACTCCATTGAAAGCTGGCAAAACTCCTTAAAAGAAACTAAGGATAGACTATCAAAACTTGAAGACAAGTTTGCAATGTGTGATCATGAAAGGAAAGATCTCTTAAAAATAACAAGGAAACAGGCAGTAACAATACAAAGGCTAAAAGATGACAAGAAAATCCATACTTTAAGAATAAGAAATGTGAATGAAGAAGCAATCAGTAATGATTGTAGATCACCTGGTACTGTGGTCTTATATGACTTTTTGGTTTCATTTGTTTTGTAGAAATTTTTTTTGTATTGATAGATTTTATTCAAACAGGTGAATTACAAAGACTATTCACGGAAATAATTAAGGAAAACTTCCCAAGCATGGGAAAAGAAAATGATATTCAGCAATGTGAGGCATACAGAATTCCAGACACCTACAACCAAAAAAAAGCTACACCCAGACATATAATAATCAAGATACTAGAAATTCAATATAAAAACACAATATCAAAAGCTGTCAGAGAAAAAAAAGAGATTACCCATAAAGGAAAGCCCATCAAGTACACGGCAGACTTCTCGACATGGACCAACAGTTCAAGAAGAGCTTGGATGGAAGTATTCCAAGCCCTGAAAGAAAATATCCTCCAGCCCAGATTGATGTACCCTGCAAAACTGTCACTAGAATTTAATGGAGAAACAAGATGCTTCCATAACAAAGAGGAACTAGGGGAATTTATGACCACCAATCCAATCCTACAGAGAATACTGAAGGACATTCTAGAGAGAGAGAAAAAAAAATCCAGGATTTTAGGAACAGTGGCAGAAAGGCCTCAATGAACAGGGCAGGTAGTAAAATGAAGGAGAAGAGAAGACAAACAAAGGCAGAAAAATAACATAGCAGAAATGAGGCAGAGAAGGATAACTAGAAACTCTAACATAGATGGCCTTGATACACTATATTGTTAATAGTGTACCAGGATTTAAAACCCACATTACTCACACTACTCTACTTAGATGTATTATATTCTATTCCAGTCATTCTATCTGTACTAGAGTTGAGGGCATAGACAGTAATCCTGAAAATTACAGGATATAGTATGGTAATCATCATTAATTTCTTATTAACTTAATCTAAAGCTCAGTAAAACCTACCCTGTTTTACCATGACTGATCATAATTGAATCCATTTTGTATTGATAGATTTTATTCAAAGCTGTTATGAATGATAGCATCAAGTCTGAGAGTATATGCAACTGCACTTAAGATGACAAGATTCACTAGAATATTCACTATGGTTTGATTATTACCTGCCTTTGAAGTTTTATATTATCTACAATGTTTTATTTTTACTAATATTGTTATGTACTGCTATACTTAATTATACTGCTGTATTCAATTATACCTGATGATATAGACATTCTATTGAAGATAATAAGAAACAACACAGTAATGATTGTAGATCACCTGGTACTGTGGTCTTATATGACTTTTTGGTTTCATTTGTTTTGTAGGAATTTTTTTTGTTTTGTCTTTCTAAGTTTTGTTTTTCCCTCTAATACAGAAAGTGCAAAAATACATGCAGAGATTCATGCATGTGTAGCTGATTGCACTCTCACTGTTTGACTATCTACTTTGTATGCTTTAATTTTGTAACTTGAGCAACTATTTCTAAGAGAACAGTATGTAATTTAAAAAAAAAAATTCCAAACAAGGCTGAGTAGTATCGCACCACATTGGGACCTTGGTCCATGCTGTCGCATGCTCCCTGGGTGACTTGTGCCAGCCCTAGGGAATGCATAGTACCCTTAGACCTTGGCCCATATGCGACTCCAGCTAGCACTGAGGAATGCCACACCAACCTGGAACCATAGCCTGTGCAGCTGTGTGCTCCCTGAGAGACTCTCACCAGCCCTGGGGAACATGTGCTGACCTCGGACCTTGGCTCACACAGCCACATGCTTCTTGTGTGACTACAGCCAGCACTGAGGAATGCCACACTGCTCTGGGACTTGGCCTGCACTCAGAGGATACCCATACCCAGGACATCTGCTGGCCTCTTGGGGACACTCCCTACCTCCTGGACCTAATACTGCTATTGATCTTCAGCTCTCACCCTTTCTCCAAGAACCTTAGACTACAGAAGATTAACTGTGCTAGCTTGAAGGGAGATTCAGTAATTGCCTCAACCAAACAGAAGATCTAAGCAGGCTCTAGTCAGTGTGATGAGTATGTCCCTAAAATAGAGGTGTGCAATGGGTAAATAGGGCCAGTAGTAAAGCTCTCTCCAACTAACTATATGACCTTGGTGAGTCTGACAAGAGTGTGAGTGACTCCTTCCTGCACACGGAAAATATCAGGCAAGGTGAGGGGTGTGCCAATAAGGACTCCCATAACTTGGAGAAAATTAAAAGGGCTTATGAGACACACTGGCACACAATAGGGAAACAGTAGGGCCTCTCCTGATGCAAACATAGACAGGGAGATTTGGTGACCTGGAATAACCTGAAGATAAAGTAATAGTAGGAACTAAAAGTTGACCTACATCAATACTACTAGGCTTGTCAATCCAGGGAGAATATAGGACTCACATAACAGGCCCTGCAGTGGAATGTCAGATGACTGGCCCACCTATTCATTGAGGGACCCAGCAATTGGGAAAATATCAACCTTACCTTAGGACCCCAAGATAAACACTACTAACAGTTGACACTAGTAGGATTGAAGGACCAAATATTAACTTGAAAGGGGAAAATGGCAAAATGAAAAAGCAAAATGCAATCTCAAACATCTGGTCCACCAGGAGCAAGTACAGAAGACATTGAAATAGAAGACTTCAAAAGTAACACAATGGAAATCTCTGAAGAGATAGCAAGTGAAATAAAAACTCCATGAGGCTATAGAGGAAATCAAATTAGAAATACTCTCCCACATAAAGATAGAAATTACAACCTTAGTGAAGGAGTTGCTGAACACACCTAAAGAAGAAATAGAGAAAAAAGCACAGGAACATGGGAAAGTGATTGAAACCTTCAATGCACAATATAGAAAACAAGCAGAATTCATGAAACAAACTCAAGAGACATCCAAGAAACAAAAAATTCTATTCAAAGATGGCAAAACCATTTAAATGAAGCTGAGGAAAGGATTTCAGACCTTGAGGACAGGATCGCAATTAGTGATCATGAAAGGATAGAACTTTTAAAAATAACAAAGCATCATGGAATGACAATCCAGAAGCTTAAAGATGATGCCAAGAGTAAAAACATAAAATTAATAGGCATCAGTGAAGATGCAGGAGTCAATGAAAATCACATAACTAAATATTCACAGAATATTTAATAGAAAATCTCCCAAACATGGGGAAAAATCTGATATGCAGATAAATGAGGCATATAGAATGCCAAACAGTCACAACAGCCATAAACCTACACACACAGACATATAATAATTAAGATCACAGATGTACAACAACAAAAAAAGCATACTAAAAGCTGCTAGAGAAAAGACACAACTCACCTATCAAGGAAAGCCCATTAGAATCACAGCAGACATTTCAGCACAAACCCTCAAGTCAAGACGAGCTTGGAGTGAGACATTTCAAGAACTGAAAGAAAACAACTTTCAACACAGACTGACGTACCCAGAAAAACTTTTCATTCAAATTTAATGGAGAAACAAGATACTTTCATGACCAACAACTAAAGAAATTTGCAATCACCAAACTGACCCTAGAAAGACTATAGAAAGACATACTAGATAAAGATAAAAGTGAACACAGTCCCCAAAACAACAACAGAAAAAACTACCAGGTAGGACAATCAATTAAACAAGGGGTAATGCAGAAAGCAAACAAGTGGAACATAACATGGCAAAGTCAAGCCAGTACATATCAGTGATATCCATACATGTAAATGGCCTCAATTCACCTATCAAAAGAAATATGCTGATGGAATGCATCAAGAGACAGGATCCTACAATATGCTGTATACAAGAAACACATCTGACCCAAAAGGAAACTCATAGATTCAAAGTTAAAGGATGGAAAACAGTATTCCATGCAACCAGAACCCAGAAAAAAACAGGGGTAACTATTCTGTTTGCAGACAACATGGACTTCAAACCTAAAATGACTAAAAGAGTTATAGAAGGTCACTACATACTCATTAGTGGAAAAATTCAAGAGGAAGAACTAACAATTATAAATATATATGCACCAAATACAGGAGCACCCAACTATATAAGACACATACTAAGAGACATGAAAAACAAAATACACAAGAACACAACTATAACAAGTGACCTTAACACCCCATTATCACAAAGAGATAGATCAACTAGACAAAAAGTCAGCAAAGAAATAATAGAACTGAATCATACCTGTGAGCAATTGGACTTAGTAGATGTTTACACAGTGTTCCACCCAACCACATCAGAATACATATTCTTTTCAGCTGCACATGGGACATTCTCCAAAATAGACCATATATTATCCCATAAAACATTCTTAAGTAAATGCAAAGGTATAGAAATTATCCCTTGTGTAATATCCAACCATAGCACACTGAAATTGGAAATTAATGGCAAAATAAATTGTAAAATTTGCATAAATACATTGAAATTAAGTAACAAGCTAAGAACAGCCAGTGGGCTAGAGATGAAATTAAAGAAGAAATAAAGTGATACCTACAATTCAATGAAAATGTGTAAACAAGATACTGTAATCTGTGAGATGCAATAAAAGTGGTCTTAAGAGGGGAACATATAGTAATAAATTGTCATATCAAGAAAACAGAATGAGCACAAATACACCACTGAATGCTTCATCTCACACTTCTAGAAAAAGAGCAAGTTAAACCCAAAGTTTATAGAAGAGAAGAAATTGTAAATATTCAAGCAGAAATCAATGCAATTGAAACTAAAAACACCCAAAGAATTAATGAATCAAAAATATGGTTTTTTGAGAGAACAAACAAAATTGATAAACCTTTAGCTAACCTTATCAAGAAAAAGAAAGAAAAAACCCAAATTCAAGTAATAAGGACTGAAAAGGGAGAAATTACTACAGATTCCATGGAAATTTAAAAGATCATGAATACCTACTGTGAAAATCTCTACTCACATAGAGTGGAAAACACAGAGGAAATGGGCAGATTTCTAGAAACATATGAACTACCAAAGCTCAAACAAGAAGATACAGAAATTTTGAATAACCCAACATCAGCTATTGAAATTGAAAACATAATTAAAATCTTACCAACAAAGAAAAGCCCAGGTCCTGATGGATTCACCACTGAATCTACAAGAAATTTAGTGAAGATTTGATGCCAATACTCCTTAAACTCCTCAATGAAATTGAAAAGGAAGCAATCCTCCCTAAATCATTCCCACAGGCAAGTATTACTCAGATAATAAAAGCAGAGAAAGACCCTGAAAAGGTCTGAAAAGGAGAACTATAGGCCAATCTCACTAATGAACATTGATGCAAAGATTCTCAATAAAATACTGGCAAATAGAATGCAGCAAATCAACAAGAAGATTTTATACCATGACCAAGTGGAATTCATTCCTGGAGTGCACGGATGGTTTAACATATGCAAATCAATAAATGTAATACACCACTTCAACAGAGCCCCAAAACCACAGGTTCATCTCAATAGATGCAGAAAAAGCTTTTGATAAAGTCCAACACTTGTGCATGATAAAAACCCTTGAGAAACTTGGAATAGAAGGTATGTTCCTCAATCTCATAAAGGCCATCTATCACAAATCAACAGCCAACATTATAACTAAATGGAAAAAAACTGAAAGCTTTCACTATAAAATCAGGAACAAGACAAAGATATCCACTGTCATCACTCCTATTCAATATAGTTTAAGAAATACTAGCCAGGGCAATCAGACAAGAGAAAGATATAACAGAAATAAAGATAAGAAAATAAGGAGTTAAATTATCATTATTTGCAGATGACATGATACTTTATATAGAACAGCCAAAAAACTCCATTAAAAGACTACTAGAGGTAATAAACAAATTCAGTAGTGTAATTGGATACAAAGTCAATGCTCAAAAATCAATAGCATTCCTGTATACAAACAAAAAACTCACTAAGAGAGAAATCATGGAAATAACACCCTTCACAATAGCATCTAAATAAATGAAATACTTAGGTATCAACCTAAGAATGTAAAAACCTATGTGCTGAAAATTACGGTGCACTAAGAAAGGAAACTGAAGAGAATATTAGAAAATGGAAGGATATTCTTTGCTCTTGGATAGGAAGAACCAACATTGTGAAAATGGCCATACTCCCAAAACTAGTATATAGATTTAACCCAATCTCAATCAAAATACCATTAACATGTCTCACAGATTTAGAGAAAAAGTTCCTGAAATTCATTTGGAAACAGAAGAAATGTAAAATAGCAAATGCAATTTTGGGCAACAAAAGCAAGGCAGGAGGCATCTCAATTCCTGACCTGAAACTATACTACAAAGCCATAATGATAAAATCAGCATCATACTGGCAGAGAAATAGACCTGAGGATCAATTGAACAGAGTAGAAGATGCAAGCACAACTACAAAGATACTCAGCCACCTGATATTTGACAAAGGGGATAACCATGTTCACTGAAAGGATAGCCTCTTTAATTAATGGTGTGGGAAAAACTGGCTTTCCACATGCCAAAGACTGAAACTAGATCCATGCTTATCACCATGTACAAAATTAAAGTCTAAATGGATCAAAGACCTAAATATTAAAACAGAAACACTAAATTTACTGGAAGACAAGGTAAGCAAAATTCTTGGAGACATAGGGGTAGACAGAGAATTCATGAAAAAAATGCAAACTGCACGGGAGACACTGCAAAGAATCAACAACTGGGCTCTCATATTATTCAGGAGTTTTTGTACTTCAAAAGAAATCACCCACAGAGTGAAAAAAAATCCACAGAATGGGAAAAAATTTTAGCCAGCAACCCCTCAGACAAAGGACTTGTGTCCAGAATATATAAAGAATTGAAAAACATCAAGCCCCCCAAAAAAACACTCTCTCCAAAAATGGGCATCTGAGATGAACACACATTTCTCAGAGGAATATATACAAATAGAAAATAAATACATGAAGCAATTTTCACCATCACTGGTCATTTGAGAAATGTAAATTAAAACAACTTTGAGATTTCATCTCACTCCAGAAAGAATAGCTGCCATCAAGAAATCAACTGATAACCAATGTTGGTGAGGCTGTGGGGAAAAAGAAACACTGCTCCACTGTTGATGGGAATGTAGACTGGTGCAACCATTGTGGAAATCAGTATGGAGAATTCACAGAAGACTAGAATTGGAAGTTCCATTCAACTTAGATATTCCCCTCCTGGGTATTTTCCCAGAAAACCTGAAAAGGTCATTATCATAGTGATATATGTGCATCCATGTTCATAGCAGCACAATTTGAATAGCTAAATCTTGGAAACAACCAAGATGCCCATCAACCACAGAGTGGATGAAAAAGATGTAGTATTTTTAATATAATGGAATATTATTCAGCTATATAAAAGGATGATCTTGAGGCCTTCATAGGTAAATGGAGACAACTTGAGACTATCCTCATTAGTGCAATAAACAAGAATCATACTTATAAATATCACTTTGTGTCTCTAATGTAAAAAGTATTAATAAATGTAAGAGTAATAAAACCCAAAATGTGTAATTGCTATTATAAAAAAGAGAGGAAAAGAAAGTCCTTTAAAGAATATAACTGCATATATGTTTAAGTGTATAACTATTACTAGGATTGTTGAACAGAACTGTTTGCAGTCTCACTGTTTGTGTCCACTTTGTATCCTTTACTTTTGTAACTTGAACAACTATTTCTAGGAAGACAATATGTAATTTATCAACTAGTGATTTCTTACTGTTTTTTTGAAATTATGCATTATTTCTACCCTTTTTCTGTTTTGTTTTTTTCTCTTTAAATAAAATTTTAAAAATTCCAAACAAAAATCTATATTATTAGCTTCAGTGAATTTTTACTTTAATGTCTCCTCTTCAATGCACATGTGAGAATATCAGTGGACTTATGGTCTTTGCACATCCAGAAATGCCAAAGTAAATTAGCTGCTGTTTTCTTGGCTACCAGTTTTTATCTACAAGTAATTTATAACTTTGTTTCTAAAATTTATTTCCAAATAGACCACTTTCTGGTATATATTCTGTATTCCTCCATGAGGATCTGACATCTGTATGATCTCTTGACAGCCTACAGAGAAATGTCCTGTCCCTCATCAACGTTTTTCTTCACAAATGTTAAGAAAATTTATTTTCTTCTGAAGGAAGCTAAAAGTTTCTTTTTTCATTCTGAAGCAAAAGATAAAAGGCTTGTTCCCATTAGATTAAATAAATACTCAATAAAGCTTGAATCAGAGGTGTAAGCAGGGAAGTTCTTTGTCCTCACAGAAAAATGTTCATATATGTTGGTTCATACTCACAGAAATGTTTTATTGAGTAAAATATTATCATCTGCAAAAACATCAGTTAAAGTCATGATACTCTTTGTATAGAAGGAAAAGAACCTCAATAATTCATAGTTTAAAAAACTCTTTAATGGCTTTATACATTTTAGAAATTCTACCTGGAAATAACTGAATAATGGTAAGTATAGGGGAAATTTCTTTTTTAGTGTAGCTTTAAAATATATGTTAATTATGCATAAATAATTCCAGAAACTATTCTTTCTTCTTACTCAAAGACAAATAAAAATACTGTAATCTCAAAATCAATGGCTATTTTGGGCATAGCGCATTTTAAGAGAATATTTCTCTAATGGGATAAGATATATTCACCCAAAAGGGGAAAATGATATGTACTTTAAAGTTCACACAATATAATCACAAAATCTTCCCCAAGGTCTTTCTCAAGATGGAGACCTAACTGAGAAATAACTGGTCATTTTATTGGTTGGTGAAAATTTCATTGTTTTCTGAAAGTACAAGGGAAGCATTAATCAGTGAACAAAAACTTCAGACTGCAAAATATATCACTCAAAGAAAAACAAAAGAAAAATCCAAAGGAATTTAAGCCTCACTGATTCTAATAACGTTTAAATTTCATTCAAACGTTAGTTCATTTCCAGCAGATTTTAAGCCACTAAATTTGTCTCTAAGGGAAAAGAATAGCTAACCAAATCATAATAATGACTAAAAGTTTTTATTTTACATTTTCTTTAAACTGAATGTTTAATAATATTGGATGTTTTATGCACAGCAAACCACCAATTTTTAAATAAAATTAGTGTAAATTTTAAGTGCTTTTCATTATCTGATATACCTCTTTTTATTGTTTCCTATTTTTCTCTTTGACTATTGACCTATTCCTATATAATCAATATTAAGCCTTCATCTTAGCTATTTAAAGAGATCTGAGCTGTGAATTATCATTTTGACTTACTTGTGACTTACTTCACTGCTATAATATTTTGTTTATCAAGGAATGTTTTATTAAGCTTTTTCTTCTTTTATCTTTTGCGAATTTTTTAAGGAAAAATGCTTACACACATTATCATAAGGGTAAAATTCTCCTATGCCTTCATTTGAGTGATTTTATAGTAAAAAATGAATATATCAATTTCTGGATCAGTAAAACTAGAGATTGTTACATGTACTTCATATGAGTGTTATTAGACTTAACAAGAATTAAGATCCTAGGCTGAAATCAGAAAGAAGCACATATATGGGAACTAATACAGAATTGTTAATTAACATTTCATTCCCTTATCTACAAATCCTAATTAAGAGGAATTAAAGTTGCCAGAAACTTGAAGGAAGAATGAATCTGAGAATGATTTCAGGAGAAATTTGAAATACTTAATACAAATACAAATTTAATTTCACTTTTTGTTTTGATCAGATATCTGGGTCTCCAAATAATATACATACATTATTGGATTCAGTGAACTAGAGGAGAAAGCAAAATATTTAATTTATAAAATGTTCACTAAACAGGGTAACATTGGAGCACTTTTCAAATGAATATTGTTAAGATAAAAGAAACTTAGCCCCTGGAATTTAGAAAAATTGTTGAAAGGAAAAGCTAATTTAAGAGAATCCTATCTGAGTTACAAGTTCAAACAGTGAATGAAAAGGAAATAAGGATCTGGGAAATTTGTTGATCAAAGATTTGAATCAATCAGGACTGAGAGGCAATCTGGAGAGTCTGTAATACCTGTAATTTCTGTAATACCTGAAAACAAATACAAGCCATGCGTTTTAGCTTAAAAACGTGAAGCTACCTAATTCCAACTATCATTCTGGAGTGACAGTAGATGCTTATTTTATCTCAAATATATAAAAATTATTTCTTTGATAAGGACATATATGTTTTATATGTCTTAGTAAAGCTGTTTATTAATATTTAGTCTTTATCCTCATCATTTGCGTATGTGTCACGTGGTTTTGACATGTATTTCAAATATATTACTTTGAGATATTTCAGCAGGGTCTTTAAAATAAATAGTCAATATCACCTGTCAGATGGAAACAAGTCCATTTTGGAAATGTTTATTCATTTTTGAAGGATTGCTTTTCTACTGCCATTTCCTCAATAGTTGTTTTTAAACTTATGCTAGCTAAGTTTTCTTTCCTGATAATCTGAGTCACAGAAAGTGCTCATTATATATAATTTAACAAAAGTAAGATAAAATATGTAATTAAAGAAGATGCTGAAAAATATTGACAGTAGAGAGAAATCAGGTTTACACCTGATTACAGATGCTGAACCACATCTCTAAGTAAACATATTTATTCTTGATTTTGATTCGTTATTATTTGTTTATGAGATGAAGAGTTAAGGTAGTTCTTATTCATCAGTTTATTCACCTACAGTATAAAAGCTACCCTGTGCAGATGCAGGCTTCCTCAGTGCCTAAGCCACCTTAATAGATTCTAAGAGAACATTAAGAACACCATTCAAACAGGTAGAGAGGAAGAACTACAACTACTGCTGTCTAATCTGGGATAAAGGTAGTCTGAACCACTATCTCTCTCTCTCTCTCTCTCTCTCTCTCTCTCTCTCTCTCTCTCTTTCTTTTTTTCTTTCTCTTTCTTTCTTTCTTTTTCTTTCTTTGTTTCTTCCTTCCTTCCTTCTTTCTTCTATTTTCTTTTTCTTTTCTTTCTCTCTCTATTTATTAGTACATGTTTACAGTACATAGCAATAACATTCATCTCGGGGTTTGTACATGTACATAATACAACATCTTTACTCTTTCTGGCTTTTGTCCCCTTCCCATTAATTGCCTGGATCCACCCTTCCCCACCCCATTTACAAAAGCACTAGTTCTGCTTTTGTTCTTTTGGTTCTTTTTTTCTTTAAAACATTTTCCCTTCCTTTCTTCTTCTCTCTATCATCTCTTGTTCCCCTTCCCATTTGAGAAAGTACTTACTTAAAAAAGAAAAGAAAAAAAAAAGAGAAATGTCCTTCTTGGTTTCTAATAAAGATCTCCCATTTTTTTCTTTATGTATGCTTTGGGTTTCTCACACAAGTGAAACTGTGATATTTAAACTTGTGTGCCTGATTTATTTCATATAAGACTAAGTGAAATAATATTGAGGTGCACTCATTTACCTGAACTGTTTCATTTACTCTTCTTTATGAAACAGTGGCACTCCATTATATATAAACACCACAGTTTCTTTACTCATTCATCCACTGATGTCGACATGGACTGTTTCCAATATTTAGCTATTATAAGTTCTGTTGCTATCAACACAGGTATGCATATATGACTATAGTATGATTATTTTAACTCTTTGAGAAAGATACCTGGAAGAGGAATATTTTGTTCAAATATTTTGGTCAAAAAGTATGGAATATGCAGTTTTTTGTTGTTATTGTTCTTTGGTTTTTTCTGTAATCTCAATACTAATTTCCATAACATTTATGCCAGTTTACACTCCTACCAACAATGAAGAAGGATCATCTGCTTATTTTTCAAAATATACTGTCTCACTTTCTTCATCATGTGTTTTTTCTGTACTTACTGTTGGATTTATTTCCCAATTGATAATTTAATTGCAATGCTTGAAAAATATGTGGAGCAAGTTCTTCCCTAGATTTTGTTTTCTTTCGTATTCTGAAGTTTGACGCCCTTTACAATGCTTCTGAATATTTTTTGAGATCCAATGCAGTGAAATTTGAATCAACTAGCCTTAGAATAATTCACTAGGTTTCTGGACACACTCTTTTCCATGTATGTCTCTTGAAAAGTACATGCACATTAGATTAATATTTTCTTGAAAATTACTGGTTTATTCCAGGAAGAAATCTATTCTCAGATACATTTCTCACATATTAAGGTTGAAAAATTATTTCCTGTGCCATTTTCCCTCTCTTTCCTTCATTGTGTTAAACTATTTTATTATTCTGATTTATCTCTTACATGTGAAATTTATGAAACAGATGCTTGATTATATTTGAAGTATATTTTTAATTGCTTCGCTTTTTGTATTTTATTTTAAAGAGGATAAAATCAAGGAAAATAAAACAATAAAATCAATCAAAATAAACCATTATAAGTGATACAAGACTTCAAAACCTTACAAAATCAGCAATAGTTATCATAATGCCTTTTGTTGTCTTCAAAATAGCTGCAGAAACCTTTGGACATAATAAAAATCCAATAGAACAGAATACAATAGAAATAATAAAAGCAAAAAAATTAATACAATAAAAGACTTTGAAAGAATCCAATAGTACATCCAAAATGGCTATCATAACAGGTCTTGCTATCTTATATTTCTTTTTCTTTTTTTATTTAAAGAGAAAAAAATATGTAAAGGGTAGAGATAATACAGAATTTCAAAAAAAAAGATAAACAGTAAGAAATCACTCATTGATAAATTGCATATTTTCCTCTTAGAAATAGTTGTTCAACTTACAAAATTAAAGCATACAAAGCAGATATTCAAACAGTGAGACTGTAAACAGCTATGCATGCATGTATTTCTATCCTTTCTGTATTAGAGGAAAAAACAAAACATAACAAAGCAAAACAAAACAATTTTCTATAAAAACATGAAAGCCAAAAATTGTATAAAACCACAGTACAAGGTGATCTACAATGATTACTGTGTTGTCTCTTATTATCTTCCATAGACTTGCCTATATCATCAGTTGTAATTGAATATAGCAGTATAATTGAATATAGCAATACATAACAATATTAGTAAAAATAAAACATTGTAGACAGTATAAAACTTCAAAGGAAGGTCATAATCAAAACACAGTGAATATTCTAGTGAATCTTGTCATCTTCAGTGGGGTTGCCTATATTCTCAGACTTGATACTATGAATTATAACAGCTTTAAATAAAATCTATCAATACAAAACAGTGATCTAACAAACCAGATTTGATTAAGATCAGTCATGGTAAAACAGTGTAAGTTATACAGAGATTCAGATTAAGTTAATAGGAAATTAATGATAATTACTGTACTATATCCTGCTATTTTTGGGATAACTGTCTGTACCCTCTAATGTAGTACAAGTAGAATGACTGGAACAGAATATAATCCATCTAAGCAGAGTGGTGTGAGTAATGTGGGTTTTAAATCCTGGTACACTATTAACAATATAGTGTATCAAGACCATCTATGTTAGAGTTTCTAGTTATCCTTCTCTGCCCCATTTCTGCTATGCTATTTATCTGCCTTTGTTTGTCTACTTTTCTCCTTCATTTTACTACCTGCCCTGTTCATTGAGGCCTTTCTGCCACTGTTCCTAAAATCCTGGATTTTTTTTTTCTCTCTCTAGAATGTCCTTCAGTATTCTCTGTAGGATTGGATTGGTGGTCATAAATTCCCCTAGTTCCTCTTTGTTATGGAAGCATCTTGTTTCTCCATTAAATTCTAGTGACAGTTTTGCAGGGTACATCAATCTGGGCTGGAGGATATTTTCTTTCAGGGCTTGGAATACTTCCATCCAAGCTCTTCTTGAACTGATGGTCCATGTCGAGAAGTCTGCTGTGATCTTGATGGACTTTCCTTTATAGGTAATCTCTTTCTTTTCTCTGACAGCTTTTGATATTGTGTTTTTATATTGAATTTCTTGTATCTTGATTATTATATGTCTGGGTGTAGCTCTGTTTTGGTTGTAGGTGGCTGGAGTTCTGTATGCCTCACATTGCTGAATGTCATTTTCTTTTCCCATGCTTGGGAAGTTTTCCTTAATTATTTCTGTGAATAGTCTTTGTAATTCACCTGTTTGTATTCCTGCTTCTTCATTCACATTTCTTATTCTTAAAGTATGGATTTTCTTGTCATCTTTTAGCCTTTGTATTGTTACTGCCTGTTTCCTTGTTATTTTTAAGAGATCTTTCCTTTCATGATCACACATTGCAAACTTGTCTTCAAGTTTTGATAGTCTATCCTTAGTTTCTTTTAAGGTGTTTTTCCAGCTTTCAATGGAGCTTTTAATTTCCTGATAATCTCTTTGAATCTGCTTCATGTATTCTATATTTTCTTTATATTCTTTATCAAATGTTTCTCTCCTTTTTTTGTGCTCCTCCTTTCTTCCATCTGTGTCTTCCTGAGAGATGCTTAGCATTTCTATTATTAATCTACTTATATCTTGCATTAAGTGATTTAATATTTCAGTTTTGAACTCATCTACAAAGTTCTGAAGTTATCTCTTAATGTCTATTGAAGCCATGTCTGATGTTGCATATTTGTTGCCCTCAGTCTCTTTTGTTTTTTCTTCTTCTGAATTAGTGTTCTCAGGGTTTTGGGTTAGCCACTTTTTGTTGTTTTTCTATCTTGTCATGGTTTTGGTTTCTTCCATGCAGGTGTATAGTGAAGGTCTCAGCCCCTTTCCTTGTTGGTTATGGTTCTTTTAAAGCATGCTGGCAAGGGGTTTCTGACTTCTCCTGTTTGCTCTTGTCACTGAGGTGTAAGCAGGGGCTTACACCCCTGCTATGCTTTCTCCTCCCCACCAGGCCAGTTAAACTTCAGGGGCCTTTACCAGGTTACTGTGTGCTAGGTGTAGGGAATAGTTTTGGGACAGTTTATTGGGTCCCAACCAGGAGTATGACCCAGTCCAAACAAATCCCATGAATCTGCTCTGGGGAGAGAGTAATCAACTGAAGTCACTGTTACCCCTAGTTCAGGCTTCTCCTGCCTGACTCCAACATGCCACCCACTTGGCCGCACCATTCCCATTGGGTGGTCTTATTCCCACAACTGATCATGGATTAATGAACGTCCCTTTGCAGGCTCCATTCTCTGTTGGGCTCACCAACCCCCAACTTCAGTGCAACTGTGTCTCCTGTGAGTGGTGGTGGGAACAAGTTTGGGTGGCTCTGCTGGCCAGCATGAATTCAGGCCAGCATGTATTCAGGCTGGCATGAACTTGGCAGGTCTCAGGAAAGTGCCATGTCCAGTAATTTTAGCTGTTCTAATTGTAGCCCTGAGACTGTATATTTGACAAGCTCTCTTCACTCTAACCTCTTCCTGTGTCAAGAGGATCTGTCTTCTTCTGTCTGGATCTCTCCAGGATGTTTTACTCTGTTTCTCCTGGGAGGCTTTGTATTTTGTTGCTCATTGATTGGTCATCTTTACCTCTCCTCCTATCTTTTAAATAGCTGCTCATGCTGTAAGATTTAACATGAGCAAAACAAAAGAGAATAAAACCCAACCCAGCAAAACAATATGTTTTCCAGGCAGGGATATATATTTCAAGTATTTTTATGATGAATTGACCCAAAAATATATTTCTGATGCATTTTCTTAAAAATTTATTCATGTAAGGCATGCTCCCAAACCATTTAAATTGTTCTTAAATCCTTTTTTAGAATACAGTGGCATCTAAATTTTAATCAATATAAGTTATGTTTTTCAATATACAGTGAGATTGTGCTTCTGCTAATGGTAGGTTGGGTAAACTTCTCATGATAACTACTTGAAATTCAAGATGAAAAAATATTGAAGCCTCTGAAAGCTGTCGTGATAACAAAGAAGAAATAGGTCAAATTCTAGTGCAGGAAGTTTGTCTAGAGTCAGAGTTCTTTATGCCATCAGGCATTTTATTTTTACTCTAGATTACTCAGAGGACAAAAGTTATGCTAAGTTATGCTTTTGACTATGGAAGTGGTTCAGAAAATAAACACCAAAATCCAGAATTAGCAATGTGAAATGCCTTTGAACTTATTTTATTTGAATTTAGATATGAAAGAAATATGTTCCAAGAATAAAAGCAAATCAAATGTATAAATCCAGGATTTCTGCTTCTCTAAACTCAATCACTGAAATTATAATAAGGTGCTATGAAATTATTACTGTTTCTAAGCATCTGGCAGAAGCAAATATAAATATTCTTAAACCATTTCTATAAACAACTTTGTGAATACAATGTACAGACCCAATTAAAAATAATTAGAAAAATATATTTAAAAACACATCCACAAAAGAACATGAATCAAATCTTGAAGAAACAACAGACAACAGAGGCAAATTATCAAGGATTTCAGATACAAACACATTTATAAGTCCTTAGAGTAATCAAACAGATAAAAAATAATATAGATAATTTTGTCAAAGAATTATAATTATTGTGTCAAAGGCAATTAAAAAAGATGATCTTCCTTCATCAAATCAAGTTTCTGACTTTTGCCTGTGTGCTGATTGTCATTCTATTTTTAATTATTATAATATAGCTTGGATGTAGGTATTGATGATGAAAAAGGATTTATTTCAGTCACAGTTTTAAAGTCCAGTTATAAAAATCCAAAATTAGATGTTGCCACTACTCTAGCCTGTATGAAATTTTATGTTTCAAGGAGAACATGTAACAGGGACAGATCTCATTACCAAACAAGAAACCAGTGAGCAATTCAAGGCTCAGGCATGCCCTTATGACTAGTACTGACAAGAAACAACTTCCTATGAAAGTAAGAAGAATAACCTTAGTGTCCCCTAATGATTTCTCTATGAGGCTCCACCTCTTGATGTTCTCACTAAAGACAGTGTCCAACACATGGCCCAAGACTCCATATCCATCCCTTAGCAATACCTCTCCCTTATAAGAACATTTGGGATTATACTGACCCCATTGAGATAATACTAGGTAATTTCCTATACCCATATCCTTAAATTAATTTCATTTACAAAGTACTTTCCTCTATGTAAATTAATGTATTCAAAGATTGAGCAATTGGGCTATTCACATCTTTGGCTTCTGAGGAAGCCAGTATTCTGAGTACCACAAAAATTTAATAAAGTGAGATCCCTATTACCTGTCCAAGTACAAATATCAGGGTTTTCAGTGATACATAAATATGAAATTTTATGTATCAGGACAGAAATTTGGAGTAGAGATCAAATTAGAGAGTCATTGACTGATGATGATTTCATTTAAATGTAAGGACTGGTTGTGTCTGAGGAACTCAAATTTAAAGGAAGAATATCAAGGTGACTTGAGAGCAACAAGTAAGAAGCTATGCAAGTGCCACCCCCTTAAAACAAAGAAAGCAACTTCATTTATATGTACTTAGATCTGTGCTGAATATGGCTGAGAACTAAAGCAAAAACAAAACAATCTATCGTGTTTAACATTACAAATAAGGCAAGTGTTTTTTAAAAAGACCAGTTCAAAGATAAATTAAATAAAGACAACATTTGCAAAGTTGCATTTTGGTGTTTTTTTGGACATAAATTAACTCATGATAATTGGGTTTGCAAGGCAGGATCTATGCAATTGACAGATATTCTGGCTTGCTCTCTCTTTCTCTCTCTCTCTCTTCCTCTCTATCTCTCTCTCTTTCTCACTCACTTTTTCCAAAGCTTTGTTTCCAAGAACAAAGAATATGTTCCCAGAAAACTAGAAAAATATTTCATTAAGAAAGAGATGTTTTATTTTGTTTAACTTAACAGAGGACACAAAACAATCTGTTTGTTTCTCGGTATGAATGGTGGTGATGGAAAGATTTATCAGGAAGTAGATAAAAAGGAAAAAGTCTTAGACAAGGCAGTAAAAGGAGTTTCACAGCCTAGGACAAAGCCTGTGAACAGAGAGGGGAAAGATATAAAGACAGCACAATTTGGAACTATCAGGTCAACTTGGGGATCAGGTACAAACAAAATCAACTTTGGTGGCTCTATATGCTTAGTCATAATTCATGCAGGATAATTGCAAGTGATGTTAGGCGGTCAGATAGAAGAATGTCTTAGCAATGTACCAACAAACAGATACAGTAAAAAAGCCACTTATAGTGAGGAAATATTTGCTCCATGGGAAAAAATATAGAAGTACTAATCTTTCCCTTGTGGTTAAATGGATTTGAGAATGGATTTTTGTGTTTATAATTACAAACTCTAACTAGCTTTAGAGATATGGCTCAATAGAGTGCTTGCTTAACATGTTTAAGACTCTGAGATCAACACCCAGAACCACAAATTAAAAATCAGATACTATTGGAGTGATGATCTGGTTATGGCCAAGTATAATTATTATATATCATATAGTTGATTATAACATTTGTTTCTGTTTTGCTCATACAAAATTGCTGCTTGAAATACACTATACTTTAAGGATTAAGTTACAATATTTTAGTCACTTGCGAAGAACAAGATTTAATATAAAAATGAGAGACTCTCTGCACACTAAATGACCATTTGTCTCTCCATGTTGATGTCAGTTAATAACCCAGATACCCACATAAAGGGAAAACTCTGGACAGAAGGAATCACATTTCCCAAAAATTATGCTATTTAAGTTAAGACATGGCTGGGGACACAACAAATTATTGAAAATATCACATGTCATAACCAAGTAGATTACAAGGATGGTTTAACATGTGCAAATCAATCAATGTGATATACCACATAAACAGAAACTAAGAAAAAACCGATATGATCATATCAATAGATTCAGAAACAAGTTAACAAAATCCTATCCCCATTCATGATACAGTTTTCCTGAAAATAAGACTTAAAAAGAAAATGATGAGAAGCTGGGAAGATGGCAGATCAATAAGCAGCAAAGTAAAAAGCCTCTCTTAGAGCAACAGCTCAGATGCTGGAATATAGCATCCGGGAGAAGACCAGATGGAAGGAGTTGGATCCTCTTGACCCAGGAAGAAACTAAAGTGAAAAGAAAGAAAGAAAGAAAGAAAGAAAGAAAGAAAGAAAGAAAGAAGAAAATCGTGGACAGAAGGCTGTAGCCAGATGCATTCTCACCTGGAGGGTCCCACTGTATGCAAAACACCACTGGAATCCAAGTTTGGGGTTGGCAAGCCTGAGGGCCTCAGTGGAAAGACATGGTCGTGGAGGATAGTGGAGGACTGGAGATTTGCACCAGCTCGCAGTCAGTGGGGGGAACTCAATTCTCCCGTGGGAGTGGGCAATTGGCTGGGTGACATTTTGGAGTTGGGCAGGATAAGCCCAAAACCAGAACTGCAGCCAGCTTCATTCAGCCACTCCTAGCGTAGAGAAGACTGGTGAGAATTGCTTGGAGTGAGTCCCACCCTTGTGCACGATCCATTAGCCAACACTGAGTTTTCCCTGAAGCTATCTCTACCCAGCTCTAACTGCTCAGCACACACTAATGTGAAGACTCCCAGTGATTGACCAGCTCAAAGGGGAGAGGCCAGCCTGCCACACCCCTGCTTGTACTCTAGTGACCACCAGCAGACTGAGGAGGGCATCAATCCCTAGCCAGAATGCTTCAGAGAAATTATAACCAATACAGGAAGTGCTGCAAACTCCCACTATCCACTTGTCTAGTAGAAACTAGAAACATGACAAGAGGAAGAAACAAAAGGAAGTCTCCAGCCTCCAACCCAAGCAGTACTGGGCCAGGAGAGATAAATACAGAAGAGACTAGGGATTGCACACCTGCAGTTTCGAAGAAACATTATCTGACATAAAGAAATATCTTCATGAAATTATAAAAGAACTCAAAACAGAAATACCAAAACAAGTAAAGGAAGATATAAGAATAATAATAAAAGAAATGCTGAACACCTCGTAAGAAGACACAGATGGAAGAATGGAGCATAGAAAAAGGAGGAAAACTTCCCAAGCATAGGAAAAGGAAATGATATTCAGAAATATGAGACATACAGAACTCTAGCCAGCTATAACCAAAATAGATCTACACCCAGACATATAATAATCAGGATCCCAGAAATTCAACACAAGAACAGAACATTAAATGCTGTCAGAGAAAAGAAACAGATCACCTATAAAGGAAAAGCCATCATAATCATCACAGACTTCCCAACACAAACTATCAAATCAAGAAGAGCTTGGAGAGAAGTATTCCAAGCCCTGAAAGAAAATAACCTCCAACTCATATTGATGTACCTGAAAAACTATCTCTCAAAATTAATGTACAAACAAGATGCTTCCATGACAAAGAGGAACTGGGGGAGTTCATGACCACCAATTAACCCTACAAAAAATACTGAAGGACATTCTAGAGAGAGAGAGAGAGAGAAAAAAGACCATGGCTTCAGGAACAGCAGCAAAGGGGGCTCATTGAATGGGGCAGACAGTGGAATGAAGAGAAAAAGTAGACAAACAATGACAGAAAAATAATGTGGCAGAGATGAGGCAGAGAAGGTTGGTCATAATTGCTAACATGGATGGCCTCAATACACAAATAAAAAGAAACACAGGCATAATATCAGGAGATAGGTCCAACAAGATGCTCTATATGAGAAATATAATTAACCTGAAAGAGGGTTTGTGGACTGAAAGTCAAGGATGAGAAAATAATCCTCTATGTGACAGGGAACTAGGAAAAAGTGGGGTAGCTTGCCCTTCAGCTGCTATCAAACATAATAGATTTTATGCAGTGGAAAGACATAACACTTTTATACAATGGAGAACTACTCAGCTATATGGAGGAATACAACTAGAGATCAAGCTCAGGGGAAAAAAGGTTCAGAACCACTTAGGTAAATAGTGGGTTGCCTCCCTAATCTAAAAACTAAAGGAGATCATGGGATACAAAAAGTTCAAAAAGCACCCTGTGAATGTGAAAGGGGAGGAATTGTCTAAAAAGGGAAGGCAGAGTACATTGTCAATCTTGCATAATGATTGGAAATTATTGGAAACCATATTGTTTTCATCACTCTGTTTAGTTTGGTTATATTCTACTATTTTGGTTATATTATTGTTTACTTGTACTAGATTTGATGGCATGGACAGCTATTCCAAAGATAGCAGGATGTTCTATGGTAACCATTTTTAATTTCCTATTAACTTAATCTAAAGCCCTGTATTGTTTTCACTATCTTGTTTTGACTGATTTTATTTGAATCTCTTTTGTTTGATCACTGTCTTGTCTTGACTGATTTTATTCAAATCTATTATGTTTGGTAGTATCAAGTCTGAGAGTATATACAACTACTCTGAAGACAATAAAATTCACTATGATATCCATTCTGGTTCGACTATTACCTTCTTTTGAAGTCCTATAATGTCTCCAATGTTTTGTTTTTATTGATTTTGTTCTGTACTGCTTTGTTTAATTTTATTATGCCTGATGATATGGGAAATTCTATGGAAGATAACAAGAAACAACATAGTAACCATTGTAGATCACCTTGCATTTTGGTTTTAAGTCATGTACTATGTCTGTCCTTTTGTTTTGAATGATCCCATTTTGTTTTTTCTCATTTGGTTTTATTCTCTTCAAAGCAAAAGACTTAAACAGAAAATAATTACCATTGAAAATGATATTTAAAAAAACTAGTTCCAATCAGCTATCCTTGCCTTACCTGACATTACAGAGTAACCACCAACCAAGACAATATTGAGGTAAAATCTTCACAACACTGACCATCATCACTGTAATGACAAGCTAGGGCTTATTTTACAACTAGGTCTTATTTGGAAGGAAAGACAGCAAAAGCCCTAAAGAAAATAAGTGTAGTAAACCTTAACTGAATCCAATAAATGCCACTTATGACAAACTGGCAGCCAACATCATATTAAATCATATTAAATGGGGGAAAAACTGAAATCTTTTTCTCTAAAATCAGACATGAGACAAGGATGCACATTATCACTACTTCAGTTATATAATACTTGATTCATTAACCACTGCAATGAGATAAAAGAATGAAATAAAAGGGATATGCATGGGTAATAAATTGAATTTCATTACATTATTGACTTAGAAAACCCAAAATCTTCCAAACAAAGCAGCCTAGAATCAATAACCAAAATCATCAATGAAGCAGAATATAAAATCAAAACATAAAAAAAAGCGTAATGGTGCTGTATATCACTCATGAACCTCATTAAGAAACAAATTAGGAAAACAACACCATTCACAATGGTCACAATGGGACCAAGAAAATTTGAATACTAAGGAATTATCCCTTAGGACAGTGGAGTATCCCTATAATGAAAACTACAGTGCAGTCCCCTGAAAAAGAAGATTGAAGAGGACATCAGAAAATAGCTATCCTTCATTTCTTGGTAGGGAGAATCAATACTGTCAAATAGTCTTTCTTCCAAAACTGATATACTATATAGATTTAATGTAACCCTAATCAAAGTACCTATAGAATTCCTCACAAACTAAAATAAATAATCCTAAAAGTCACACAAAACAGAAGAAACTCAGAACAGCTACAGCATTCCAGGACAATAAGAACAAAGCAGGAAGAATCACAATATCTGATTTCAAGTTATCCAAAAAGCTAGAGTGATAACAGTATCATGGTATTGGTACAAAAACAGATTATGTTGATCAAATGAAGAGAATAGAGGATGCACAAACAACTCCAGACATATTTATCCATGAGATCTTGGATATGGAGCAAAAGCATATATGTAAGATAGCTTCTGTGGCAAATGAAGCTAGGAAAACTGCATATCCATATGCAGAGCCATATCCCATCCTATGTATCATATTTAAATAAAAATGGCTCAAGTATCTAAAAATTAAAATAGAAAAATAGCCTACTGTAAGTACAAATATGTATAACTCTTAAAGTCATTAGTATAGGCAAAGGCATTCTGAACAAAGTTCCAATTGCACAACAAATAACAAGAAAATCTGTTGTTAATGATCACATTAGGTTAAAAAGCTTCCGCATAGAAAAAGAAGCAATAAACAGAATGAAGAGACAGTCTACAGTGTTGGAAAATGTTTTGCCAGCTTTCCTTCAGCCATAGAACTAACATAACATTTATAGTATATATGTGTGTATTTAAAAAAAAAAACTAACAAAATTATACCACTCCCCAAAATAAAAAAAAAATCAATCAAAAATAGGCTACTGAAATGAATGAACACTTCTCAGAAGTACAGATGGTCAATAAACATGAAAAAATGTCAACATATCTGGTCACTGGAGGAATAAAAATTAAAACACTAAAATTTTATTTACACCAAAAAGAATGGCAATCTTCTAGAAACCAACAAAGTGGACCCCTCAAAGTTTGTTGGCGTTATGTTCTTAATGCACCTGTGCATTGTGAAAAACCACACACTTCAGATATGAATAGCAAAATGCCTATAAATGTCTATTTTTAGTTGAAACTATAAATGTATGCTAAGTCTCCCACAGTTATGTAATTTAATTTAATAAAATACTATATTTATACTCTTCTAAGGTGCAGGTCATTTTGGTAGCATCTTAGGGTTGGGGTCCACCAGAGATGAATTACAGGGCAGCAGACAGTAAGGAGCAAGCAGAACTGAACAGTGCTCTCAGGCTGGCTACTTGCAAACTTCTCACAAAAAATGTGGAGATTATTTACGGTTTTGGCAGAATGGCAGGGGTTGTGAGTTAAATAATGTAGGTTTTTTGTCATTTGAGTAATCCAAAGTAATAAATAAAAAGCAAAATAAAGGATTGATAAAAGGAGAAAAGGAGAAAGATCTTTTGAAAAAGGAAAATTCACTAGGAATTTGGAGTGGTAATGGAAGAGTATGTAAAAAATTTAAGATGTATCAGGTACATGTATCAACTACTGTTAAAGAATTGCATTTGTATGTGTTGCAAACATGAACTGCAAATTAAAAGTTGTGAAAAGAGAAATCAGTGCATAAACATAACAAATGTGGTCAGACTATTTGGGAGATGGAGTCATTAAGCCATGGCACATATTATGGCTTATATGTACCCTCCACATACAAACCATGGACTGATAAAATAATGAAAAGTTACCAAAACTCTAAACTCTAAAGAAAAGCAAAAACATAAAACAAAGAAAAAAACAAGTGGAAAGCAAAATGATGGATTAAATTTATGTAATAAATAATTAGACTCACAAGAGAAAATGCTGAATGAAATACATGCAGTGATGAGGAAGTGACAATCAGTCTAGAATTGTCAATACATACTTAAGACAAAACTTAGAGTTTGCTAAACAAAAAAGCAAGCTAAAGAAAATTCTAAGGGACAGTCTTCTGTTGGAACAATGTCGAAAAGAAATTTACAGATAAAAATTTAAATATCAAAACAAAGATTTGTTGGTAAATCTAAATGAAAAAAAGAACAATAACATGGTAACTGATTAAATTTTGAATTATTTAATAATCAAGAGTCAGAAATGAAAAGAAAAAAGTGTTCATCTTTTGCATAATATAAGAAAATATATTTTCTTTGAAATTCTGTATTGTTTCTTCCCTCTTTTTCTGTTTTGCTTTTTTTCTCTTTAAATAAAATTTAAAAAAAGAAAATAAACTCTGTAAATTTCAAAATTTCTAAAATAATCAAAAAGTGAAGGAAACCTGGACTTTGGAATACCAAGAGGCATGAGTAAGTTGATAGACTTAAACTCCAAAATATTATTTCATTTAACAATGCTTCAAATACAAAGTTTGGATGGCAAACCAAAGATGAACCATGTGCTGTTTTCCAAAGATGTATCTTAAATGCAAATATACAGGCATTGTGAAAGTAAAAGAATCAAGTGAAATCAAATCAAATAATGTATTTCCCCAATACTACCATTCATATGAGAAAAAAGTAGCTTTGAAATAAAAATTGAAGAAACTCATAAAATCCCATAATATGCATTATGGCATTCAATGCTTGTAGTTATCAGAATAATATGCAAGTTTGGATGGAAAAAGTAATCCACGATTTTTTTTAGGCAGGTGCTGTATCAATTAGGTAGCTAGAATTCTAGTTTTGCCTTTAAACTCTGAAGTCTTCAAGAACATGATTTCTTTACCATTCTTTATGTGCAATATAGTGTTAGCTTGTTAATAATTTTTATGCATTTGTTTACTGACCGTCTACTTATTGGGACACAAATCTAATGAGAACTGAGAAAGTAGTGTGTCTTGCAGTGTACACTGCAATGAAAGGCCATAGTAAGCACGAAGATACATGCATGCAGGATGAACAAAAGCAAGATATCTCTCATCTGAATAAGGCAAATTAAAAATTAAGAGAAAAATAAAGGAAGGTTAGAACAAGACAAGGGATGGAACGCTTGCAGATTTGGAGGGATCCAGGGGACCCAGAGGGGTGAGAGGGAAGAGATGGAGAAATAGGTAGAGTAAAGATAAGCCACATAAGACATCCTAATAAATTCAATGAATGTGGATATTATATGCTATAAACCTGAATTATTAGTAATATCAACAAGAATGAAAAGTGAAAAGGGGAATTAGAGGAGGATGAAAGGAGAGGGAAAGAAAGGATTTTTTATTTTTTGTACCGGGGATCAAACTCATGACCTCACACTCCTAAGGCAGGAGCTTATGCCATTGAGCTAAATCCTCAGCCCTCAGAGAAAGGAATTCAAAAAAGAATATTTTTTATGTATATGTAACAACCACCCAAGATGATTGTGAAAAGCATGTACTGTAAACATGTACTAATAAAACAAAACAAAATAATAAAGAAATAAAATAAAATAAAATTTAAATAACTAAATAAAATATCAGTGTACACTGAAAGTAACCAGGACTTTTCAGAGAAAAGTCCTGATTTAAGGGCTGGGACAGGAGAACCGCAAGATATAGACATCCTGGAATATTTTATTGTTCCAAAAAGTAAGAAAGTACTAAATAAAGTAAGAAAATGTGAGCATGTTCAGAGGCCATGAAAACTAATTAAAAAGAAATTTTACTGGGTAAACCTGAAACGATATGAGCATCAAAATACATAACATTGAAATGGATGAAACTAATTGATTAGAGCACCAGAGTCCATATTGATTTAAATCAGTTTATAATTTAGTGTATGATACCCATAAATCTTAAAGCACCTTGTTATTTATTTACTAACTTCTAAAGGGAATAATAAAATCTTCTGTGAAGAATGCTGGGAGGAAACACCTTAATCAAGCAATCAAAGAAAATCACAAGTAATGGAACAAAATAGACTCACATGAGACCTGATAGGTAAGATGTGGGAAAAGAGTACAAAATCAATTTTGTCACATTCCTGCCAAAGACATATAATCTCAAGATGATTATGTATAAACAAAGTATACACATTGAAGGGAATTACCTCCAAAAATTTTAATCTTCACAGATATCTGTATCTTTGCAAATGAAATTCAACCAAATACTAATGATCTCTTCCAAATAAAAGGAGACTAAAAAGACAAGATAACTAGGCCAAGCATATTTCTGTACTGGGGAAACCTGAATGCTGTCTTAGAATTAGATTGTAATAGTATATCTGGTTTTAAAAAGTGTTACAGGAAATGTCTTTATAGGAAATATGCACTAAAGTAACTGGGACATTAGACTGTTAATTTACTTCTAAGTAATTTGAGAAAAAAATTGAATTCTTTGCAATTTCTCTAAGAAGTTGTGACTATTTCTGTTTCTTTTTTTAGCTTTAGTGCTTGTTAGTATATATTTTTCATACATATTGATCATATTTATGATAGGGAATTTTACCTTTACATAATATTTCTTAATTTTTATTTTTTCCCACTACGTACTCCTCCTTTCATGTCAAATATGATAGTGAATAAATAAGAATAATATCAATAAGTCACAGAGTGTTAAGTATATGTTAAACAATTCCTATATGATATAGTCCCTACAATAAATTTTTGTATATAAAGAAAGCAACATATGAAATTGAGATAGTAGCATATATGTATGGTACTAACATATTTGAAACTATTTCTCTGAAGTGTTCATTTCATAGAGAGACTGAAAAACTTAATGAATAAGGCATAGTTTTTTTTTTCTCAAAATTGACAAGTCAACACCCTGTGCATATATTCAGGTTTCTAAATACTTTCAGTTCAGTGTGTTATACCAATAGTCATACTAACAATGCGGGCATTCTAGGTGCCTGTGGATCTCACGGAGTGTACGTTCAGTAAGCCTCCATGAGGCACTAAAGGAACTCGGTTGGACTTTCAGTCCCAATTGGATGATTTCTGGGGCATAACACAAGCCACTTCCACTGCTTTGTCCTGTTCAGCTCCCAGTTTTGTTTTTTTGTTTTGTTTTGTTTTGTTTTATCTCAGTTGATCCTCTGCTACTTTCCAAATTCTCTCTCTTCTCACAGAGGAAAACAGGGTTAACAGGAGCTACTGACAATCATTCCAATTGGGGCGGTGAGTTTTGAGCACTGACACCAGCAAGCTAATTAGAACCTGAGGCTGCTCTGAAAAAGAGGGATTCTGAGCCTTCCAATTATGCAAGTCACTAGTGCTAAAAGAAACACAAACCAAGGAAGACTGCACATTTCCTCCTGACCCTGGCATGGAAATCTACCAGAGGAGCACAACAGGGACCGGGACTATGATGGGGAATCTGCCACATGCTCTGGAGACTGTTGCAGGTAAGGACGGTGGTACAGAAGGAGCTAAGGGTGTGTAATCGTCCTCCTTGGAAGCTGTGGGCGGCACAGGTGGTTTGTGTTTTATCACCAGAACTTGATCACAAGACACACAAGCACACTTCTTAAGCCACCGGGGCAACTCCCAAGCCACCTGCAGCCAGGAGTCTACAGGCGAACTTATCTGGGTGACCAGCTTTCCCACTGACAGATGACACCCCCCAACCCCACTGGCTACCTGAGGATTTAGCGTCCACTCTGATGGCCATCCCACATCAGAAGAGGACCATTCTAATTCACACGAAGTATAGAGTTTTCTTAGTTACATTTTTACTCCCGAATTCCCTTTAAATCTGTCAAAGTTCTTAATCATGCAATCCGAAACAGTCGGCTTGCTGCCTGTTGAATTCATAACAGCCTCATTTAGAACACAAGACAGCAGCCTGCAGAAAAACAGAGCCTACCTAGCAGGTCTTCCCTCCCCCAGCCAACCAACAGTTCAAACAGGAGTCCAAGGCTAGCGAAGTTTGAGAAGATGGCCGTTTCTGTGATGATGGGAGGTAGGCAAGAATCCTCCAGATTCTCCAAATGCAGGACTGTAAGGGGCAGGAAAGGGATCTAAATTACGGGCATGTTTGGGGGATAACACCGACACATGAAAAAGATGAACAGCCTAGGAAGTTTATTACTATTGACTGCCAATTTTGAAATAAATTAAGAGACTGACTCTGATCAATGCTTATCCACACTGAGACTTGAATAACCTCTGTGTCCCATGGTGGGGCTCAGACAAATGTAACTAAAACTAAATGCTAGTCCAAAGAAACAAGTCCCTGGATCAGCCCAAACTGAGCCCCAAACCAAAATAGGATTTCCAAATGTTTACCTAGGTTGGGAGGTGGGGCTCAGTTATTCTGTCTTGCAGTAGTGGAGTCCTGCCTCACAGTTCTTCTGGGAGATCAGATGAAATCAGCTAGGATGCCTGTCACTCAGACTGACCGCCAAGGTGAAGATGCATGGAGCCTCCTCAAACAAGGGCCTTCACCATGAGTATCTTGCTGGGGTCTCCAATGTTGTGGCAGAAATGTGAGAATCACACATGGAGGCCAAGAACAGATACAAGCAAGGTTTATGAGCCATTGGATGGCAGTCAGCAGGAAGAAGCCCAGACACAGACCCTGAGGCTTTGTTCTCAGGGGTTTCTATACATATTGCAAGTTCCTCTGTAACCATGACAATGACATTACCTCACTTTGGAATTTTACAAGAATGTTATGAGATCCATGCCATACATTTGGTCTGTTTGCCACAAAGATGTGGTCAGTGATCAGCTTGACTTATTTTTGTTACTGCTGTCTGACTCTCTCTGTGGGTTTTATCATTAACTGTGATGAGGGTTTTAAGAAGGGTTCATCTAAAGCTAAAATTTAGAGAGAAAAACAAAATAGAGTCATTTTTGCCATGGCAAATGGACTGGCATTGTTTCAGCAAATCAATGGACATGATTGAGGTCAGCTTCACAGATAAAGCACTGTTAAGTTTTTTTATTAATTTGACAAATAATAGGCAAAATGATGTTATACAGTAATCACAGAATAGAAAAACAATCTCAGGCTCATTTTGGTCCAGGGTCTTTCCTACGGCGGAGAGCAAATGAACGATCTCCTTGTAAGCAGATACATGTGAAAGTGAGTCTGGTAGAGACTGAGAGGATCATGCTCAATTATTTTTTATCAAATAAACCAATCCAAAAAAGTAATAAATTGTACCATTGGGAGAAACTAATGAAAGTGGACAGCAGAGAGGTAAGTGAGATAATGTGTTGGATCTTCCTCTGCTTGCAAACTAAAGATTAAGAAAATATAGCTCTCCTCCCTAAGTAAACCATCGAAAATATGCAAAATAAATCTTTATATATAAATATAATTTCATGCATACATTTTTCTATATATATTTGTGATCATGTGTATACATATGTATATACCCACACACGAAAATAGTGTTTCCTCAGTTTGAACTTAAATATATCTATATTGATATAATATGTGAATTTGCAAGTGGTAAAGAAATAATTCAGAAATATTATAGCAAATTCTAAATAGTTTAGAAGCATGTTATATATTGAGGATCTGTGCCCTACCCTTTCCGTATTACCCCTTAATGCATATTTACTGAAACAGTAGGTAGATTGATGAGAAGAATGGATAGTTAATGATGATATCTCAGCTACTTTTCTTGTTGATGAACTAAAATACTCACTGCCCACAAGTTAAGGCAGCAAAGGTTTACTTTGATTCACAGTCTGTAGAAGTTTTTGTACATAGTCAGCTGGCTCCTAGGCAGGGCGGGAAGACAGAGGGACTTGGTTAAAGAGCAACAATCCATGGCAAAGCAGGCAGGAGACAGCAAACATGTTTGCCTTCCAGCTTTTCCTTTAAGTATCTTCCAGGCAACAAGCCTATTTGTTGGGGTCTCCCACAGGCAGGGTATGCCTCCCACTATCTACATGCAGAACTATGCTAAACAGATTAGTTACTGAACACTCTCAGTCCTATTGTCACACCCCCTAGACCTCCTTAGCTCTCAAAAGCTCCAAATATGAGCGGGAGAGATTTTGGGGAGCCATAGAAATATAAGCCATAATTGGATAATTCAATAAAAATTTTTAATAATATGTGTCTTTTTCTTCATTATGGCTAGAAATAATCCCTAAGAACTGGCAGTTTTGCTTGTGGTATTACACAGTTATAGCCATGAACACAGGATACCAATATAATGAAGAGAAATACATACATTTGAATGACTTTTTTTCCACCATGACTTGCCAGTCCTATTTTCTCTCCTTCCCAAAAAAGAAAAAAAAACTGTAACAAAGACAATTGTTAGAAAAGATAAATAGTCTAAGATTTACTTGCCATTTTAAAATTTAAAACATACTCTATAATTGGACAAATTTTCAATCATCGGAATTTATTTATTTTTTCTTGGATTGCCATTAACATATATATGTCTAAATTTAGAGTAGATTCTAAAAATATATTTTTAAGAAATAGGTGTTTATTTTAAAGTTGTTGTTTGATCCTCATTTTTATCATGATAGATGATTTAGAACTAAGCAATATAGTCAGCCATGGTGTCACCTGCCTGTAATACCGGTACCCTGGGAGGCTGAGGGAAAAAAACTGCAAGTTCAAACCCAGGCTGAGCGTTAGAATCTATTTCAAAGTGGAAAATATGAAAAGGACGGAGGGTATAGCTCAGTATGGAGCTCCTGGGTTCAATCCCCAGTAACACACACACACACACACACACACACACTTGCAGGCTATACAAATGTGCATATTTATTCTGTCTGATAGATGAACATCAAGATCTATTTCTTCACTTAGAATTCTACATAAGTAGCAATCTCAAAATCAATTTTATCTCCAAAGAGTATAAATAAGAAGGATTATTATTGGCCATCAACAATGAAAAGCAATAATAAAAATTATTCTGTTCCATGCATTCATATGCAGGTTTTTAAAATGCTACTTTCTACAATTATGTGTTTTCTCCCTAGTATTGTTCTTTGATATTGATATTGAGATACACTATTTGTTTATATGATCAGTTCTTTTCTACTGTGACACTGTATTTTCAGCTTTAAAATGTAAATATTAGACAAAAAGAATATACTATTTTAAATCATTTGATATCATGCATAGACTCATGTACACTTTAATGTGTAGTTTTCCTACATATATTACATGTAGCTTTAAAGGGTTTTTGAACTTTTTACTTTATGTATTATTTTCTAAGAGAAATTTATATCACTATGATGACATTGTGAATTAATCAAGTCAAGAGAAATCTGACGTTAGAGAGTCCAACCAGTGTTATTATCATTTTAAAGAGCAAATGATGTTTTAATTATTCTCAAGCACTGCTTTGGCAGGAAATCAGAATATTTTGGAAAGTAGTGAAAATAGTGTCTTACATTAAAATTTTCATACTCTACTCACATACACATTTTATTTCTTCATTTGTTGTCACTAAACTGCAGTGCCCCTCCTCCTTATCTAATTCTGTACACATCATGCCTTTAAAAAATAAACTACTAGTGGGAATAATCCTTATCCACTATTGCTCATGAATCTGGAAAAACTGCCACCTGGGTTTGCTGACGCCCATTTCAGTAAAAGGATGAGAATTTCCAGCCCCATGCTAAACTGGCAAGTTCCATATTCACTGCTGTATGGGCCTAACAATGTTCAAAGGCCGCATGTGTCTGGCCATCTGAAAGTAACAATTATGATAGATAAAACCTAACATTAAATAGTAATCCATATATGCTAGGAAGCATTCTGAGCACTATGCTTATATTAACTCAATTTTTCCTCACAAAAACCCTATCAGTAATTTTTTTTGAAATCAAAACAAACAAAAAAAATCAAGAAATCATACAGAATTTCAAAAAAAAAATAAGTAGGGAGATTAGTAGTACAGTTATCTATCTAGAGTACATATACATACTTTTTTTTATATATATATATATATATATATATATATATATATATATATATATATATACCAACATACATATAGTCTTTTACTTTTCTCCTTTTTTCCTTTCCCCTATCAGTATAGTATACATTTTTATCTTACAGATGAGAAAATTGCAGCAAAAAATATTATCTCAATTGTCATATTACTAGGAAGTGACATCCCTGGAATAGGAAGCTAGCCATAGCTCTCACTCAGTAGTAAACATTTCCAATGTCTCTAGAGTCATAAACTTCAGAAATACCACTGTAGATAATAAGAAAAATAGTTTGAGGTTTTAATAGTTTGAGGAATTTAAGAGAAGTGCTTCATATATACAATATTAAGGTTACCTATTTCAGAAGGGCAGAGAATAAAGCCTAGCATATAATAAGCTTTGTTTAAATGTAGTAGTTAATTAGGCTTTAGAACTAAGAAAGAAAATTGACACTACAGTAAATATTATATATGACAAATTTAAAGTCCAAGAACATATCACAAAGTGCAAAAAATAATAACTTGATAGGTTATAAATATCAGCATGAATCTCAACCAATAAAATTTCCATTTTTATATCTCTTTGTAATCTTTGTTTTTCCTTTGTGTCAAAATTTGTAGTATCTTTTAAAAATTTTTAAATTTCACTCAAAAGGTAGAATTTGTTGATGTAAACGTTTTCATAAATATTAATACCATGCTTAATATCTGTAGAATTTATAATAATGAACTATTTGATTTCTGATTTTAGTAATACACATTTCCCTTCTTCATTGATTGGTGTTCAAAGGATGATAATTTGCAACAGTTTCATTGTGCAGTAACTGCTTGAAATATTTCTCCTATTTTACTGTATTTTGGAGTTCATACTTTTGAAAGATTTACTGAGGAATAAATGGCAAACAGTACAGTCAACATAAATAATACAATTTATTAAGATTTGCAGATATCTGCCCTCATGAAACTGCCTTAAACATGATCATTATCACATCCCTCATTCACAAAGCTATCGCCCTAATAGCTCTCTCTTCTGCTTCCTTTATCACACCTTTATAATTTCCTGGGAAATACTGTTTCACTATTTGTAACTGTAAATTAGTCTGTAAATTCTAAATATATTTACTAGTGTCAGGAGACTATCAGCAGACTGGGTTTTTCTAATATGTGATCCTAATGTAAATAGCTTTATTTTTTTTCTTTCCTATCTTAGTTCTATCAGTCTTTTTCCTTGCAATTTTATACTAGTTAGAATTTCTAGCAGAATGCTGAATAGGATTGTGAGGATGTATTTCCTTGGTTTTCTATCAAATATATAACTCTACATTAGTGGATTTATTCATACTGTTCTGTAAAGTTGCTCCTTTTTGTTTTGTCTTTGGCCTTTTTTATGGCAATATAGCTTTCATTCTCTGTATATTACTTCATTTGTTTTTCAGTTCACTTTCAGGATTTCTCTTTCACTGATTTTGAGCAGTTTCATTATGATATGCACATTTTGGTCCAATAGTGGGGTTTGCATGTATGTTTATGCCTCTTGGATATGTGGGGTTTGCAGCTTCTTTCATATTGGAAAACGTACAGTCACTATTTATTCAATATTCATTTCTTAAATACCACCATCCCTTAGGATTAGCAATGCTATTGTTTCCTCTTATTGTTTTCTGTGTTTCATTGGAATAGTTTCATTGCCATGACAATAATAAATGATATTTTTTTCCATATTATCTAATCTTCTGTTAATCCAATGTATTTTTTTATAATATACAGTTTAGTTTCCATCTCTAGAAGTTTGTTTGTGGGAATATATATATATATATATATATATATATATATATATATATATATTCTCTTGCACGTCTTTGGAGGATGTTTTCTGGGATATTAACCCTTAATCTGATAGGTGTTTGTAAATATCTCTGCCCATTCTGTTGCTTATTTCTTCACTGTGTCCATTGTTTCTGCCTTGTACAGAGGATTGTTACTTTGATGTAATCTCCATTGTTTATTATTGCCATATTGAGAGCTTCTAAAAGAAAAATTGTTAATTTCAACATCCTAAATATTTCCTCTATATGTTCTCCATTAGTTTCATAGTTTCAAGTCTCATATTTCATTAACTCTTTAATTTAGGTAGTTGATTTTGGCAATTCGTGAAGAAAATGCCTTATTTTATTGTTCTACATGTGGGAATACAACTTCCCCAATACCATTCATTGAAAGTACTGCCTTTCTTTTAAATTAGATTTTAATGGTACATGTTAGATATACATAGAGTTCACATCATCACAGAGTTTGTAACTGTGTATGATATAACTCATTTTTCCCCATTCTTCTACTCTTCCTTCAACCTCTCCCACCCATTAGAAAGCTTTGTTTCTGTTTTCTTTCTTCTCTCATGTTTTTTACTTTTACCTTTTTTCTTTTCCTTTTTACTGTTGCCTTGTTCCCCTTTCTAATACTGTCTTTTGATATGTATGGTTTACATCTTTGTTAAAGGCAAGCTGGCAGTAAATGTGTGGATTTGCTTTTACTATCTCGACTCTGTTCTGTAGGTCTTTGCATTGGTATTTATCCCAGAATTATATGGTTTTGGTTTCTCCAACTTTGAAGGTGTTAGATTTTCAAGGCTATTTTAAATTCATTAATTCTTTCTCCTATTTGTCCTATTCTGATTGTATCACATTTTTAATTTTGCTTAATCTATTTTTCAACTGGTAGATTTCCGTTTATTTGTAAAGTGTTTATGCCCTCCATTAAGTTTTATTAATAGAGCACTGAATTGATTCTTTGTATTTTCCCAAAAATTGTTGTGTTTCCTTGAAGAGCAATTTTGCATTCTCAGAGTGGTCTCTCAAGCTGATTACTGTGATCAGTTTCTGTCAACTTGTTTGGACATTTTTCTGAAGTTATATTTTCCTGAAAACTCTTGATGTTTTTTGGAAAGTGATACCACCTGGGCTTTTAAATATTAAGAATTACTCCAGACTTCCTAATCTAGTTTTGTTCAGGTTTCACTTTTCAGAAATTCTCATCAGGCAGTATATTTTCTCTGAATCCACTCTGTAGTTAATTCCACTATTTTAGCACTGAATGGTGCCCAGGTCCAAGTTTACCAGGAATCTGTTGCCTATGTGCTGTCTATCTTTCAGCACTGGAGGGAAATTCAAGCCCAGATTTATCCTAGAGCCATAGATACTGTGAAACAAGAAGTACAGTATGTACAGAAAGTAACTGTTCTTTCCAGATTTTTTCAGGGGCTAAGGTAGGCCCAGATGTCTTTCAATGTCTGTGTGCAGGCAATTGGTATTCTCCCTGGCTTTGATCAGAACCGCACTTCATGGTCTGATCTTGGATTTTTATGCTATGGTTTGGCTATGCTATCAGTCCCATCAAAGTGTGTCACGCCCTGAACCCACAAACCAGCAAAGCAATGGGGTAGGACAAAAGTCCACACCACTGTGGCTTGCCAGTTTCTGATGTGGACTCTCAGCTCAAAAGAACTACAACTAATCACTAATGAAAGTAGTTAGATTAGAAGTTTGACACTCTAGACCCACATCTTCTTTGTCACCTAAGCTATACCACAATCTTTGTCCAAATCCAGGCCTGTAAATGAGAGCTATTTAGAACTACCCATAGGTCTCCTAAGGCCAGCACTATCTTCTAGGGCAAAGTCTTGTGCTCAATAACCTTATCTATACCAGATAGTGGGCTTTTTTTGTACCACTCTATGCTGCCTGATGCTAGAGTAGTGATAAAGATATTTTGCAGACTGAGGCTAATGTAAAGCTGAATAACATCTGAGTCTACAAAGACTTATACAGTGTCAGAACTGCACCAAAGCTTACTGTATGGTTAGTGGTGACGCAGGTTAAAACATGAATCTGTTCCACTGGGATGTGTGTCTTCAATGCTATGGCATTTCTAGTCTCATATGTGAATATTGCCCAGAAGTAACTGTGCTTCACAGATTGAGAAGTTGGTGGCAGAAGTCCTTAGATTACTTAAGAGTAATGATAAATCGAGTCCCACCTGAGGCAGGCACCTGAGTTTCACAGTTGCAGTGAAAGGCATAATGTAAGGGAGAGCATTAAGGTGCCCCAGGCTGATTCCAAGGCTGGAAATGCTGCAGGCCAAAACTCTAGTCTTTCAGGATGAGACAGCCTAGGGCTAGTGTTGTAGTCAGGGTTTCCAAGGGAATAGATATAATACAGGTCATGTAAGTTATAGGATTAGTTTACAATAGTCAAATGCAAAACAGTGGGGGACATCTGTTCACACACTAGAGACTCAAAGAATCCAGTTGAAGACCTAGGTCTCACAGTAATGCCCTGCGTAAGTCCAGCTGAAGACCTACAGCCTATGGCAATGTCCTCCACAAGTCCAGCTGGAGGCCTAGAGCCCATGACAATGTCTGTATCATGGATCTTCACTGAGAAGGTCCAAAGGTCAGTGGTGGAAGCTAGAAAGTGTGTGCAGGTGGAAAGAAGGATCTGTGCCAGCAGGCTGAAAGATCCGCACTGGAGCCAAGAGGCAGCACTCAACGTAAGGACCAGAGCTCCCCTGAAAAATATCTCAGCCATTCTCAGCAACAAGGACCTGAGCTCCTCCAATGATGAGAAGAGCTGAGTTTATATCAGCAAAACCAGTATGACAAACTTTTCTGGGGGAATCAATGGTGTACCATCATCCCCTCCAGTTCATTTTTATGCTGTGGGCAACAGGCTTCAGGTGGACCATCCACACCCAGACCATACTGCTTCAGTTCAGCTAGGTGTTACAAGTTGACCTTTAGTTAATCCACCGCACCCAGGGATGATGTAAAGATGCTGCCTGATGTAAAGGTGTTCTAAGGTATGTACAGGGTCTTTAGTTTCTATCCACTGCACCTTCTCACAGTGGCAGTCCTAGCCCTAAACATCATGACAAAGTTATCATGCTCTTGTTCCCAATGTATTGAATCTTGCTCTACCTCTGTTACCTGAGGTTAAAGGAGAGATGATGAAGGCAATTTCTTTACTCCCTGGTTGCCACAAATCCAGGGATTTAGCCCAAAGTTTTGGCTTGACTATGATAATTAGGAGCTCTCCTCTGCCCAAGTTATCATTGGTAGTTTAAGGCTAGGTCCTTAAAGTCTGAATATAATGTCTTCTTCCAACCTCAATGGGAGACATCTCTCTCTTTTTAAAAAATTTTACTTAAAGAAAAACAGAAAAACAGAAAAAAATAATACAGAATTTCAAAAAACACAGCAAAAAATCACTATTTGATAAATTACATATTGTCATCTTAGAAATAGTTGTTCCAGTTACAAAATTAAAGCATAAAATGTGGACATTCAGTGAGACTGCATACAGTTCTGTGCAAAGATCCAACAAAACTTAGTAATATGATTATCTATCTTGCACACTTATACATACATGCAGTTATATACTTTAGAGCACTTTCTTTTCCTCTTTGGGTTTTATTACTCCTACATATCTTATTATGTTTTATACTAGAGATACAATGTGATATTTATAAATCTGATTCTTATTTGTTTCACTTATGAGGATAGTTTCAAGTTGCCTCCATTTACCTATGAAGGCCTCAGGATCATCCTTTTTTATAGCTGAATAATATTCCATTGTATAAAAATACCACATCTTTTTCATCCACTCTGTGGTTTATGGGCATCTTGATTGTTTCCAAGATTTAGCTATTACAGATTTTGCTTCTATGAACATGGGTGCACATATATCACTGTGATATGGCCTTTTCAGTTTTTCTGGGAAAATACACAGGAGAGGAATAGCTGGATTGAATGGAACTTCCAATCCTAGTCTCCTGAGAAATCTCCATACTGATTTCCACAGTGGCTGCTCCAGTCTAAACTCCCACCAACAGTGCAGAAGTGTTGCTTTTTTACCACAGCCTTGCCAAAATTTGTTATTAGTTGATTTCTTGATGGCAGCTATTTTTTCCAGAGTGAGATGAAATCTCAATGCTGTTTTAATTTGTATTTCTCGAATGACTAGTGATGGTGAATATTTCTTCATATATTTATTTGTCATTTGTATACTTTCATCTGAGAACTGTGTGTTCATCTCAGATGCCTATTTTTGGAGAGGGTCTTTGAATTTGAGTGGCTTGATGTTTTTCAATTTTTTATATGTTCTGGATATAAGTCCTTTGTCTGAGGGGTTGCTAGCTAAAACTTTTTCCCATTCTGTGGGTTTTCTTTTTCACTCTGTGGGTGATTTCTTTTGAAGTGTAAAAACTTTTCAATAATATGAGATCCCAGTTGTTCATTCTTTGAAGTGTTTCCTGTACAGTTTGCATTTTGTTCATGAATTCTCTGCATACCCTTATGTCTCCAAGACTTGTCTTCCAGTAAATTTAGTGTTTCTGTTTTAATATTTAGATCTTTGATCCACTTAGACTTTAATTTTGTGCATGGTGATAGGTATGGGTCTAGTTTCAGTCTTCAACATGTGGTGAGACACTTTTTCCAACACCTTTTATTAAAGGGGCTATCCCTCTTCCAGTGAACATGTTTAGCCTCTTTGTCAAATGTCAGGTGGCTGAGTGTCTTTGTAGTTGTGCTTGCATCTTCTAATCTGTTCCATTGATCCTCAGGTCTATTTCTTTGCCAGTACCATGCTGATTTTACCATTGTGGCTTTGTAGTATAGTTTCAAGAAAGGAATTGTGATGCCTCCTCCCTTGTGTTTGTTGCCCAGGCTATTCTAACAAAAATTGCCTTTGCTATTCTAGGTTTCTTCTGTTTCCAAATGAACTTTAGGAGTGTTTTGTCTAGATCTGTGAAGTATGTTAATGGTATTTTGATTGGGATTGCTTTAGCTCTGTATAATAGTTTTGGGAGGTTGACCTTTTTACAATGTTGATACTTCCTAGTCAAGAGCAAGGAATATCCTTCTATTTTCTAATATCCACTTCAATCTCCTTTTTAAGCATAGTATAATTTTCATCATATAAGTCTTTCACATTCTTAGTTAGCTTGATTCATAAGTATTTAATTTTTTGGATCCTATTGTGAAAGGTGATTATTTCCATAATTTCTCTCTCAGTGAGTTTTTTGTTTCTGTACAGGAATGCTATTGGTTTTTGAGCACTGACTTTATTACCTCTAGCACTCTATTAATGGAGTTTTTTTTTTTTTTGGTGTTCTATATAGAGTATCTTGTCATCTGTAAATAGTGATAATTTAACTTCATCCTTTCCTATCTTTATTCCTTTTATTTCTCTCTCTAGTCTGATTGCCTGGCTAGTGTTTCCAGAACTATATTGAATAGGAGTGGTGATAGTTGCCATCCTTGTCTTGTTCCTGATTTTAGAGTGAAAGCTTTCAGTTTTTGTCCATTTAGTATAAGGTTGGCTGTTAGTTTGTCATAGATGGCCTTTATAAGATTGAGGTAGACACCATGTATTCCAAGTTTCTGAAGGGTTTTTATCATAAGTGTTGGACTTTATCGAAAGCTTTTTCTGCATCTATTGAGATGGCCATGTTGTTTTTGTTTTTGACTCTGTTGATGTGGTGCATTACATTTATTGATTTGTATATGTTAAACCATTTGTGCATTCCTGGAATGAATCCCACTTGGTCATGATGTATAATCTTCTTGATGATTTGCTGCATTCTATTTGCTAGTAATTTATTGAGAATCTTTGCATCAATGTTCATTAGTGAGACTGGCCTATAGTTCTCCTTTTTGGTTGTGTCTTTCTCTGGTTTTGGTATCAGAGTAATACTTGCCTGTGGGAATGATTTAGGGAGGATTGCTTCCTTTTCAAGTTCATTGAAGAGTTTAAGGAGTGCTGGTACCATATCTTCTCTAAATTTCTGGTAGAATTCAGCCATGAATCGATTAGGACCAGGGCATTTCTTTGTTGGTAAGATTTTAATTACGCTTTTAATTTCAATAGCTGATGTTGGGTCATTCAAAATTTCTGTATCTTCTTGGTTGAGCTTTGGTAGTTCATATGTTTCTAGAAATCTATACATTTCCTCTGTGTTTTCCATTCTATGTGAGTAGAGATTTTCAAAGTAAGTATTCATGATCTTTTGAATTTCATGGGATCTGTAGTAATTTCCTACTTTTCAGTCCTTATTGCATGAATTTGCTTTTTTTTTCCTTTCTTTTTCCTAATAAGGTTAGCTAAAGGTTTGTCAATTTTGTTTGTTCTTTCAAAAAAACAGCTTTTTGATTCATTAAGGGCTGGGGATTTAGCTCAGTGGCTTAAGTGCCTGCCTGATTCATTAATTCTTTGTATTTTTTTTTTTTAGTTTCAATTGCACTTATTTCTTCTGTAACCTTTATAGTTTCCTCTCTTCAATGAGCTTTGAGTTTAACTTTTTCTTCTTTTTCTAGAAGCTTGAGATGGAGCATTAGGTTGTTTATTTGTGCCTGTTCTGTTTTCTTGATGTGACAATTTACTGCTATATATTTCCCTCTTAAGACCACCTTCATTGCATCTCACAGATTACAGTATGTTATTTTCTGTATTTTCATTGAATTGTAAGTATTGCTTTATTTGTTCTTTAATTTCATCTGTAGCCTACTGGTTGTTCAGAAGATTTATTTAATTCCATGTATTTATGCAAGTTTGCAATTTTTTTGCCATTAATTTTCAATTTTCATTCACTATGGTCAGATATTATGCATGGGATAATTTCAATATGTTTGCATTTATTTAAGAATGTTTTATGGGATAATATATGGTCTATTTTGGAGACTGTCCCATGCACAGCTGAGAAGAATGTGTATTCTGCTCTGGTTTGCTGGAACGCTCTGTAAACATCTACTAAGTCCAATTGCTCACAGGTATGATTCAGTTCTACCATTTCTTTGCTGACTTTTTGTCTAGTTGATCTATCTCTTTGTGACAATGGGCTATTAAGATCTCCTGTTATAAATGTGTTCTTGTGTTTTTGGCTTTTCATGTCCATTAGTATCTGTCTTATATAGTTAGGTGCTCCTGTATTTGGTGCATATAAATTTATAATTGTTAGTTCCTCCTCTTGAATTTTTCCACTAATGAGTATGTAGTGACCTTCTTTATATCTTTTAATCATTTTAGGTTTGAAATTCACATTGTCTGCAAATAGAATAGTTACCACTGCTTTTTTTCTGGGCTCCTGTTGCATGGAATACTGTTTTCCATCTTTTGACTTTTAATCTATGAGTTTCCTTTTTAGTCAGATGTGTTTCTTGTATACAGCATATTGTGGGATCCTATTTCTTGATCCATTCCGTCAACCTGTTTCTTTTGAGGTGAATGGAGGCCATTTACATTTATGGATATCACTGATATGTACTGGCTCAACTTTACTATGTTATGTTCCAGTTGTTTGCTTTCTGCTTTTCCACTTGTTCAATTGCTTGTCCTACCTGGTGGTTTCTATCTGTTGTAGTTCTGGAGATTGTGGTTATTCTTATCTCTATCTAGTATATAATATTCTTTCTAGGGTTGGTTTGGTGGACATGAATTTCTTCAGTTGTTCTTTGCCATGGCAATATCTTGTTTCTCCATTAAATTTGAATGAAAGTTTTATTGGCTACATCAGTCTGTGTTGAAAGTTGTTTTCTTTCAGGGCTTGAAATACCTCACTCCAAACTCATCTTGACTTGAGAGTTTGTGCTGAAAAGTCTGCTGTGAATCTAATGGGCTTTCCTTGATAAGTGAGTTGTGTCTTTTCTCTAATGGCTCTTAGTATTCTGTTTTTATGCTGTATGTCTAGAATCTTAATTATTGTATGTCTAGGTGTAAATTTATGTTGGTTGTGATTGTTTGGCATTCTATATGCCTCACTTATATACATATCAGATTTTTTCCACATGTTTGGGAAATTTTCTGCTATTTCTTCTGTGCATAGTTTACCTATGTCTTTTCCATTGACTCCCGCATCTTCACTGATGCCTATTTGTCTTATATTGTTTCTCTTGGCACCATCTTGAAGCTGCTGAATTGTCATTTCATGCTGCTTTATTATTATTAAAAGTTCTAGCCTTTCATGATTGCTAGTTTTGATCCTGTTCTCAAGGGTGAAATCCTATATCCAAGCTTCATTTAAATGGTTTTGTCAGCTTTCAATAGAGATTTTTGTTTTATGGATGTCTGTTTGAGTTTGTTTCATGAATTCTGCTTGTTTTCTATATTGTTCATTCAAGGTTTCAATCTGTTTCTCCTGTTGCAGTACTTTTTTTTTAATCTATTTCTTCTTTAGCTGCTCTGAGCATCCCCTTTACTAAGGTTGTTATTTCTGTCTTTACATGAGAGATTACTTTTTATTTGATTTCCTCTATAGCCTCCTGGAGTTTTTTCTTTCTTTTCTTTTTGTTTTAATTTCACTGGCTATTTCTTCAGAGATTTCCAGTGTGATACTTTTGAAGTCCTCTATTTCAATGTCTACTGTACTTGCTTCTGATAGACTAGATGTTTGAGATTGCATTTTGCTTTTGCATTTTGCCATTTTCCCCCTTTGGGTTAACATTTGGTCCTTCAATCCCACTAATGTCAATTGTTGGTAGTATGTATCTTGGGGTGCTACTGTAATGTTGATGTTTGTCCAGTTTCCAGGTCTCACATTGAAGGGGTGTGCCAGTTACTTGGACTCCCTCTGCAGGACCTGTTGGGTGAGTCCTATATTCTTGTCAGCCTAGGAGTACTAATGGAAATTGACCCCTAGTTCCTGCTGTTATTTTATCTTCAGGTTGTTCACAGTCACCAGATCTCCCTGTTTATAGTGTTTGTCTTGGCTTGCACCGTACTGTGTCTCTGGGTGTCCCACAGACCCCTTTAATTTTCTCCAGGTTGAGGGAGGCCTTATTGGTACCCTCCTCAAACTACCTGATATTCTCTACGTGGAGGAAGGACTCACCCACTCAGTTGCCAAGCTCTCCAATGGCCCACTTCTGGAGGGTTTTTGCTATTGCTCCTGTTTACCCACTGAAGGTGGCAAACTCTATTCCTATGTTAGGAGCAGACTCACCTTACAGATGGAAGCCTGCTTACTTCTTCTGTTTGGATGTGGGGTTATTCAGTCTCCCCTCAGTACTGCATGATTAATCCACTGCAGTCCAAGGTTCTGGGGGGAGGTGTGGGAGCCAAAGATCAACAGCAATACTAGGTTCAGGAGATGGGAGTTTTCTGATGGCAGCAGTAGGACTGTGGGGGCATGCATCATGGGCTAGAGTTTCTAGGTCTTGAGGTAGGTGGCCAGGACTGCAGTGACATGGGAGGGACCTGGCTCTCTCTGGTCTGGCCCTGTCCAGGCCACTGGTTGGAGTTCTTGGTTCCTGCAAGGTGGTCTACTGTGAAGTAGGGGTTCATGGGAGGGGCCTGGGTCTAGCCCAGCCTCCTATGTGCCACTAGCTGGAGTTCCTGGGTCCTGTGAGGAGGTCTGCTATGATGATGGAAGTCACAGGAGGGGCCCAGGTCCACTTATCCCCATGGGTGCTGCTGGCTGGAATTCATGGATCCCCCGAGGTGGTCAGCTGAGATGGTGGTGGTTGTAGGAGGGTCCTGACATTACCTGGCTCCATGTTTGCTTCTGGTTGGAGTTCCCAGGTCCAGCAAGGTGGTCTGCTGGGAAGGTGGGAGTCGTGGGAGGGGCCTGGGCCTAGCCTGGACCCATCTGTGTGTGCTGCTGGCTGGAGTTCCTGGGTCCCACAGTGTGGTCTGCCTGACATCTCTCTATATACTGGACTACTTGATGTTGGGGCAGGGGTAATGCAGAAAACTCTACCCTTATTGCCTTATTCTGTGAATCTTTTCATTTATATGTGTTAAAAATAGTCACATTGGTCACTGAAACCAGCCTTGGTTCTGAAACCAGCCTGATATGTGATAGCTGTTCAGTGTTCTGTGCCTGTGGTAAGGTTAGATGTGGCTGCTATCTTGTGCATCTCCCTTATTTTTAATGAAAGTATTTTTTTTTATCAATAGGACTTTCTGATGAACTGATTTTCATCATAAAATATCTCCTGTTCTATATAATAGTAGGTTGGCTTTTAGTTTACTTTATTAATATTAATATTACAAAAATCTGTGACTTAATGCTTAACTTATGTATTCTACACAGTCTGGATTTTTATTCTCAGTGTAGATTCCATCTTAGTAACATAATTTAGTTTTATGTCCCTTGATTTTTTATTTAGAATGAAATATTCTATTTTAAGAAAATATATTTAGTCAATTAATATTTAATAATATTGTGAATGTAGATAAGCTTAAAGCTACCATCTTGCTATTTTCTAATTGTTTCTTTTCCTTTTCTTTCCTTCTTTTTTATAGATTATCTTGTTGAGATTTAAATTATGCTTTTATATGTTCCCTAATAACTCTTCTTTTGATGTTTTGTTGCCTTTTTCATTGTTGAGACAGTACCTGACACCCACAGCTCTAAGGAGGGAAGATTTATTTTGGTTCAGAAATTGTAGAGATTTTAGTCACTTAGATGGCTCCAAGGCAGGACACCACAGCAGATTAGCATGGTAGAAGAGAAACAGGTCTTGGCTTGGTGGTAGGAAAATAGAGAGGGAGAGAGAGAGAGAGAGAGAGAGATCATAGGAGGAGTTGAGAAGAAATACACCCAGGTTATGCCCTTAGTGACCCATCTCTTCCAACCAGAGCCTACCTTCTTCCAGCAAGCCAGCTAAAAACCTTCACAATGCAGTCACCTTCTAAAAGTACATGATGCTTTTGGGGACTTTTTTTTTTTTTTTTTTTTGTACCGGGGATTGAATTCACAAGCTTGCGCTTGCCAGGCAGGCCCTTATGCTGCTGAGCTAAATCCCTGGCCTCAGACATTTTAGGTATAAACCTTAGCACATGACTTCTTACCTAAACTTGCATTGCTATTTTTGTAGCAATTGTACAATGTAAAATATAAAATTTTGCAATACCATAGTTTATCCTCAAATAATATTATATTATCTCATACAAGATGTAGTAAAATTCAATTATAATTGATATTACCATAATAAAAGATTTTTATCAATGTTTGGATGGTTACAAAAACGTTATGTGACACCCATCCTCATTTTATACACTTAATGTTCTGATCATAAATTTTATTTTAGTTCTGTATATATCATCAATTCCAATACAATTGTTATTAATTTAAATGTTGTTCATTTAAAAATCATAGGATTCAATAAACACATTTTCACATCATATGAAGACACTATAAACATAGTGTCTTATGTTCATTTATATTAACACCTATTCTGGAATTTCTCATCCTTTCTTGTGTAACAAGGCTCCTGTCAGATTTCATATATAAGACTCTCCTTTATCCCTAGAATATATAATGATTTCTTATAGTAAAAGAATCTTCTATAAGCAAATTCCCTCTTCTTCTCTATAAATAAATAGCTTTAATTTTCTTTATTTCATTAAAGTTATTTTCACTATAGTATTCTGATTTTTTTTTTTAGGTTTTTAAAAATATCGTTATTGTTTTGGCTTCAATTTTCCTTCATGTTATTTTTATTATTCTTTAAGAAAAGGTAATGTGTTTATATGTTTTGGATAATAGTAAGATACTTATATATATAATTTAGTTTTCATCAGCTTATATATGATGGGATTACATATGAGTTTACTAATGTGTGCATTAAAGTTTCAACTTCACTGAGAATTTTCAGAATACACGTATACTTAATTGAAAATTTTTCTTTTAAATTCAAGAAGCAAAGCCAAGTTATCGCTATTTGCTGATGACAAGAAACTTTACATAGAAGACCATAAACCTCCAACAAAAATACTACTAGAATTAACAGTGAAAATTAGAAGTATAGAAAAATAAAAAGTTAGCATTCAAAAATCAATAGCATTTTTGTATAAAAGTAACAACCTCACTTAGAAAGAGAAAGGATAATAACATTTTATAGTAGTAACAAGAAAAATGAAATACATGGGAATTGATTTAACAGAGGAAGCAAAAAACCTACATTGAAAAAATACTCTTAAAAAGCAATTGAAGAGGATATCAGAAAATAGAAACATATCCTATTCTTAGATAGGCAGAACCAATATAATGAAAATGGCCATACTTGCAAAACTGCTACACTGATTTAATGCAATCCTGATCAAAATGCCAATAGTATATCTCACTGAACTAGAGAAAACAATTCTAAAATTTATTTGAAACCAGAATAGCTAAACAATTCTAGAAAACAAGGCAAGGCAGAGGGCATCACAGGCTAAACCAGAATAGCTAAACAATTCTAGAAAACAAGGCAAGGCAGAGGGCATCACAGGCCCCAATTTGAAATCATACTGCAAGCTGCGATTATAAAAACAGCACAGCACTGATTAAACAAAGAAAGAAAAACACAGCACACCCAAGAATCAATGGAAAAGAATCAAACTTTCAGAAGCAATTAGACATGCACTCAGCTATCTTATATTTGGCAAAGAGGCCAAACGTCTTCACTGGGACAAAGATAACTTCTTTAACAAATACTGCTAAGAAAACTGGCTTTCCACATGCCAATGATTAAACCTAGACACATATCTCTCACCATGCACTAAACTAAAAATCAAAATACACCAAAGATATAAATATTCAAACAGAAACAATTTCTCTGCTGGAAGACAGACAAGACAAAACTCTTGAATACATAGGTGTAGGTAATAACTTTATCAACAAAACTACTGTTGCACAGGAAATATTCAAAGAACCAATAACTTGGATTTCATCACATTAAAGAGATTTGGTACAACAAAGTGAACCCCTAACAGAGTAGAGACAACCCACAGGATGGGGAAAATTTTTTACCAGCTAGTTCTCAAACAAAAGAGTAGCATATAGACTACAAAACAACAATAACGACAACAAATCATGAACTTAAAGACAAATTCAAAAATGGGGTTCTGAAATGAACTTTTCAGGTGATGAAGTACAAATAGAAAATAAATATATAAAAAAATGCTCAACATTACTGGTCATTGGAGAAATGTAAATTAAAAGAACACTGAGATATCATCTCATGCCACAAAGAATGGCTATCAACAAACCAACCAACAACAAATACTAGTGAGGCTGTGGGGAAATAGGAACTCTTCTCCAATTTTGGTGGGAGTGTAAATTAGTACAACCAACAGGGAATCAGAATGGAGAAGTCTCAGGAACTAAAACTAGAAGTTCTATTTGACCCAGTTGTTCCTCTCCTGGGTATCTTCCTGAAACAGTTAAAACCATCATACCACAGTGACATATTAATACCTATGTTTATAGCAGCAAGACTTATAAAAGCTAAGTAGTGGAAACAACACACATTTCCATCAAAGAAATGAGTGAATAAAGGAAATATAGTGTTTATATACAATGGAGTACTACTCTGCCATACAGAAGACAAACTTGAGTCACTGGTAGAAAATGGATGCATCTGGAGACGACAATCTGAAGTGAGATAAATCAGACACATAAATTTAAATACAATGTTGTTATTCTTGTGTGAGAAATCCAATAGGTAACAACAAGCCTAAAGGAGAACAGATCTTGGGTATTAGGAAGAACATGTTAGAGGGAGGAGGGAGAAAGAAAAGGGAAAAAGAAGAGAATAGAAAGGAAACAAGAAAAAACTTTTGCAGATGGGGAGGGAAAATGGTTGAAGGGACAGGAGAGGAGTGGGGAAAATAGCACAATCATACATATTGTGTACAGATACATATTACTTATGATAAATATGGTCAGTATGTATTACAAATATGTATTAACAAAAACTATAAATTAAAAAAAAGAAATGTATTAACTGGACATCAGGGACCCTTTTTTATTGGCTCTGAGATAAGTGCTAATGATATCTTATATCCATTAGGCTCTGTTTATCTTTACTTCTCAGTAGACAACTCTGAAATTTCATTCTAAGTTGTTTTGTTTAATGTTATTTATGTTATCGTGTGTGCGTGTGTGTTTTCCACTGGAATAAAAGCTCCTTGGGGAATAAAAACAGTAAATATCCATCTAATGCCGCAACTCACAGTTGGTGGGAGGCTGTCCAGGGATATGAAGCCTCTACATTTCTGTGCTGCTGTAAGCACAGGCTATGGGAATTCTCCTGCCTTCCGGAAAAACAGTTGGATATTCGTGGTTAGGTGAGATTTTGGCAGCATGCTAAAGAGCTCTTCACCTAAGCTACTGCTGCCATCCTGGGGAGGGTAAGCATCAGTAACATAGAGTAGGGAACATATAGTAATTGTCTATGGTATATACTAACGAAATGTGACCCATGCTGTTTTTTACAAATTCTAGATTGATGAAAAATACTATTTAATCTCAGAGTGCTTCATTTGCAAATAGTTACAGTAATTTCGCTGTAGTTCTTATAAACCTATCACTTACAGAATTAATAAAATAATGTGTTAAAAATTATTAATGATCCCACTTTAAAGGATTTCTCTGTAAGCCCCTTACTTCTAGAGCTGGTTTGTGGTGTTAAACAATAAATAACAAACTTAGAGAGAGACTCCATGCAAACAATATTTATTTGTTAATAATTAAGGAGCTTTGCGGTGCAGAACCATTAATGTCCTGGAAGTTAGGGTTGCAGAAGTACTTTTTATGTAAAATTTCCATGGTTTTTCTACAAAATTGTAGTTCTGGCAGAATCTTTTTTGATGGTTCTCATTATCAACATACACTCATGGGATCATTTCTTTATAATCGGTCAGCTTTATTCTGCTAGTTTTATCTTATGATGACACAAGTGTACTCATTTTGCTTCTGACAATTTTCAAAATGGATTTTGCAATTTCAATTTGTAGCTGATATCTCACGGTGCTCCTAGACTTCACCATATAAAATCATGGCATAGGTGTTCTTAAATATAATTTATGACTTCAAAGAAATAAGAACTTATTCTGACATATTTAAAGTCTACAATTTATTTTGATAGCTCTGCTCTTTTTTCCCACCAAAGTTCAATGGTAAAAAGTATTTTGGAAACAAATTAACATGGACCTAAGTTTAAGGGTATAGTTTACAGTATTATGTTATATATCATCAAAGAAACATTATACTTTTCATATTTTCTTCATTTAAGCCAGTTCTACATACAAGACAAACAATTTTTTGTTTTCATTATTTCATTGGTAACTATCTGTAACCAAATGAGTATTTTACAATCCACAGTAATGATAAGTAAATTTTTAAAAGATTGTAAAAACATAACATGGAACAGAAAGAAAGAGAATAAAAAGTAATTCACAAGTAGTTGTAATTCTTTATAGGCATTTGGTAAATCACAGAAAAATAAATTTAATGGCATTTTCCACAAAGAAAACATTTAATTTAATATAAAGTAGCCATCTAGAAAATGTAGAATGTAGTATTATATAAATGTGTTCATTAATAATATTGCATCATTTTTATTAAAAAGGAAATAATTACTAGATGACTACACAAGAATTTTCCAAAGTATAGTAATAAAATATTATAATTCTAAAAGACAAACATAATGGACTTCTTAAATATTTGCAACATGTGTGATATGAAGAAATAATTCCTTTACTGAATAAAAAGATTAACCTAAAGAAATATATAAGAACATATATAGTAAAATTTAGCTATATGACTTTTATATGGTTCAATTTAGCAAATAGTAGTGATAAGAAGAGCATAATAATATCAGTAAAAATGCAATACATATGCAACAGCCACAAGCCAATAACTGTATCTGTGATTATTTCAATTAAAAGTGTATTGTAAATTTTTGTTAATAAACCTTTGACCCTTATTGACTAACTTAGTGAGTTAGAAAGAGAATATTCTGGCTATCAATCAGTGCACAGCAAAGATCTTGAAAACTCAGTACCATAAAACGACTTCTGACTTATCATCATTGCAAGTTCCTTAGGTAGGAATTTGCAGCCGGCCCAAAGTGAATGGCTTATGTAAATTCCACAGCATCTGCATGCTTAAGTGAGAAGTCTACAAACCTGGGGACTAGAATCATCTCCTTCCCTCACAAGCCAGGGTTTTGGGGGTGCCGTGAATTTAAAGGCTGAGCTTAGCTTTGGTTAGGACTCTTCCTGTGGCAGAGTCTTTTCTCAGTGCATTAGGTGGATTCTGGGAGCACTGTGCGAACAAGGAGATTTCAAAGACAGCTAAGCAGAAGTTACATGACGTTTTCTCACCTAGTCCCTGAAGTCTTACAGAACAGGTAGTATCTTTCTTTATGCCATTGAACTAAATTCCCATATCCGTGTTTTACTTCCTTAATTGAAGCAATATAAAGCCTGCCTGGATTCAGGAAAAGGGGATTTAAATAGTACCTTTTGATGAGTAATGGACTTCATAGAAGAAGATGTGAAATGAAAGACACTGCAAGGGACGATAGAAAGTGAGAAAGCACTGTTGTTGCAGTCCCTTTGGGCGAGCATGTTCAGGACAGTTATGTCACACGTGCTCCTTCTAGGCAAAGACGTGAAAATTAAAGGAATAATTCATGCACACATCTGGGAATGGTATGTCCTAGTAGCGGCAATGGTTAATGTAGTGGCCCCCAAAGAGAAAAATGTAGTTGTCTGAAAAAACAAAACAAAACAAAAAAACCCAAACCAAAAAAAAAAAAAAAAAAAGCAAGAAAAGCAAGCAAGGAAGAAAGTACGTGTGGATGAGGATTAGTGTAAAATAGGAGACAGTGGAGAAGTAGCAGGACCCACGTCACTAAAATCCACACATAATACTAAAGCTTAGAAACTTTTCTAATCAAACTTAAAAGCCACAGTGAATTTTACAAGTACAAGTAAAGTGGACTCATTTATTCCTCTGTTGCCATATAGAAGAGTAAGAATGAAGGCCAGAGCTGCAGAGAGGCCTTGCAGGGTCAGCCGGGGCAGAGGTCCGCGACGTGGGCTTTAGAGGTATTAAAGGCTGCTGTAAGCAGAGGGGAAAGAAGGGTAGTTTTCATAAACAGGTGGCAGATCTTGGTGATGATTGAAAGCAGTGTTGGGAAGAGAGGAGTCAAGGAAGGCGTCCCAGCTTTTGGAAAGAATTAGAAGTTGTGGTGCTATTAGTCATAACCGGGAAGACTGGAAGAGAGGAGACTTCCATAGAGAAGGGAAGTTAAAGTTAACTTTCACACATGGTGACATTGGAATAACCCATTAAATGTCTAATATATTTTAGTGGTAGCTAGACATATTGGGGGAAGTGTCAGTAGAAGAGTAAAATTATGATATTGTTTAGCATGTAACATATAAGGGTCCAAAATGCACTCAAATTATAAAATAATTCACCTGAAACAATTTTGCCCCTCATGAAAAAAAAAACATAATTTAGCAATATGTTCCTACTTAAATGTGTATTATGCTATCCATTACTAGTTCATAAGGTCAGCTTTTACTTTTAAATATTTTCTCCCCATCACATTTAAAATGAAAAAAGAAGAAAAACTACAAGAGGAAAAATGTAGGCTAATAAAGGTCTGTATTATTTAACACCAGACTCAGATCCTTACAGCATTTGAATTATTAACATTATCATCAAAGTCAATGTCCAGAGACTGTATTCTACTTGCAACCTCACTTCACTATTCAGCTCAACTCTAAAGGGATGCATCCAGCACAAGACGCACAACCTACTTTATCTTCCTCTCACGCCCCAAACCATCCCACCCCGGGATCTCCAGAGTGTTCCAGAGGACAGGGTTTCAGGCAGAGAAGCCTGTGCTCTTGCCAGAGGGAATCTCCAGGTCAGTCAAATGACTGTGGAGAACCTGTCTCTTCCCTTCCTGAGACTGTGGGCTGAGAGATTTTCTCATATACAGTTCTCTAAAGAAAGAATGAAGTTGTTACCATGTATCCTCCTTTCCAGAAAACATTTTGTTTCTAAAAACAAACCTGAGAACTCTGTTAGTGAGAATATAGAATTAGCAAAAGTGATAACTACATCTGATTATAAAATGTTAAGAAGTTAATAAAGAGAAATTCATTTTTAAGTGTGGTGTTCAGTAGTTTTAATTACACAGACTTGTGCATCAATGTTATTTTGGATGCTGTTGGAAAGGCAGTTGAGCATAGTAGTTATAAGCCTAGAAATCTTTGAGGTAAGATGTCCTGGGTTGGAATTCTACGTGTGTCTCCTGACAAAATACATAATCTTAACCAATTTATTACATTTTCTGTGTACATTTCCATGTGTGTAAGATCATTATCACATTAAAAAAATACTCCTCAGAAGGCTGTTTGCAGTAACAAATTAAATAGAAGTAAATTAGGCAAATTAATAGAAGAAAAATGCTTAGAGCAGGAATTGGCATGCAAGTATGCACAATGCCAAGTAAGGCTATATATTAGCTTTTTGCTAATTTATAGTCCCTTAGCTTGCATCCCTTTAACAAAATTGCACACATCATATAATTAGATAATTCACATAGATGTTTTAGCTTTTGAAAACTAATAATTTCTCAATCAAAATATTAGAAAAGTGAATTGCAATGTTCATGCTACATTTTGTGGCAGCAATAAAATTCTACCGGAAATTGCAGGGAGTGGGTAGGAAATACTTTTAGTTTTTGTTTAGAGGTAAAATTGTAAGTTTCAGCCTATTTGCCTGCTACAAGTGTTTCAAGATTAAACATCGTATCTGAGGATCACAATGAGTATCCAATGAATTTATACATGACTGTGTGTAGCCACTGTAGGCTAAGCCTTAGGTTACCTCTTTTATTACTCTCTCTCTCTCTCTCTCTCTCTCTCTCTCTCCATAATACTAGAATGAATATATAATTTGACTCATTTTACAAATAAACAGGCTTAAGATAAACAGTGCAAAGTATTTCAAGTGGAAAAATGGTGTTGAGATCTGACTGCAAAATTGGTGCCTGTGTATGACAATAATAGTAACAGAATATAAGGAAAGAAAATCACATTATGTCTTGTTCTATTAAAAGCTTTTAGATTTATATCATTCCAGTTTCTCATTTGGTTTGCAAGTATAAATGGACATTTTTCTCTACAATGTGATTATTTTTAGCTCCTTTAACATAATATTTTATTGAATTAAAGTAGCAAATAGTACATTTAAGTAAAATAGAAATGAACTAAAGGATAAATAAATTTGTTATCAAAGTAAATTTGAGCATAGTTTTATAATGCCTAAGGGCCTCAGTTTCCTCAGTTTTAAGTCAGAGTGCTAGATATTTTTTAAACTGTTCTGGAATAGGAGACAATACAGAAAAAATGGAAAAATAGATTTATTTTAGACACACTAGAGTGTTATAAAATATTTATTTTAAAGATACACGTTTTTGAAAGCTCATAGAGTTACATCAGTTATACAAGGCAATTACTTGTAAGGGAAGAAAACTTCGTTAAGATTGTATACTCTTTTTGTTAATTTCCTTACATAATATTCCCTGAAGCAATGCTGTATATGAATGGAACTCAAATTTCTTGAACACAGACTAAAATCCCAAACTATAAGCTAATATCAAAGATTGTTTTTGTGTGAACAATTGAGCCACATTTTAGAACCAAATCTTTCAGAATTCACATTATTAAAGAATTATTGTGTCCTTTTTCCTCCACTAAAAAGCATGGAGTTTGGGTTAATTTGCACAACAAAATACAGTAGTTTTAAGAGTAAAAAACTGGAGTAGGAATCTATTACCATATTGTTTTCTTAACATATAAATTGTTAAATATTGAGAAAACGTACTGTTAACACTGTGTATAGTCTTTTATTATTTTTGTTTTCTCTCTTTCATTTGAAATCCTACTGTTCTAGTCATTTTTTTCGCACTTCTTGGACAGTGTTATTTTCTGATCATTTATCTGGTATCTCCTAGGGATACTTATAAAATACCAGCTGCCTCTCCTGAAAGACTGTACTTCATGATCTAATAAATGGAAACAGATACTAACAGACCTATGCTCAACCTCTGTAGTGGAAGCACTCCTTAGCAGCTAATGTAAATAGTGTGATTCCTCCTGTTGATGACAGCTAAATCTTAACCTCTCAGGATAACTACGTGATTCGTACGATTCTATAGGTTTTGTTTGTTTATACAGGTTTATTCTCTCTGCATGTGAGATTCTTGCATTTCCAATAGTAATGACTATACTCTTTTCTCCTGAAAAATTCACTGTCCTCCCAAAAGAAGGCAAAGGAAGTAGTGCCTTGGGAATTGCAAGAGAAAAGAAAACAAACGAAGCAAAACAAAAAAATACTTCTATTTATAAATTTGAAACAAAAATCCTAATGAACCATAGAATTAGCTAAATCTGATTTATTGAAAATTCTTCAGTCTTTAAGAGTTGCTAAAGTTAGTAAGTCCTAGACTTATAAAAACTTATTTATTTTGATCACTAAGCCAGATGGACCTCTAGCCCTATACCAACCCTGAAAGTATCTGAATCTTACAGATCTCTTACTTTGCTGTATCCTACCTACCAGATGACTTCATCACTGTATTTTGTAAATACATTGATTCCTGACTTTTGTTCTGTGACAAAAATCATGTAATCTCTTTCATGATGGAATATGTCATTCAATGAAACTCTAAGCTGTGTTTACTAAGCCATATAAACTCTGCATAAACTATGCTCTTAGTTTTTTAAAAGGTTTGTTTCTTATGAGATATAAGAACTGTGTACATACTGATATAATCTGGCTGTTGAAACAGAAGACCATATTTAATGCTTTGTTTTATTTTGTTTCATTCCATTTTCTTTCATTGCATTTTGTTTTCAGGTATCAGGGATTGAACAAGGACCTTGGAACTGAGCTACCTCTTTAGACCTTCTTTGTATTTTCAGACAGGGCAGGGTCTCCTACATTGCTAAATTGTCCAGGCTGAGCTCAAATTTACAATCCTCCTTATTTTCCTAGAGTCCTGGGCTTACAGGAATGTGTCACCCTGATTAGCCATTTAACTTTTCTTTTCTTTTTCTTTTATTACACATGCTTGCAGCAGCACAGAATGTTTGCAGTCCTCTTGGGAGGGAGGGCACTTACCTGACACAGCTTGCTGCTTTTTCCAGGCTCTTCCGCTTTCCCCCTCCCTTCCTCCACCTCTAAGCCACCTTTCCCCATTTTCATTGTTAGTTCACGTCTATGACATGCAATGTTTACGTTTATTGAGTTTTTTAGGCTCATGTATACAGCATATCATAAGTTTGAACAGTAATTTAACTGGTGATAATGGTGGTAAGCACATGAATACCTTTGAGAGCTCCACAGAAGTAATTCCTCCAAAGTGACCTCAGAAGTGAACAATGAACTATCGATTTCCTCTGGGTTATAAGGATTCTGCATTCTTTTTACACCAAGTGCTGCATACAGGGTAAAAAAAATCCACATCTGCTCTCCCCGAGGGAAATTTCTTCAGTTTTAACCTAAATCAAGATGTGAAACATTTAAAAAATGAAAAGACATTTAAAGTGCTCCCTAAGAATGCAGAACACCTTTAATTTGCTTTCAAACATGGAAGCTACAGAGCATGTAAAAATGTATTAAATAAGCTTCTTTTTGTTTTTAAATACTTTAGAATGTTTTTTCTATTTTTCCTGAAATACTATAAAGGGACTCACAATAGGATAAATGAAAATGAAATAATGTGTGAAATGGCACACAGCAGGCCATATCGTGATGTTACTAAGACATTCCCCAAGGGCAGCCACATTTCCATTTTGGCTCATTCTGCTCTCTACAGAGTCTACTTCTGTTTGCCTTTGTCTCACTGATTGCCAGAAATTCCAGCCATGTATCTAAACAGAAATCTTTTAAGAAAAAGATAGCAGTTGCTATGTCCCATAGAAACATAGCCTATATACATAAAAATCCAATATTCTACACATGTAAAATATTTGACCACCATAGTACAATGTATACTATGTATTTGCCAATGAAATATATGGACTTGCACAGCAGGAACAACATACACAAACTATCTCTTAGTATGTGAAAATCTGAAGGAATATAATTTTGAAAACCATAACTACTTCCTCATCATTCATTCTTTTGTCTACCTTAGTAACAAATATCTAATTCTTAGATGACTATATGGCCATCTAGTATAATTACAAGATTTCCCAGACTCTACTATCACTAATAGTGATATAATCATGTGTTGATTAATGGTATAACATAGAAAGTGATGTAAGCAAGTTTAAAATGTTTCTTTAAACAGAGGAAGCAAGCAAGCCCTTTTTATGCTTGTGGTGAATTGATAACTGGTGTTATCAACTTATGATACCAGCTGAACTGAATCAGCACAGTGCTGGGCATGGATGGCCCTCCTGAGGGCTGCTGCCAAGATAGAAAGGAGAATGGGAGAGGAAGGGTTTAGCGTTGTTCCTACACAGCATGGTGCTGTGGGTTCTCCACAGTATTTCTGGTTCTCCTGTTGCCGTTGGCTCTCCTGGAGGAGCTTGTCAAGCCTCTTTCCTGATATGAACTGTGCTTTTCTCTTCATTGGCGCTCAGGACTTCCTTGTGGCTGAGGATGACTGTGGTACTTTTCAGAGGAACCCTGGTCCTTACTTTGAGTGTCGCTTCCCTGACTAAAGTGCAGAAACCTCAACATACTGGCACAGATACTTCTTCCCACTGGCACGGACTTTCTAGTTTCTCCCACTGAACTTTGGGCTTTCCCAGTGCAGACTGATGAATGCATGAGTCATTACCTTGGGCTCTAGGCCTCCAGTTAGACTTGTGAGGGGCACTGCCGTGGGCTCCAGGTCTTCAGCTGGACTCATGCAGGACATTGGTTTGGGATCCAGGCCCTCAGCTGGATTCCCTGGATCTTAGTGTATGGACAGACTTCTTGCACTTCTTGTATTTAACTCTGTGGGTGACTGGGACACTATTATGAAATAATTTTCTTTAATTGTGTGACCTCTATGTAGTTATTATTTTCTTTGCAATCTTGACTACAATGATGCTTAACCTTGTGTTGATTGGAATATAGATGGGATAATTAATTGTCCTGAGAAAAGTTATTTCCTGAAGAAAAAACATGTTAAGAATACAGAAGTAAAGGTGGAAGAAACATAGATATCCATAATGATGACCACACTACCTCATTCCTAAATTGCTTATATTTAGATTTATTTTAAAATATTAATTATACATTTATTTATTCTTATTGTACTTTTTCCTTAAACAGTCTTTTCAAAATATTATTTATACACACTGAAATCATCACCCATTGTAAACATAATTTCACTAAATTCAGAAAAGTGGTTACATGTGATGTAACTATCTTTAAAATCATATCCAGAACATTTTTCCCACCCAGAAAGTTTTTTGTACTATTTTACAGTTAGGGTCATATATTATTTCCAGCAATTTTAGCCCAAAGTAACTACTAACCTGGTTTCTGTCAAGGCAAATTACTGCTCTTTTAAACTTTCATACAAAAACTAATATAGTCTTTTGTAACTGACTTCTTCACTCAGCATAAAATAGTTTCATGTACTAATAATTTTTGCATGCACCTGGAGTGTGTTCCCTTATATTTGGGGGTATATTTAATTGTATGTATGCACTACAATTTGGGTTTCTATTTACCTATTGAGATGAATAGGTACACATACCTTTGATTACATTTGGTTTTTTTCCTGTTATGAATAATACCGTGAATATTCATATAAGTAGCTGAGTGGATTTTCTTCTTATCCAATTAGAAATAAAGTAACTGGATTTTATGACAAGTGAAACACATGACTTTCACCATCCTCCAAAGTTTTTCTCAACTAATATTTTGTATCCCCATTAAAATTCATGAAAATTCTAGTTTTCCATATCCTTATCAACATTTGAAATTGTTGAATCTTTCTCATGTTAGCCATTCCAATAGTATCTTGCAGCAATTTAGTTATGCTAGTAGTTTCTCATTATTTTAACTTGAATTGTCATAGTGATCAATACTATTAGGGATCTTTGAATATATTGTGTGACCAATTATATTTCTTCTTTTGTAAATTATCTGTTCAGCTTTTCAGCTGCTTTTGTAAAACAGGTCATTTTTCTTATCATTAAGAGTTATGTATTTCTTATAAAAATACATTGTCAAATCTATGTAATATAAATACTTCCTCTGACTGTAATTCTGTATTTTAATTATATCTTTCAAAGATCAGAAACTTTCAATTTTGATTGATCTTGATCTTGCATATTGTTTTAAATTCTGTGAAAGGAATTTTTGCCTACTCTAAAACTGAAAAAATTTCTCTTCTCTTTCTTTTTGCAATTCATGCACTTTTAGTTTCACATCTATGTCAGTGACATTTAACATTTTGGAGATGCTGGCAGAGGACTTAGCTTAGCAGCATAAATGCCTCCCTGGCAAGTACAAGGTCATGAGTTTGATTCCTGGCACCATAAATAAATAAATAAATAAATAAATAAAATAACATTTTGAAGATGTTATGAGATGAGTTCATTATTTTCATACTAATTTCAACACCATTTGTTGAATAGATTAACTTTGCCTTACATACTCTGACGACAATTAAATATATAAAAGTTTAGTCCTGGACTCTGTTCTGTTTCACTAATGTATTACATCTTTTGGAAAATATTGTATAATTTGTATTACTCTAGCTTTCTGCTCAGTATTCAGATTTTGTATTCATACTGTTTCATGTTAGTCGTTTGCTTTCAGCAAGGCTTTTGATACTTTAGATTATTTTATCTATATTTTCACAGAAATTTTGTATTCATTTTGTTAATTTCCTCAAAGATTCTTATAACTGTTTTGATAATTGTGGAATCAGGATCAATTTTGTGAAAATGAAAGACTATGTTTCCTAACTGAAGAGAGTGGCATATGCTTGCATTTAATTAAATTTCTGTGGACAATATTATGCAGTTTTAAATATTCAGTATCTATACATATTTTGTTAAATACATTCCTAAGCAATGCATGTTTTTAGATAATGCTCTATATGGAAGAATGCTTAAATTCCATTTACAGTTTTTAATATTGATAAAAAGTCACAATTATTTTACATATTCAGCTTTACTAAATTGATAGTTCTTACACATTTTTGTACATAATTTAGCATATTTTATGCAGATCATGTACAGCTAAACACACTTACTTCTTCCTTTACAAAATGTATTCTTTTCTTTTTATTTTATTTATTGCACTGGCTTGAGTCTCCACTAAACTGTTGACTAAAGTGATGAAAAATAACATGTTTCTCTTCTCTTCTGCCTGATTGCAAGGAGAAAGCATTCAATATTTTATTATTAAGGATGATGATAGCCAAGTTTTTGAAAGCAAGAGATTTACTATTTTAATATTTTCAAAAACCTTTTAGTTTCATCTACTTTCTTATTGTTACTGGTATCTAGTCTTATGTTTGTTATTTACATTGTTTCATACATTTTTAATTTAAATTACTTTTTTCTTTGAGTTCTAAAGATGGAAGCTAAATGATTTCAGATTTTTCTTGTACTAATAAAAGCATTTAAGCCTAAAATTTCTCACTAACTACTAACTTAGCTGCATCCCAGGAAGTTTGTACATACACTATTTTTGTTAGTATTTAGCTCAAGATATTTTATAATTTTCTTTGTAACTTATTTACTTTTTGTTTTGAAGTTAAGAGTGAGAAACTTTATTGGAGAATAGGAATAAGGAATGGGAATCAGGAACAGGAAGAGCTTCTGAGAGACAGGTGGGGTCCCAAATGGGTTGCTCTGTAATTTTTTTTTCAAACTTTATTTAAAGAGGAAAAAAAAGCAAAACAGAAAAAAAGAGAAGAAACAATACAGAATTTCAAAGAAAAAGAAAAAAATAAACAGTAAGAAATCACTAGTTGATAAATTACACATTATCTTCTAAATATAGTTGTTCAAGTTACAAAATTAAAGCATACAAGGTAAACATACAAACAGTGAAGCTGCAAATAGTTCTGTTCAACAACCCAACAAAAACTGAGCAACATGGTTATTAATCCTACACTCTTAAACATACATGCAGTTATATCCTTTAGAGCACTTTTTTTTCCTACTTTTGCTTTTCAAGTCCATTATCTGTTTAGTTATATCGTGTTTCAGCTTGCTCAGTATCTTACTGATCTGTTTTGTTGTTATTTGCTTTTTATTTTTTTATATTTATTTTAATTTTTTATTATTTTAAAGGTAGCAAAATACAACAGAACAAGATGAAATAAAGCCAACCGAGACAGTGCAGTGAAATTAGTACAGAAACCCTCAACAGGTTGCTGGTGTAACAGTAATAGGTACCCTAGTATATCCCGTTATCTTCACAACAATCGTTCTTTCAATCAGGTATAGCCAAATCAAAGGAAATACGGGACATTCTAGAACTTAGCAAAACAGAACATTAAATAGAGCAATACCATTAATCAGAACAAAGCAAAAGAGTGATAACAATATTTGCCTTCAATGAGACGGTAGAAGGAAATCGCCCCTATTTACTACATTGCATATGGTCAACCTGTCAAGAGTTGTCTGGATCTCTGGCTCTCACTAGCTAAGAGTGGGGGATTGAGTCTCAGCCCGAGCATCATGGGGGCCTCTGAGTGATTCTGCCTTATGCCAGGGGCGCTTACAGAGATGGCGGGCAAATTGCCTTTCTGTGATGCGCCTTGAGTCCCTCCATGGTGTGAGCTCTGGGGCTTTTTGTTCTCTTCCCAGTTCAGGCCAGGGCCCCTATTGAGAGGGCAGGCAAGTTGCCTTTGTGTGCTGTGCCCTGAGTCCCTCCATGGTGAGAGCTCTAGAGCTTGTAATTTATTTTTTGATGAGTGCAGTTTTTTGAAATAAGTTGCTTCATCACTAATATGTATATCTAATATTTAAGTTTTATAGTTTTGATTTTAAAAAACTGTTTTTATTTCTTTACAGAAAAATCTCATTTTCTCTCAGATCCATTTATAAATATTTAAAATTAATGCATCTAGCTGTTTTGGTCATTGTACTTCTTAGTTTTTGTTTCTCTTTTTTGTTATATCACATTGTCAAGTTGTTTTGAACTGAAAAGCAAATATTTCAGGATATTGTGAGTCCAAATCCTATTCTTATTTTTTAAGAGAAGTATTTATTTTTTAAAAATTTCTAATAGCAACTAATTTGTAAAGATCCAAACTATGTAATCTTTTTCTCACAGTGTGTACAGTAGCTGTTATCTCCCTGCTATTTTCAGCTTTAGATGTTGGATTAATTGATTCTATTTACTGTGGCTACTTGACATCTTCCTCAGGCTTTTATGATTCATGGTCAGACAAGGACTTAGGAAGAGTCTTAGGATCTTTATTTGACACTTTGTCTTTTCTGGCTTTCTAGGTTGTTTGAAATCACATTTCTGGTTTCTCTCGCAACCTTTGGTTTGTCTTTTCATAACTCAAGGGAAGACTTCAACTCTGTTGATTAAATTGCAAATAAATTGAGGAATGCCCCCACAACACAAAGAAAAAAAAAAAAAACATCATGGAACAAAGTCACAAATTTTTGGGTAGTTGGGGCTTATTATGCTTTTATTTGTTTTCATTTAATCACCTGATTTTTTTTTCTGGTATATATATATATATATATATATATATATATATATATATATATACTATATCAGTGATTGAGGGATTTGCATAAAACTTATTAAGGGATTAAGATGTCACATTTTCTGCAATTATCTCACTTATTTTTCTCCTTTAATTTTACCCCTCTTTTTTTGTATTATTGATGTTAAAATTTATTTGTTCTACCTCAAGCTGAGTGGCTGTGTTTATGACCATTGGCCACCATAGCTAGGGTGGTTAGGCCATCAACTTTTGCAAAAGCTTCACAATATTGCATTGTGTATCTTCAGTCCACTGTTTCAAATGCTAATCCAAAGTACTATTTTATCAAGTATCTGGGCATTGCTTAATACCTTCACGTTGACACATAAAGTTAACTATCACATCACTATTAATGTACAATTTTATGCAAGTCCATAAACCACTCCTACTCCAAAGAGTTAAGAACACTTAATGATTTAAATAGGTGCAAAGTTCAAAAAATTTCTTATATGCAAGAAATATAAATACCAAGATAAAAAGAAAAAGAACCCACCTGTCTGCAAACATCCTAGATTTCTAAGAAAATCAGCAAAGACAACTGACAAAACAGATATATATTCAAAATCTGATACTATGTAATGATTTCTCATAAGTTAGCATTTTATTTGGAATACAAGGGAAAAAGGGAACTTGCATGTTGAACAATTAGAACCAAGATTCAATATGTTTGTGGTCATATTTATAGAATCAATGTATATAACTGATTACTCAAGATTTCCTTTTTCACCTGCTGTATAAAAATTCCCTGTAATGAAAGTTAAAATTAATTGTTAGAATTTTATTTTTATCATTTATAATATTTTTGCATGTCTGAAACACTTTGCGAGGGCTTCAGAAATTTCAAATGTACTATGATTTTATGATTTGGTGAATTCTACAGCTATCTAGTATCATTCACATCATTCTAAGAGGCGATAGTTTTGATATTCTGTAAAGGATCTTATTTTTAAATTTCAAGATAACATTTTTCTTCATTCATCCTACTACTGTTTACATTCTTAATTCCAAACATACGCACAAAGAAAATATGTTAAAGTACTCTAATTTCCAAGATAATCACTAGAGTTCATTCTTTTGGTATTACCATACCTTGTCATTTTACATCAGTCTTTAGAATTTTACACTTCTAATTTCAAGAAGTGACTTTCAGAGACATTAGATTGTTCTGTTTTTCTCTATTATACCACACTACATTTCAGGCCGTCTTCTCCCTGTGCTCTACAAATACAAGCTATTTATAGACTCTCATATATTATTTTTCAGTTAGTTTTTACTAAGAATTCTAATCAATTCTTGATACTCAATTCAATGTATTGAATTTATAACACTCTAGAAAATTGCTAGATAAAATATCATGCACATAGATGTGTAATAATATCAAAATGGTATGCACATTTCTAATTCGTACTCTAAGTATTAATACTTTGTTCTGAAAAGCACATATTGAAAAATACTGGTTTGCTTGCACCCAAGTTAAATGATCAAGACTGGGGAGAAGTGGTAAGCAAAGACTGAGAGAAATAATAGGGCAGCAGAAATGAATAAAGTATAGTATGTGTATGTATGCTGTATTCTGCATAACTAATATATACTAATAAAAAACAGAGACTTCAGTCAGGGGTGCGTAAACTATACTTCTGACATTGTTTTCCTCCAATATCTTGTAATGTGGTTTCACTTTAAGCAAAACATCATCATTAAATTTGATGTTGTCCATTTGACAAAGATGATGCTAAATCAATTCCAACCCATATTATAATTACACTGACCTTTGAGGCTACTGTTGCAGCTTGATTGCTTGAGGAGTCTGTGGGTAATATTCATATTTTTGAAAATCAATACGTGGCATATTCTGGTTTGGCTTTTATATTTATTAAATGCAGAGTGGTATTGTGCAGGAATATTTTATGATTGTAGTATGAGAACATTTCATTAAACTATATTTGCATTAACTTAGTGGTTAATAATTTCTCAAATTAAGAAAGCTGAATAAGCTGAGACCTCAGAGGTCTTTTTCTCTCCCTGTTTGTAATGACATCTCCATTTACTTGCCATAAAAATTCAGTGTGAAAAAGCACATTTTCATTAAAATAAATATAACTTCACAATGGTTTCCAAGTTGAAATTTTAGGGTTCAATACTGAAACGAAGACTTATGAAAGAGGGGATATCTTTGTTTATTTCCTAGTTCGGGTGGCCTGGCTCTTGTGTAGTTTTACCTCCATATGCTTTGAAACTATATAACTACGTTATGTTTTCTCTAGTATGGACACATTTCCTGGAATGCTTCATTCCTTGAACAAATAATTATTGAGCATTTAATATACAATAGGAATTAGGGATAGAACAGTATTATAGTTTCTCTAGATTTCCCCCCAAAGCCTTGTATAGTCATAGTTGAAATTTTTTTGAGAGGTGACTGGATCTAGAGTGTGTGATGCTGGAATTGATTCTTGGTGAGATTCTAGGACCAAGGGCTCTAGAATCAAGGATGTGAGTGTTATCTGGCTGTAAGCACCATGGATAAGATCTAAGGAGTAAAATAAATTGCAGTCATCCTTTGCTTGCTTTTTCTGTCTTCTGTCTACAATGAACTGTTTCTTCTCTGTGATCCCCCTCTGCCATGTGCTACTCTGCCTTGGAGCGAGCCAACTACAGACTGAAACAGTTTGATTTACAAACTGTTAATCAAATAAACATTTTTCTCTTTTAACTTTGGTGTCAGGTATTTTCTCTCAGAAGTGAGAAAAATCACTGAAATAAAATAAAATATAATAAAAACAGCAGATAGCAACCTAGCTCCCAATCCTTGCCTTGTGGGGGCTTATGTTCTAGAAAGATTAATGTGAAAACCAAAACCAAAATATTTTTAGAAAAGCATAAGAATAACTAAAATAAGGTATAAACAAAGGATAGAATAACCTAAACAAGAGTTAAATATGTTGGAAGAAAGGAAATTTTGAGTCATGAATTTGTGCAATTTTTAAGATTCATTTGATATTTTTCTCTCCTTACCTCCAGTTTCCCAACTTATTCTCACTACTGAATCAAACTTTTCGTATCACAATATGGAGTCAGGAAGTGCTATAACAAAGATGATTCAATCCCCCAAGTGCTGAGAGAGCAAGCAACTTGAGCAGTATATCTTAGTAGAAAATAGAAGAGTACTAAAGCATACACATAACCTTTTTGTTTTTCTTGTGGGTTACTCCGATATGCTCTTTCTTCCTCAAAGCCTTCCAGACACATAGTGAACATGAGATGTAAGTAACTTTTCCTTTTTTCTTTTCATTGTGAAATAAAGGTTCATTGTGTTGATAAATATTTTAAATAACAAAGAAAACTCGTTTTATCCTGTGAGTTTCTGTACAGAGCCATGTATCTCACATTGTAACAAATCTTCCCAAAATACATGCTCATACATGCTAAATTCCATTGTTTTCTTTCCTTCTGTCTTGAATTCACTCCAATTGTAGTTTCTTCCCCACAGCTCCACACACACTCAAAAACAAAACAAAACAAAACAGAAACCCTGATTGAATTCACCATTATTAAAGGAATATTGATGATACAGAAGAGAAAGGAGATTATTGAAACTCTTAAGAGTGTCCTTTTCTGAAAGTCTCTGAAAACAAAATAAATTTTCAACATCATGTTAGGCTAGGAATGAATCTCTGTGAAGACAAATGGTGGCACACATGAGCTCTCCTATTCTTTGCTTAAAACAAATAATGAAAGAAATGAATAAGAACTATTTTAGTAATCAGTTCACATACTATCTGTAGACCGACTTCAAAGGCTATTCAAGTCTTATATTCTGTTAGTTATACTTGTAAAAGGAAGGATTGCATGCCTAATGCATTAAATTATTAACAGTAAATCTGTAATAATATTGTATTAGTAATACCAGCCAACATTCACTGTTCATTATGTACCAGATAAATATATACATGCAGAGACAAAGAAGAGAGAGAACTTTTTATCATGATAAAACCTTTTGAGAAGTATTAACAGCTTGACATGAGGATTTTGAGACATGGAGATATTACATAACCAATAAGTGACATTACCTATACATTTCTTTATACACTTTCTAATTTTCCATTTAAATTTAGTCGTTCTAAAGTGCTTAAAAATGCTTTACAACATCATGCACTAACAATTACTAAATGGAATGAAGCACCGCCATCTCTTGCTAATTGAGAACAGTGCAATAGAATAAATTTAATCCATTTCCAAAGAAATGTTGCATGTAAAAATCTAGTTCTTGTGCTCACATTTAGATTCACTAATATTTTTATTACAACTTTTATAACTTACTCTAACTGTATTTTAATTGTTTTAATCACTGCAACTTCATGTTTTATGAACTACTTGGCCATAATTAAGGAATATCACATGACAAGCAGTGCCTTTCAGTGTGACTATAGTGTATTATAATTTCATAATAAGCTTCAATAATATTCTGTCTTAATTGCACACATTAATAGATTCTGTGAACATTTAATTATCTGCTACATTGATATTCCCATAACTTTTAAACAGTTCTGCTTGAATATATCCAGTACTCAAATATAAATTCACTAGTGGAGTACAACAAACAAATCATCACTTTTACACTTTAGAATGTAAAACACACATTGATGTATGACTTTTTATAGTTATATAAGTACAGAATTATTGGTTAAATCTTATACTGTTTTATATATATATATATATATATATATATACACACACACATAAATAGATATTTTAAAATCATTTTTTTCTCTTTTAACAATCTGGCAGATACAGAAAGATAAATAAAATAGTCACATATAATTAATATGATCATTATTTGCATTGTGGGGATTCAGCTAATTATATATAATGTTTGGATTCAATGGTGTTATTCAATGGCAGAGGTGACTTATTCTAAAAATTTCCACTATAGCAAATTATAAAAACATGTTGAGCCCTTTTTTTCTGTGACATAAATTCTCCCTAGAGATTAATTTCCTCCAGGACATCGCTGGAAATGTGAAAGAAACTTTCAGACCTATTCAAAGAAGCACTAAAGGATAAACCTTGTTTCACCAAATATTTCAAAACTTGGTGATAAATTTATCCATTTCAGATTATTTTAGTTTCCTTTTCTTAATCTACATATTCATCCATATCAAAATGTTTTAATTGGCATTAATTTGAGAATATTCAAACTTTTAACTCCCCTCATTTTTATTCTAGTTCAAAAATTAGTATTTCTACAGATAATGGTATGCAGCAACCTAATAATTAGTGAACTCTCATAATTCTCAAATGTATCTGCTACATAAGAATCATCAGTGTAACCCAGATACAATTTGTCTGCTTTATCCTTCTCTCTGTTTCTTTTACAAATATTAAACAATATATAGAAATGTGTGTGCATGAACATGCATATGTACACTTTTGTGTATAATTGAATTCTACTGAGGAAATAATTCCTTACTCTTAGTTTGTGTAAATACTACTATGGACAGTCAGATTCTTCATCACAAAATTTGCATTAATTTGCATAGCAGCAAAATTAGATAAGAATTCCTGAACCTCACTGTCTTGCCAATGAAACATGTATTTATTCATTTAAATATCCATTCATGTACTAGGTGAGATAAGACATCTTATTGTTTTAGTTTGCATTTCTTTAATTATGATAAAGTAGAATTAAATTTCTAAATATGTAAATAATACTAATCATGAGAATAATTCTAATTATGATAGATTTAAATTTACTATATTTTCTCATTAGGGATTTTTTTTAACTGTCTGCTTCTAGACTTTTAATCTTTTTGATGGTTTTGTGTTCATATGTTAGTACTATAATATTTTATTACTGTGACTGTCATACATTTTAATATCTGAAGTATTAAATACTCCATATATTGGAAATCTTTTCAGAATTCCTGTTTTATTGCAAATATGCTTTTATTCTTGTGAATTTTTAACTCAAAAAATTTTTTTGGATTTTATTTCCATTACATTAAATTTAAAAATAAAGAAGGACTGGAAACTTTATCATGTTTGTAAAGCTATTTAACAAGGAATTTTTTAGGGGAAGGGGGTTGAGACAGTGTCTCCCTGTATAATCCAGGCCAAGCTTGAGCTCACTTTGTAGCCCAGGCTGGTTTTCAACTTGCAGAAATTTTCTACCTCAGTCTCCTGAGTGATAAATTATAGGCATGCACCCCACACCCAGCTAGGAATTTTTTACATTTGTAGAATTTTAATTTTAATCTGTAGTTTAAATTTTCCTCATTAATTTTTTCAATCATATTTATTTTGTACATTTTTTATTAATTTTATTGATAAAGGTTCTATCTTTTTGTTGTTATTGTAAATAACCTTCTATCTGTCATTGTATACTCTGACTGGTTATTGTGTATATGAATAGTGTTGATTTTTCTATGTTAATAATGTTGTATCTCATTTGACTGTACTCTTATATTGCTCTACTGTTATCACTGATTAGTTTCTCAGTTTTAATTTCCTACAATCTGAAAATAGAAGTACTACTGTCTCTTTTCCAATTACTAGTCTATTTCTTTTGTCTATTATATTATTGAATTCTATGTACTACAGAGGAGTGGTGAAGATTATTGCTTGTATTAGTGGAACTTTCTCTACTGCTTCTGGATTCAGCACTAAGTGATAATTCAGTGGATTGATAGTTTATCTTCTCTCCTTTGTCAGTTAGTGATTTTTGCATTGCACTAAATTTAAAAACATAATTTTATTTGTCCACTGGTTATATATTTTTTCTTCTCATCAATTTCTGATTTAATATTTCCTTTCTTAATCATCCTTTTCCCTTACATTATTGTTCCTTTCTAAATTATTGGCTTGTGAAACTATTTCATCTATTTTCTTCCTTCAAGTGTTTGATCCACACCTAGTGATCCTCTTTCAATCTAGGGAGCTGAGGGCACACGAGGTGAGTTCCAACACACCTGTGCTGGCTCAGGGAGAGCTTTGGACCATTGCTCCCAGAGGTTAAGAGCCTGCTCAGCTTCCTGAAACACCAGAGGAGGCACAGGAGGTCCTGTGTGCCTGAATGGGCCATGCTCAGTGACTTTCATTCAGTCCCAGGAGCTAAGGGCATACAAAGTGATTTCCAACAATCCCAGGAGAAGCTTTGGAACATCACTCAAAACCCAGAAGTATAGGAATGTAACAAAACAAAAGACCAAAATGCAATCTCAAACCTCCAGCTCGTCCCAAACAAGCCTAGGAGCCATGTACATAGAATAAAATATAAGTGATACACCTGAAACACCTGAAACAATATCAAATGAAATAAAGAAACAACTCTAGGAAGCTATAAAAGAACTGAAATAAGAAATAATTTGATTCCAGGTAAAAGAAGAAATGATAAATGTAATGAAAGAAATGCTGAACACATCTAAAGAAGACATAGTTAAAAAATTAGAGGAACAATGCAAAAAGATGGAAACCCTGAATGAACAATATAAGAAACAAACAGAATGCATGAAGCAGATTCAAAGATATATACAGGAAATCAAAAATTCCATTGGAAGTTGACAAAACCACCTCAATGAAAGTGAAGATAGAATTTCAGAACTCGAAGATAAGATTGAAACTAGTGAACAGGAAAAGAAATATCTTTTAAAAATAACAAGGAATCAGGAAAGAACAACAGTTGCAAAATGATGCAAATGAAAACAACATAAGATTGATAGGCATAAACAAAAAAGGGAACAACACAAATGATATCAAGAGGCTATTTACAAAAGTAATAGCTGAAAATTTCCCAAACATAAGAGTGGAAAATGACATACAAATCAGTGAAACATAGAGAACTCCAAATAGCCATAACCAAAATAAAACTACACCCAGACATATAATAATCAACATCCCAGAAATCCAACATAAGAACAGAATATTAAAAGCTATTAAAGAGAAAAGACAGAACACCTATAAAGGAAAACTTATCAGAATCACAGCAGACTTCTCAATAAAAACAATGAAGTCAAGAAGAGCATGGAGTGAAGTATTTCAGATCCTAAAGAAAATGACTTCCATCCCAGACTGATGTACCCTGCAAAATTGTCCTTCAAAATGGATGGAGAAATAATATACTTCCACTACAAAGAAAGTCTGAAGAACTTCATGATCACCAAACCAACCCTGCAAAGAAAACTGAAATACATTCTAGATTGACATAGGAAAAAACCACTAAGCAAAGCAGACAATTAAACAGAGTGGAAAGGTAAAGAATCAACATCAGAAAGATAACATGTCAAAAATAAACCAATATATAACAGTTATAACTATTAATGTAAATGGCCTCAATTCATCAATTTAAAGAAACAGACTGGCAGAATGCACCAAGAAACAATATCCAACCACACACTGCCTACAAGAAACCCATCTAACCAAAAAGGAAACTCATAGACTGAAAGTGAAAAGATGGAAGACAATACTTCATGAAACAGGAATCCCCCAAAAAGCAGGGGTAGCTATACTGTTTTCAGACAATGTGAACTTCAAACCATGAATGATCCAAAGAGATAAAGAAAGTCACTACATACTAGTAAGGGGAAAACTTCAACAGGAAGAGATAACAATCTTAAATATATATGCTCCAAATTTGGGAGCACCCAGCTATACAAAACAAGTATTAACAGAAATGAAAAATCAAATAAGCAATAACACAATTATAACATGAGACCTTAACATGCCATTGACACAAAAGGATAGATCAACTAGACAGAAAATCAGCAAAGAAATAACAAGACTGAATCACACTTATTAATAAATGGACTTGATAGACATATATACAGAATGTTCAACAACATCAGAATATACATTCTTCTCAGCAGTACATGGGGCATTCTCTAAAGTAGACCATATAATAGCCAACAGAACATGCCTAAGTAAATACAAAAGAATTGAAATTATCCCATGCATGTTATTGGATCATTGCACCATAAAACTAGAAATTAATGATAAAAGAAACTGCAAAAACCCCATAAACATATGGAAATTGATTAATCCACTCTTTAGCAATCAGTGCATCACAGAGGAAATTAAAGAAGAAATTAAACAATATCTACAAGCAAATTAAAATACAAATACAACTTACCAGAATCTGTGTGATGCAATGAAAGCAGTCCTCAGGAAAATTTATTGCAATGAATTCCCACATAAGAAAACAGAATGAGCACAAATAAACAACCTGATGTTATACCTCAAACATCTAGAAAAAGAAGAGCAAGTCAAGCTCAAAGCCAAAAGAAGGGAGGAAATTATAAAGATCAAAGCATAAATTAATGCAATAGAGACTAAGAAAACAATTCAAAGAATCAATGAATCAGAGTTGGTTCTTTGAAAGAATAAAATTGATAAGCCCCTAGCCAACCTTATTAAAAAAATGAAAGGAAAATCTCAAATTCATGCAATAAGGAGTGAAAAGTGTGAAATCACTACAGACTCTGTGGAAGTACAGAGATCATCAACATCTAATTTCAAAACCTCTACTCTCATAGGTTCGAAAACATGGAAGGAATGGACAGATTCCTAGAAGCATATGAATTACCAAAGCTGGATCAAGAAGATGTAAAACTGCTGAATAACCCAATTTCTATTAATGAAATTGAAAATGTAACTAAATCCTTACCAACAAAGAAGAGCTGAGGCTCAGACAGATTCACTGTGGAATTCTACAAAAAATACAAAGAAGACTTAATGCCAACACTCCTCAAACTCTTCAATGAAGTTGAAACAGAAGCATTTCTTCCTAACTCATTCCTGGAAGCAAATATTAATCTAGTACCAAAACCTGAGAAAGACCCAACTAAAAAAGGGAACTATAGGTCAATCTCCCCAATGAACATAGATGCAAAAATTCTCAATAAAATATTGGCAAACAGAATGCGGTAAGTCATCAAGATTATACACAATGACCATGGGAGATTCACCCAAGGAATGCAGGGATGGTTCAACATATGTAAATCAATAAATGTAATTGGGCCGGGGATTTAGCTCCTTGGCTTAAACGCCTGCCTGGCAAGCACGAGTAGTGAGTTCAATCCCCGGTACCCCCCCAAAAAATGTATCCAACCATATCAATAGAGACAAAAATAAGAATCACATGATCATTTCTACAGATGCAGAAAAGCTTTTGATAAGGTCCAACATTCTTTCATAAGAACCTTACAGAGAATTGGAATAGATGTTCTTTACCTCAATATGATAAAGGTCATCTATGGCAAACCAACAGCCTGCATCATATTAAATGTCCAAAAACTGAAAACCTTTATCTTAAAATTGGTCATAAGACAAGGAAGTCTATTATCAGCACTCCTATACAACATAATACTGGAAACACTAGCCATACCAATTAGACAAGAGAGAGAAATAAAAGGAGTAAGAATAGGAAAAGAGGAAGTTAAACTATCATTATTTGCAGATGACATGATACTCTTCATAGAAGACCCCCGAAACTCCATTGAAAGACTCCTATATATAATAAATAAATTCATTAATGTAGCTGAATACAAAGTCAACAGTCAAAAACCAATTGCATTCCTATACACTAACAACAAAATCACTGAGAGAGAAATAAGAGAAGCCACATCCTTCACACTAGCATCCAAAAGAAAGAATGAAAGAAAGAAAGAAAGAAAGAAAGAAAGAAAGAAAGAAAGAGAAAGAAAGAAAGAAAGAAAGAAAGAAAGAAAGAAAGAAAGAAAGAAAGAAAGACTTAGGAATTAGTCTAACAAAAGAAGTAAAACATCTATTTAGGGAAAATTATAATACCCTGAAAAAAGAAATCAAAGAAGACCTCACAAAATGGAAAGACATCCCTTTTTCATGGATAGGAAGAATAAATATTGTGAAAATGGACATTCTCCCAAAATTGTTAGACAAATTCAATGCAATCCCAATAAAATACCATTAGCATACCTCACAGATCTAGAGAAATCACTCCTAAAATTCATCTGAAACCAGAAGAGACCTAGAACGGCAAAGGCAATTCTAAGCAGCAAAACCAAGGCAGGAGGCATCACAATCCCTGACTTGAATTTATACTACAAAGCTACTGTAATAAAATCAACATTGTACTGGAATAGAAGCAGACCTGAAGATCAATGGAATATATTAGAAGATACAACAACAACTATGAACACACTCAACCACCTTTCCTTTGATAAAGGGGCCAAACATGTTCACTGGAAGAATGATAGTCTCTTTAATAAATGGTGCTAGAAAAACTGGCTATCCATATGCTGAAAACTAAAACTAGACCCATGCCTATCACCATATACTAAACTAAAGTTAAATGGATCAAAGATCTAAATATTAAAACAGAAACACTAAATCTGTTGGAAAACAAAGTAGGTAAAAATCTTGAAGACATAGGGGTAGGTAGAGAATTCAAGAATCAAACCACACAGGAAATACTTCCCAGAATCAATAACTGAGATCACGTTTCATTAAAGAGTTTCTGCATGTCAAAAGAAATCTCCAGCATAGTGAAAAGAAAACCCACAAGTTGGGAAAAAATCTTAGTGAACTGTCCCTCAGACAAAGGATTTCTGTCTAGAGCTTATAAAGAATCAAAAAAATCAGATCCCCGAAATTCAAAGACCCAGTCCAAAAATGGGCATCCAAGATGAATACATAGTTCTCAGATGAAGAAATACAAATGGCAAATAAATACATGAAAAATGTTCAGCATTATTAGTCATTAGGGAAATGCAAATTAAAACCACACTGAAATTCCATCTCACTCCAGAAAGAATAGCCAGGATAAAGAAAACTATCAACAACAAATGCTGGAGAGGCTGTGGGGAAAAAGGAACCCTTTTGCGCTGTTGGTGGGAGTATAGACTGGTGCAACCACTGTGGAGGTCAGTGGGAAGAGTCCTCAAGCAGCTGGGATTGAAGTTCAATTTGACCCAGCTATTCCACTTCTGCGCATAGTCCCAGAAGAACTGAAAACATCATACCACAATGATATATGTGCACTCATGTTTATAGCAGCACAATTTGTAATAGCCAGATCTTGGAAACAACCTAAGTGCCCATCAACTGAGGAATGGATAAAAAAGTTGTAGTATTTTTATACACAGGAGTACTACTCCAGCTATAAAGAATGATCACATTGAGATATTTATAAATAAATGGATGCAAATTGAGATCATACTCGTAAGTGAAAAAAATCTAACTCACATGTATAAATACCATATAGTCTCCCTAGTCTAAGAAATGGTAAGAATAAATAAGATTTTATGGTAATCATGGTTCCCCATTACATCGCTTTGAAGTCTTAGAATATTTTCATTCATTAGGTGGAATGGTTTTATTTTGTTTGATTTTATTATGTGTGATGGTATGAACAACTACTTTGAAGAAAACAAGACATTATGGCAGCCACTGCTGATTTAATATCATCTTGCTTTGAAGTCCTACCATGCTTTTGCACTTCTGTTTCCATTGGCTCTCTCATATTGTGGCTTTTTGGATTTTAATATGTGTGATAATATAAGCAAACTTTTTTATGGAAAATGAGATATTATAGTAGCCATTGCTTATTTTCTATTATTTGGTTCTGAATGTCCTATAACACTTTCATTCTCTTCAATGGTTTTATGCTATTTTGTTATGTTTGATATTATTTCAAAGAAAAGAGATATTATGGTAGTTACTGTTAATATTTGGTTGTCTTGTTGTGAAGTGCTGTGTTGCTTACATTGTTCTGTTCTGACTTGCTTTGTTCTCTCCCTTTTTGTTTTATTCTCTTTAAAATAAAAGTGTGTGAGACTATTTTCTTCTGATTACTACTTCAAATCTGTCTCACAGATAATGACCTCATTATCATTATTCTTAAGAATTTAAATATATTTTGACTTTAATTTTAGATTTTATTTGCATTTCAATTTTATAGTATTTAATTCATATTTTACATTTTAAAATTTTATAATTTAATGTATATTTTACATTTTTAAAATATTAATTGCTGCATTTTAATTTTTTATATTTCTCTTCTCAATCAAGTTTTCTTTGTATGCTTAAAATTGCTATTGGAAATCTTTATTGCCATTAGTAATTCTTAATTATGTTATTATTAAAGAATATTGCTTATAGTATTTCTAATTTTTGGATTTCATTTATGCTTCTTCATAACCTAATTAAATTTAGTGACTGTTCCATATAGACCAGAGAAAAGGTGAATTTTCCACTTTCAGTGCGTTAACTTCAACATATGTCCATACGCTTCATGTTATTTGTAATGTTTAACTCTTCGATAACCTTAATTTTTCGATAACTTCTTAATTCATTCCTCTAATTCACACCAAAGACACTTCTTGTCAGATATTTCTATGCCTCCTTCAATATGTTTCAAATATTGTATAGTAGAGTAGCTATTTGTGGTTAGCACAGACATGTTCATGCTTTATCATTAATTGTGACCTTGTTTGGTTTGGAAACAGGCAGGCATGTGGTAGGCAAAAACCTAATATATCTGCCAAGATTTGTGCTCCCTGCATTATTTTACCTGGCCTCCCCACAAGGGTGGGCAGAATTTTTTGTCTTTGTTTTTTAACACTACTCTCAATATTAGATTACATCTTTGGTAAAAAGATCTTAAAGACACAGTGAAGTCGTTAATCAGTTGATTTTGAGTTAATAAAAGAAAAGAGGGGCTGGGGATTTAGCTCAGCAGCATAAGCGCCTGCCTTGCAAGCGCATGGTCATGAGTTTGATCCCCAGTACCAATAAAAAAAGAAAAAGAAAAGAATTTCCTGATAGAAGTTCCCTAATCAAGTACAACTTTAAATGAGTCAGAAGCCAGTGCTTTCCTCCTGGCCTAGAACAAGCATCAGCCACATTTTAGAAAGGAGCACATGATACGGATTATGGGTGAGAACAGCTCCCAGTCACTTATCAACCAAAAAATGGGGTCTCAATTTTATAACTGCAGGAAACTAAATACATCAACAAGAATTTAGCTTGCAGAAGGCTCCAGGTAGCATTGTAGGCTCTCTACGCACCAGAATTCCAGGTATGTGAAAACCTAAACATGTTATCCTGTATCATAACTTTATTCCTTTTAAAGACTCAGTAACATTTCATTGTGTTTACCTATTGCAATTTTTATGCATTCCATGCCTATATGGGTTGTTTGCAGTTTGGAGCAATTGTGAATCATGCTGCTATAAGCCTTTGTGACAGATATCACTAACAGTGAGTAGAACATCTAGATCAGAGATGCACAATTTGGATGCATTTTTCTTACTTTTTTAATTTAAAAAACTATTAATACATACTTGCAATTCATAATGATTATATTCATCATGTAGTGTTAACACATTTTATGTATATAAACATGTATATAACACATTTTAATAATTTCCTCTTCCCCCACCCTCTTTCCCTACTTCTTTCATATCTAGACCTCTTTCTCATTTATAAAAGTCTGTCTTACTCTTCCTTTATTAGTCTGACCAAAAATATTCATTTCTAGGCTAAGAAGAAACAAAACTGAATACAGACTATACTATTCAAATACAATATATTGTCAGTGTAAATTTCCACATATAAAGTCAATGCATATTAAAAATTAACATTATAGAGTGGCTGGTCCCCAAGCCCAGATAATGGCCTAACAGGCTCCCAGCAACTTCCCTAAGATTACAGATCTTGGAGATCAGGGCCATTTCCTCTTTCCAGAGTTCTAGGCCAACCTGGCCTACACAGTGAATTCAAGGCCAAGCTGAATTGCTTAGGGATGCAACTCAAAACAAAAACAAAAAATTGCTTGATTTTGGACCCTGAGAGATATAAGACTCTGAATAAAATTTCTATTTTTTCAAATAAAGGCTCATCTGAGTTGCAGTTAAAGTGCAATAAGGACATATCTACCACTTTAAAGAAATAATTTACTAGGATTTCATGGAAAATATGAAAAAGTAGTATCTCACAAGAGTTTCTAGTTTTCAGCCTATCCACAATTTTTTGTTCGCGAACAGACTTGTCTCTAAAATGTCTTTGATCTTAGTTCTACTAACTTACTAGGTTTTTGCTTTTGTTTTTGGAGCTAGTGTAGGCAAATACAATTGCATTTCACACGTTGAATTTTTATCCTGCAACTTTGTTTTGCTGCTGTTTTGAGACAGGGTTTGGTAATGGAGCTCAGGCTGAGCTTGAACTCAGGGATCCTCTTGCCTCAGCCTCCCAAGTGCTGGGATTGCAGGCGTGCAAGCAACACCACACCCACCATGGCAATTTGCTATGATTTACAAATTCTGTTCAATGTTTTTACCTCCTTTGATTTATTAACACACACACATGCCTGGTGAAACTCAGGCTTGAGTTTAAATCATCACTTGAAGCAGTAGAGGCTGTCTAAAGAGGCATTCGAGGGGTCTATTATTGGACCTTGGATAGCCTAGTTTATATTCGAAGCAGTTTTGTTTTCATTTTGTGAACCGCCTGAGCATCGCATTCTGACTCTCCCCGGCAAAGCAGCCAAGACCCCGAAGGCTCCTCTCACCCGAGTCGCGCCAAGCCAAACCAGCCACCAAGAGTCCAGAAGCGCCCTACCCCGCCCTCCAGCACAATAAATAAATAAATACATACATACATACATACATACATACATAATTGACATTATAATAATGAAAACTGTATATAAATGAAATAAAACATAATTAGATGTTTACTTCATGTATTTATCTCCTTTTTATACTATCCAAAGATAAATTTGGAATAAAGTGATGCCCTACCATATAAACTTGATAAAAAGGTAGTTTTCCTTTTATGTGAATGAATCAACTTTGTATAAACATTATAGCATCTAAGTGTAGCCCAAGCATTGTGCCTCCCAATTCGATTGATTTAAGTGAGATATTTTGTAGCAGTCTATTTCTGTCTTTGTGTGGTGCCACTCACAAGCTTTGCCATCTGAAGATGGAAAATGGCAGATGCTCTCACACCTGGGGAGTCTGAGTTTGGCCTTAGGGTTCTTATTTATAATGCTGTCCTTCATTTGTTATTTCCCAAACCAGTCTGAAGATAGATTAACGACGTATTATGCACACACACAAATGCAACTAAAAATACTCACAAATATACAAGTGCACACATATACAAACCCTATTGTGAAAATATGCACTGTTTTGCAGGTGCATAGAAATATTTTAGAATGGAGAATATTCTCTCCCCTATTCTATTTATCAGGAGATTTGCATTACATTATTTACCTAGTATAGACCTTCTCTTACCATTTTTGATGAAGATTCAGGACATATTTCTCCTTGTCACTAATAAATCTCATGTTGTAAAAAAAATCATTTGACTAAATGTGTGGAATAAAAGGAGAGTGTGTGAAAACAGCAGGAATAAGCATAACTCTAAGGGTTATTATCTAATCCAAGGCTTTCTTTCTTGTCTCATTTATTAGAACTTCCTTGTGAATTTATTGTCTCTAATGTGTCTGAAGCCACAGACTCTTGTCTCTAGACATCTCATCCTAAGAACAAGAAATCAGACTCCTGGGACTTACATCCTGTATACTTTATGGCCTTGTTTTGTAACCTTGAATGACTTTATTATCCTATATTCTAATATCACTTAGGTCTTAAAATTTTGTGATATATTAATCAGAATATATAGTTGTGCCTAGAAGGAGCCTTAACATCTAACAAGTATTTGAAATCTAACAGAATAGAGTATGTATATTTCAACTCAGCATTTTGAACTAGAAAAAATAATTATAATTAAGTTTTGAGACTCACAGATCCCTCTAAGAAATGAAACTGAGCAACAGTTTCATCAATAATCTGAAATTCATAATCCTTTACTTTACCTAGTGGACACACCAGTGCTTTTTTTCTTAGAATCAGTTCATCCATAGCCAGTATCAGACAACCCCTGAAAAGTCTGTTTGTTTTCCTAGCCATGACAGACATATCCTATAATCTTTATTGCCTTTTTTTCTAAATTCTATTTGATATTGAAACTCTAGGAATCCATGACTATTTAGATAATGTCCAAGATTTTTGGAGATCAAAGCATTTGGATTTTTGCTTAGATAGGAGCCAACTATGGTAGCTATGATGTCACGTAAGCCCCTGACACCCTGGGATTCCCATAATCTTCATTTCCTCTTTTTTCTTCTTCTTCTTTTTCTAATTTCTACTAGATGTTTGCAGGACATGCAATTTACAGTAATCTTGGGAAGTAAGTACTTGTATATAATACAACTTGTTTCTTTTTCTAATTCTCTTCCCCTTCTCTCCTTCTTCCCTCCATTTCTTCTAAATCCAGGAGCTAAAAATGTCATAGAAAAGTGATACATGCATACCAAACTTTAGAGCAGTAAAATTCATAATGACTAAATCCTGGAAGCAGCCTTACCAACAGACAACTGGGCAAAGAAAATATTGTATCTATATAAAGTGGAATACTACTCAACTACAAAGAAGAAAATCTTTGAGACATTTGTACAAAAATGGATGGACCTGGAAAATATAATGTTATATAATATAAACCATACATATGAGCTTAAACACAGCATGGTATCTCTCGTTTAAGTAAGGTAAAGTACAACAAAAAAAGAATAGTAAATATGGAAGAAGACAGAAGATGCATCTCTTGTATATTCATTGCTTTACACTCTTTTTTTTTTTAATTGGTACCAGGGATCCAACTCATGATTGCCTGCTTGCAAGGCAAGTGCTTATGCCACTGAGATAAATCCCTAGCCCCATCTTCATTGCTTTAAAAACACAAAGTTAGACAGCAGTGTTTTTGTCAGTGCTAGACTACAGAAAAATTGCTCACACAGAGTTCTGCAAATATCTACCTTCACATATTTATTTTTCATATCCCTAGCAAAGAAATATTCCCTGGACATCTACAAATACATTATCAATTATAAGTTAAGTGAATTATCAATCTTATGTGACAAATCCATACTACCACTCTAATATTTCTAGGATATTTAATGCATTTTTCCATACTAAGAAAGTCCTAGTACCTTAACCCTATTTAATATGTGTCATCTTGTGTCCAAATTTTAATCAACCAAGCAAGAGGACTGTTAGGATCACTTTTAGTCTTAGGAAATTTCAAATAAAATCTAGACTCTCTGCTGTAGAGTATCCAGATCAATAAACAGAACTAAGGAACATTGCTAACCATACTATCTCTTACTGTTGGGGGTTACAGTATTGTTAAAAATCTAGAAGCAATGAAAAGTGTATGCTTTCAAGGAGATCAGTAGCTTCTTAAAACTCAACTATCTCAAAGAGGTCTATTGCAGTTTTCTGTAGAAGAAGATTAACTTTTCAAACAAGGAAAAAAGACTCTAAAGACAAGTTCAAAACAACTTAAAGATTATATTTCCCAACTTTGTTATCATCTTTTCCATATAATCTTATCCATGTTTTCAAAGTTAGTTTCTTCCTATTGAATATAATAACCTTAATACAAAATATTCTGTGGTTCTGTACATTTAATTGGTTTTTAACTTAGCTATCAATAAAGTTAGAATTTCTGTTAGGTGTTTAGCTATCTCAATTTTGAGACCAAAGGAGACTTAAGTTTTTTATTTTATTTTATTTTATTTTAAGAGAAAAAAAAAACAGAAAAGGGGTAGAAATATTACAGAATTTCAAAAAAAAGATAAACAGTAAGAAATCACTAGTTAATAAATTACATATTGTCCTTTTAGAAATAGTTGTTCAAGTTACAAAATTAAAGCATACAAAGGGGACATTCAAGCCATGAAACTGCAAACAGATTTTCAACAATCCAACAAGAACTTAGAAATATGGTTATCAATCCTGCACACTTATATATACATGCAGTTATATTTTTATAGCACTTCATATTTCCTCTCCTTTTTACAATATCAATTACACATTTTTAAAATTTTATTTAAAGAGAGAAAAAAAGCAAAACAGGAATAAGGGTAGCCACAATACAGAATTCTAAAAAAAAAAAAGAAAAAAGAAAAAAAAAACACTAAGAAATCACTAGCTGATAAATTACATATTGTCATCTTGGATGTAGTTGTACAAGCTAGAAAGTTAAAGGATACATAGTAGACATTCAAACCATGAGACTGCAAACAGTTCTGCTCAAAGATACAACAAAGATTCAGCAATATGGTCATCCATTTTACACACTCAAACATACATTCAGTTATATCCCTTAAAGCAATTATTTTTCTCTTTTTTACATTAGCAATTACACATTTTGAGTTTTATTACACTTATAGGTCTTATTACTTTTTACACTAGAGACACAATGTGATATTTATACATATGATTCTTATTTATTTCACTAATGAGGATAGTCTCAAGTTGTCTCCATTTACCTATGAATGCCTCAAGATCATCCCTTTTTATAGCTGAGTAATATTCCATGGTATAAAAATACCACATCTTTTTCATCCGCTCTGCAGTTGATGGGCATTTTGGTTGTTTCCAAGATTTAGCTATTACAAATTGTGCTGCTATGAACATGGGTGCAAATATATCACTGTGATATGAACTTGTTAGTTCTTCTGGGAAAATACCCAGGAGGAGAATAGCTGGATTGAATGGAGCTTCCAATCCTAGTCTTCTGACAATTCTCCATACGGATTTCCATAGTGGTTGCACCAGTCTACATTCCCATCAACAGTGGAGCAGTGTTCCTTTTTCCCCGCAGCCTCGCCAACACTGGTTATCAGTTGATTTCTTGATGGCAGATGTTCTTTCCGGTGTGAGATGAAATCTCAATGCTGTTTTAATTTTAATCTCAATGCAATTCTTGAATGACCAGTGATGGTGAACATTTCTTCATGTATTTATTTGCCATTTATGTATCTTCCTCTGAGAACTGTGTGTTCATCTCAGATGCCCATTTTTGAAGAGGGTCTTTGCATTTGGGGACTTGATGTTTTTCAATTCTTTATATGTTCTGGGCATAAGTAATTTGTCTGAATGGTTGCTGGCTAAAATTCTTTCCCACTATGTGTGGGTTTTCTTTTCACTCTGTTGGTAATTTCTTTTGAAGTGCAGAAAATTTTCAATAATATGAGAACCCAGTTGTTGATTCTTTGAAGTGTTTCCCATGCAGCTTGCATTTTCTTCATGAATTCTCTGCCCACCCTTATGTCTCAAAGACTTCTGCTTACCTTGTCTTCCAGTACATTTAGTGTTTCTGTTTTAATATTTAGGTCTTTGATCCATTTAGACTTTAGTTTTGTGCATGGTGATAGGTTTGTATCTAGTTTCAGTCTTCGGCATGTGGAGAGCCAATTTTTCCAATATCATCTATTAAACAGGTATCTTTCTTACAGTAGACGTATTTAGCCACTTTATCAAATATCAAGTGACTGAGTATCTTTAGAGTTGTGCTTGTGTCTTCTAATCTGTTCCATTGACCCTCAGGTCTATTTCTTTGCCAGTATCATGCTGATTTTACTACTGAGGTTTTATAATACTGTTTCAAGTCAAGAATTGAGATGCCTCCTGCCTTAGCTTTGTTGCCCAGAATTGCCTTTGTTATTCTAGGTTTCTTCTGTTTCCAAATGAATTTTAGGAGTGTTTTCTCTAGATCTGTGAGATACATGTGTGAAATTTTGATTGGGATTTCATTAAATCTGTACAACAGTTTTGGGAGTATGGCCATTCTCACAATGTTGGTTCTTCCTAGCCAAAAATAAGGATTATCCTTCCATTTTCTAATATCCTCTTCAAATCTCCTTTTTTCAGCATAGTATAATATTCAGCATATATGTCTTTTACATTTTTAGTTAGGTTGATTCCTAAGTATTTCATTTTTTTAGATGTTATTGTAAAGGGTGATATTTCCATAATTTCTCTTTCAGTGAGTTGTTTGTGTACAGGAATGCTATTGATTTTTGAGCACTGACTTTGTATCCAGCTACACTGCTGAACTTGTTTTTTATCTCTAGTAGTCTTTTAATGGAGATTTTTGGGTATTCTATATAGAGTATTGATGTCATCTGCAAATAGTGACAGTTTAACTTCTTCCTTTCTTATCTTTATTCCTTTTATTTCTCTCTCTTGTCTGATTGCCCTGGTTAGTGTTTCCAGAAGTATATTGAGAAGGAGTGGTGATAGTGGACATCCTTGTCTTGTTCCTGATTTTAAAGTGAGAGCTTTCTGTTTTTTGTCCATTTAGTATAATGTTGGCTGTTGGTTTGTCATAGATGGCCTTTTTAAGTTTGAGGTAGACATGATGTATTCTGAGTTTCTGAAGGGTTTTTATCATGAACATGTGTTGGATTTTGTCGAAAGCTTTTTCTGCATCTCTTGATATGACCATGTGTTTTTTGTTTTTGGCTCTGTTGATATGGTGTATTACATTTATTAATTTGCATATGTTAAACCATCCTTGCATTCCTGGAATGAATCCCACTTGGTCATGATGTATAATCTTCTTGGTGATTTGCTGCATTCTATTTGCCAGTATTTTATTGAGAATCTTTGCATCAATGTTCATTAGTGAGACTGGCCTATAGTTCTCCTTTTTGGTTGGGTCTTTCTCTGGTTTTGGTATCAGAGTAATACTTGCCTGTGGGAATGATTTAGGAAGGATTGCTTCCTTTTCAATTTCATTGCAGAGTTTAAGGAGTATTGGCATCATATCTTCTCTAAATTTCTGGTAGAATTCAGCCATGAATTGATCAGACTTGGGCTTTTCTTTGTTGGTAAGATTTTAATTACATTTTCAATTTCAATAGCTGATAGTGGGTAATTCAAAATTGCTGTATATTCTTGGTTGAGCTTTGGTAGTTCATATGTTTCTAGAAATCTGCCCATTTCCTCTGTGTTTTCCACTCTATGTGAGTAGAGATTTTCAAAGTAGGTATTCATGATCTTTTGAATTTCCATGGGATCTATAGTAATTTCCCCCTTTTCAGTTCATATTGCATGAATTTGGGTTATTTTCTTTCTTTTTCTTGATAAGGTTAGCTAGGGGTTTGTCAATTTTGTTTATTCTCTCAAAAAAACAGCTTTTTGATTCATTAATTCTTTGTATTTTTTTTAGTTTAAATTGCATTGATTTCTGCTCTAATCTTTACAATTTCTTCTCTTCTGTGAGCTTTAAGTTTAGCTTGCTCTTCTTTTTCTAGAAGCTTGAGATGGAGCAATAGGTTGTTTATTTGCGCTTATTCTGTTTTCTTGATGTGACAATTTAATGCTATGTATTTTCCTCTTAAGACCACTTTCATTCCATCCCACAGATTACAGTATGTTGTTTCTGTATTTTCATGGAATTGTAGGCATTGCTTTATTTCTTCTTTAATTTCATCTGTAGCCCACTGGTTGTTTAAAAGTCTGTTATTTAATTTCCATGTATTTATGCAGGTTTTATAATTTCTTTTGCCATTAATTACCAATTTCAGTGCACTATGGTCAGATATTATGCATGGGATAATTTCAATACCTTTGCATTTACTTAAGAATGTTTTATGGGCTAATATATGGTCTATTTTGGAGACTGTCCCATGCACAGCTGAGAAGAATGTGTATTCTGCTCTGGTTTGGTGGAACACTCTGTAAACATATACTAAGTCTAACTGCTCACAGGTATGATTCAGTATAATTATTTCTTTGCTGACTTTTTGTCTAGTTGATCTATATCTTTGTGACAATGGGCTATTAAGATCCCCTGTTATAATTGTGTTCTTGTGTATTTTGTTTTTCATGTCCCTTAGTATGTGTCTTATATAGTTGGGTGCTCCTGTATTTGTTGCATATATATTTATAATTGTTAGTTATTCCTCTTCAATTTTTTCACTAACGAGTATATAGTGACCTTCTTTATCTCTTTTAATAATTTTAGGTTTTAAGTTCACATTGTATGCAAACAGAATAATTACCCCCATTTTTTTCTGGGTTCCTATTGCATGGAATACTGTTTTCCATCCTTTGACTTTTAATTTATGAGTTTACTTTTGGGTCAGATGTATTTATTATATATAGTATATTGTGGGATCATGTTTCTTGATCCATTCTGTCAATCTATTTCTTTTTATAGGTGAATTGAAGCCATTTTCATTTATAGATATCATTGATATATACTGGCTGGACTTTGCCATGTTATGTTCCAGTTGTTTCTTTCTGCTTTTACCCTTTTTTAATTCCTTATCCTACATGGTGGTTTCTTTCTGTTGTTGTTTTGGGGATTGTGGTAGATTTTATCTCTGTCTAGTATGTCTTTCAGTACTCCTTCTAGAGTTGGTTTGGTGGGCGTGAATTTCTTCAATTGTTCTTTGTCATGAAAGTGTCTTGTTTCTCTATTAAATTTGAATCAAAGTTTTGCTGATTACATCAGTCTGGTTGAAAGTTGTTTTCTTTCAGGAATTAAATTCCTTACTCCAAGCTCACCTTGACCTGAGGGTTTGTACTGAAAAGTCTGTTGGGATTCTAATGGGCTTTCTTTGATAGGTGAGTTGTGTCTTTTCTCTAACAGCTTTTAGTATTCTGTTTTTATGCTGTATGTTTGAGATCTTAATTATTATGTGTCTGGGTGTGGATTTATGTTGATCATTACTGTTTGGCATTCTGTATGCCTCACTTACCGGCACATCAGATTCTTTTCCCATGTTTGTGAAATTGTCTGATATTACTTGTATAAATAGTTTACATATGTCATTTGCATGGACTCCGGCATCTTCACTAACGCCCATTAACCTTATATTGTTGCTCTTGGCATCATCTTAAAACTTCTAGATTGTCATTTCATGCTGCTTTATTGTTTTTAAAAGTTCTCTTTTCCTGATCACTAATTGCGATCCTGTCCTCAAAGTCTGAAATCCTATCCTCAGCTTCATTTAGGCAGTTTTACATGCTTTCAATAGAATTTTTTGTTTCTTGGATGTCTCTTTGAGTTAGTTTCATGAATTCTGCATGTTTTCTATATTGTTCATTCAAAGTTTCAACAATTTCCCCTGCTCCTGTACTTTTTTCTCTATTTCTTCTTTAGCTGCATTCAACAACTCCTTTACTAAGGTTGTTATTTCTGTCTTTACATGGGAGGGTACTTCTAATTTGATTTCCCCTATAGCCTCATGGAGTTGTTTTTTTATTTCACTCACTATCTTTTCAGAAATTCCCAGTGTGTTATTTTTGGGGTCCTTTATTTCAATGTCTCCTGTACTTGCTTCTGGTGGACTAGATGTTTGAGACTGGATTTCACTTTTTTGTTTCACCATTTTTACTCTGCCTGATTTTTTTGTGTGTGTGTAGGAGGGGGTTACCCACACTCTTTCCAGACTCACCAAGTTCTTACAGTTAGTGGAGGGGCTTTACTACTGGCTTTTTTTACCCACTTACACCTCTATTTTAGGGGCATACTCACCCCTAAAACTGTGTCACCCCTGACACAGTCAATTCACTGTAGTCCAAGGTTTGCCACCTGGGAGCGAAGTTCCAAGTTTTTTCACACTGATTGGAGCCTGCTGAGGTCTTCTGATGTTCCAGGTGGAAGGGTGGGCCCAGCAGAAGAAGTCTATGGCAGTTTTAGGCCTAAGGCAGGCTTCCACAATGTTCCTGGTGGAAGGGTAGGCCGGCAGAAGCAGTCTGGGGCAGTCTGGGCCTGTTGTGGGCTTCTGCGATGTTCCCGGTAGAAGCCTAAGTTTATTTTAAAGGCAAAAGCATTCATAACTCTTACCAGGATGGGAAAGTTAAAACAGAATCTATATTCACTTTCCCTAAGTCCTCCAATACACTTAGAATTAACCAACCCAATGTATCATTATTTTCCTTACTTTTAGTGAAAAAATTATTTTGTGGCAGAAATTATTGTTAAAACTACATCTTGTATTAATGCTTGATTACAGGTGTATGACAATCAATGGATTCATGAAAATTTTGAAATATAAGCACATCAAATATCCAATTCCAAGGTTCAATCTCCAGTACCAAAAAAAAAAAAATTATATATCCCAGAGCAATGTCACAGAATCATTCATAAAATTCCATTCTTTTGATTCTTTAGAGCCCTTCCTGAATTTCCTTGTTGTTTAAAGTTCATTCAGGCAAGAATCACTGGGTGATACAGTAAAGGACTAATTTAGGGAATGCACCTTATACAAGAGTGAGAACACTGCAAAATTATTGCCAAAATTATTACCATCTGACACTAACTTGAAGCTATATAGAACCAAATTCATGGTCAGATGAAAATCTAGGCATCAAACAAGGGAGAGAAGCTCAACAGTAAACTATGAAGACAAATCAGCAGCCACATCTGTCTCTAAATGCTTCCTTTTCAGGTGATACAATAATGTACAAAGAAGCTGTTGTTCTTCATCTTCCCCACAGAATGAAAAAAATGAAGGATTAGAGCCCAGAAAATCTAGACTCTTTTTAATCCTGGTTACAATTTCTGCCTCACTTTTGCCCTAAAAATCTATGACCAAAGCTAATCTGGGAAAGGAATGCTAGAAATTATTATTCTGTTGTAACTAGACTGACATAATACAAAACTCTCAGAGTGGGGAGACATTATTATTTAGAACACAACAAAAACAGCTCATTGTACATTTTTTAAATCAACTATCTAAAACTCATTGTTCCATTTTGACCTAATATTCCTCAGATATTAAATATGTAAAGTTGTTTCATTCAACTTGTTACTTAGAACTATTAGAAATAATTGCTGCTTATGTAGATTTGGCTTCAAACAAATTCATTATTGTTGTCTTTGATATTTCATAGTTTTTATTTTTCAATAGCATGTTTATTTGTTCATAACTGAGCCTAAACATATGAAAATTGTGAAAAAATAAAACAGGGTTAAAAATGTAAATACAATGCTCCCAGGTTTAGCTCAGTTGGCTAAGGGCCTATTCTGCAAAGATGAGGTTGTGAGTTCTATCCCAGAGGCAGCAAAAAAAAAAAAAAGTAAATACAAACCAAACAATTTATTAACAATTTTACTAGAGCCAAGTAAGTTTCAAGGTGTCAGAACTTCTCATTCCTCATTTTTTTTTATTTTAAAGAGGATAAAACCAAGGAATATAAAATAGGATAAAGCCAATCAAAACAAACCTGTGTGATACAGGATTTCAAAACATTATAAAATCAACCATAGTTGCCATAATATTTTTTTGTTGTTTTCAAAATATCTGTAGATATATTTGGACATAGTAAAAAACAGAATAAAATAGAATAGAAAAGAAACAATAAAAACAAAGTGATGAATTCAATACAGAACTTCAAAACAAGACAATAGTAAATCCAAAATGGCTACCATAATATATCCTTCTATCTTTGAAATAGCTGCTCATGCCATCAGATATAACAAAATCAAGTAAAATAAAAGAGAATAAAACCCAACCAAACAAAACAATAAAAATGATACAGGACTTCAAAAAAAGGCAAAAGGGAATCAACAATGGCTACCGCCCTCAGAAGGAGATACCCCCTAGATGCCACACTGAATACTGCTATCCTCTGAACAGATGATCAAACCACTGGCCCTAGACCTGCAAGGTCAGTGAAAAACCAAAACACCACAAGCATCAAATTGCATTTCGCTTCCATAGCTATCATCACAGCCTGTGTTTCTTCAGATCAACTGGTTGCTTACAAAGAGGGGAAGGGACTGGTACTTGTTTGCAAGCCCGCACACTGGCAGATTCCTGGGTCTGGCGGTCTCTATGCCAGCAGCGGCCTGCTCACTGTCCTGGTTCATGGTGGAAGTGGCTTGCTTCCTGATGGGGCCTTGTTCTCTCCTCCCACCTTCTAAGAATGGTGCTGACTCATGGTGACAGCCAGATCCAAGACTTTCATCCTTCACTTCTGATATGCAGTGATTCAGACACTTAATAACTAGGAACCCATGAAATTTGACAAAATTTGTAGGTTTTCCACAGTCATGCAAAGTCCGAAAAAGCTATAATTGAGTTAGCAATCATGTACTTACTTTGTGTTTTTAATTTGTATAGAATTTTTTAGACAATATATTAGGGAACCTTCTTTGGTTTTCAAAGAATTCAACATGAAAACTGTAATTCAGAAGGAGTCATTTGTTGTTCAAATTGTTATCAATAGTTTCTGCTAGTTTTCTATATCTAGTTTTCTGAAATGATTTAATGCAAGAATTATGATGTTCTAACTTCAAATTGTTAATTAATTTTTCAGGATAAAGCCAACCAGTATGAAAAAACTTTTGAGTTTACATATGCATTCATTTTCACTTTCATTTCCCATAGTTCACTATAACATGATTAAACAAGTATTACTACTAAATTAACTAGTGGTGAAAAAAAATAACTGTTAAAACAAGTAATTTATATCAAGGTATTGTTCCAGAAGAGTATTTGGAGCAAAGTAATCCAAATATTTACATAAATTTCAATAAGTTTCTATCCCATAACTGATGAATCATCGACATCTTTCCACAATAAAACTTGAAACTTTATAGAGCACACTTTATTAAATATTTTTAGTTTTTCATAACATTTTTAAAATTTCCTAGTTTTCTTTTTTTTTCTTTTTTAATTTTTAGGCTGATTTTCTTTTTAGTTGTAGTTGACTTTACTCACTCTTCGGTGTGTTTTTAACTTTAATTGTTAGTTATCAATTGTCAATGTCTACAAAACACAATCTTCATCTATCACCATTAGTACATAACTCTAAATAGAAATTCATGCTTTATGCCTTTCTTTGTTCTCTCATGCATATATTTTTTATGATAAACAGTCTATAATAATGTATCCCTATTATTTCTTTCCATATTGGCACATCCTTCTCTTCTGGAAGTGCAATAGGTAACAGAGATTCTGTCTGATTTTAAATCTTCAAGGTCAAGCACAGTATCAGTGTAAGACAGTATTTATTTGACTGAAGTTTTGATGAGTGACTGAATAATAAAGTACCTCAGGAATTAGAGACTATTTTTGGGTTTTTTTATTAATATTCACTTGGATGTGGTTTCATTTTATTTTATTTTATTTTTAAAACTTTTTTATTTTGAAGAGAATAAATCTAAGAGAATAGAATCAATCAAAAAAACACAGTGAACATGATGCAGAACTTTAAAACAAGATGAAAGGAAATCAATAATAGTTACGATAATGCCCTTGTTATCTTCAGAATAACTGCCCATGCCATCAGACAATAAAATAAAACAAAGCAGAACAGAATAAAGTCAATCAAATCAAAACACTGAATGTAATGCAGGACTTCAAAACAAGATAATAGGAAAACAACATTGGTTACTACAATGCCTTTTGTTATCTTCAAAGTAGCTGCCAATACCATCAGACATAATAAAATCAAACAAAACAAAAGAGAATAAAATCAATCAAAACAAAACAATGAAAGCAATACCAGGCTTCAAAACAAGATAATAGGAAGTCAATTAAGGCTCCCATAATATATTTTGCTGTCTTCTAAATGGCTACCCATGTCATCAAATATAATAAAATCAAACAAAACAAAACAGAATAAAACCATACTAAACAGAGCAATGAAAACAATACAGGATTTCAAAACAGGACCATAGATTAACAATGGCCACTGCCTTCCATTTTTAGATATTTCCTCACCTTTCACTTTCACAATATCTATTGTGCCTTTTACATCCCACAAACTCCCATGTGACTGAACCATTTCGCCCAGAAGCATCATCTCAAGTTGTATCCATTTACCTACAAGAGCTTCAAGGCTATCTTTCTTTATAACTGATTAGTTTTCCATTGTATAAAAATGCTGTATCTTTCTTATCCATTCTGCAGTTGATGGGTAAGCTACTCCTACCTTTTTCTTGTTCTCTGTCACATGAAGCATTGTTTCCTTTGACTTTCAGTCTATGAATTTTCTTTTGAGTTAAATGCGTTTCTTGTATAAAGCATACTGGTGGATCTTATCTCCTGATCCACTCTGCCTGTGTTTCTTTTTATTGGTGGATTGAGGCCATCTACATTAGTGGTTATGGCTAACACGCACTGGCTCATCTCTGTGATACTATTTTCCTGCCATTGACTTCCTACTTTTCCCCTCCATTCAATTGTCTACCCCACTCAGTGATCCCCCTCTGTCACTGTTTCTGAAAATTTGGTCATTTTTAACTTTCTCCAGAATGTCCTTCAGTATTGTTTTGCAGAGCTGATTTGGTGATTATGAAATCCTTCAGTTGTTCTTTGTCATGGAATTATCTTGTTTCTCCATTAAATTTGAAAGATAGTTCTGCCAGGTACCTCAATCTGGGTTGGAAGCTGTATTCTTTCAGGACTTGAAATAGTTCACTCCAAACTCTTTTTGACTTGGTAGTTTGTTTTGAGAGTCTGTCGTGATTCTAATGGGTTTTCCTTTATAGATGATGTGTTTCTTTTCTCTAACAGCTTTTAATACATTCTGTTCTTTTGCTGTATTTTGGGAATCTTGATTATTATATATCTGGGTGTAGATTTATTTTGGTTATGGCTAACTGGAGTGCTATATGCCAAACTTAACTGATGTCACATCCTTTTCTGATGTTTGGGAAGTTTTCTGCTATTACTTCTGTAAGTAGACTTTTCTTGTCATTTGTGTTGACCCCTGCTTTTTCACTGCCACCTAATATTCTTAGATTATTGTTCTTGCAGCCATTGAATTGTTATTTTCTGGTTCCTTCTTATTTTTAAGAGATCTTTCCTTTCACAATCATTAGCTGAATACATGTCTGCAAGGTCTGAAAGTCTATCTTCAGTTTCTTTGAAGCAATTTTGCCATCTTTCAATAGAGTTTTTAATTGCCTGAATATCTCTTTGAATCTGTTTCATGCCTTGTGAATCTTTTTTACATTATTCATTCAAGATTTTCCTTATTATCCTATGCTCCTGTATTTTCTAATCTATGTCTTCTTTAGACGTATTTGGAAATTCTTTTATTATGTTTTTCATTTCTTCTTTTACCGGAGATAGTATTTCTGTTCTAATTTATTTTATGGTCTCATGAAGTTGTTTCTTTACTTCAGCTGCCATTGTTTCAGAAAGTTCAGATGTGCAACACCCAGTTTCTTTTGTGTTTACATCTCCTGCACATGTGTTGGAGGCCAGAGATAGCCTTTTGCTTCTTTGTCTTGACATTTTCCTTGGCTCTTTCTGGACAAGAGGGAAGTGGAGTCCCAGGCACTTCCTGCATTGGCTACAATTTCTCCAAAGTGTAACTGTTTCTCTGGACCAGTGCTGTCTATGATCATCAGATGATGGCTATTGAGTGCACTGGTGTAGGGAAGGCTGCTGCTTTTCCCAGCTCACACTGACTACAGACAGTAGGAGGCATTCCAGATGGCCACTGATGGATATACATGGGCAGGGCTAGGCATTTTCTACAGGATCTGAACTGGTTACCAGCAGGAAGCATCTACAATGATGGTTGGTGTGTTCTTGGGGCAAGGCTAGGAGACTGTTTTCTTAATGTAGAAGTAGTGCCTTCAAAGATACATTTGAGGATCCATGAAACACAAGCAAAGTGATCTTTGTATGCCTATTAAAAGTAAACTACAAGAGAATGACAGCTCTACATGATCATCACTAATAGTGCCTATATTGTTTGTAAATTTGGAACAGAGGAAAAACCATCAGCGTGGGTAACCAGGGAATGTTTGTAAGGCTCATTTGACACACATCTCTTGCAGCTATTCACACTGTTTACTATGAATTAAAAAAACCAAATAATGGATTAAGAATCACTCTGTGGCTTAAATGGAACCAGAAGTTAAGTATAAATAGGATATGCAGAAGACCAATTTATTTCAAGTTTTTGATTTTTATTAGTCCATGTGTGCAGCACATAATAATCATGCTCATCATGGGAGTAGGCACATGTGCATAACACATCTTAATTTCTTTCACTTCTACTTCTTCTACCCTCTTTCCCTCTTTCCTCCATTTCTTAGTACCCAGCCCATTTACAAAAGACACATAAGAATAATTCAAAAGCACGTTGTCTGTGATTTGGATGCTGGATGCTGCTCCAGCAATTGGAGCATGTTTTATCCCAAGTAGAAAATAATTGATATTTGCACACATAGTGCTGTTTGCTCTGTTCAGGCTGCAAGCATATCCATGGTGAGAATGAGTAGACTACTTCCTAGATCAAGGATCAAAAAGGCTCAGGCTATTTTTAATTAATTAATTAATTTTTATTTTAATGGGCAAAAAGCACAGAAAAATCAAAAGGTAAGCAAATAAAAAAAAGCAAAAGCAACAGTGAATGTCAAACATTAACAACATCATCATCAACAGCTTTTGAAATCCTGCATCACTAATGTTTTTTTGTGTGTGTGTTCTTGTTGTTGCATTTGTTTTTCTTTTAATACACAGTTGAGTCCAGAAATAATAAAGATTATTGTTTTATTTATTCCCTGATTACTGTTGGAATAGTAATTTGGGCATCATACTCAATTCTTGGAGCAAATATTTCTTCATTTCATGCTTTTCATTTAATTTTATTATTGTCTTTATAATGATGATTCTTACCTGTTACTTGTAAGACTGAAAGGTATTGCATTCACACTTCAGAGATGGGTCAATGCAATAAAAATGTTAACCTTTGCTTTGTTATCTTAGAAACACATTCAAAAGTAAAATTGAGGTGGGCAAGAGTGTCCTCAAAAAGACTCTTCACTCATCATACAAATAAAGGATAAAATGCCTATATATATATAATATATATATATAATATATAATCACATATGATTCATGTGATGCATGATTTCATACTCTTTTTAAATACCATTTTGATCATTTCCAGATAAAAATATTTTTATAAAAAATTTTATGAGGTTTTATGAGGTTTAGATTTTAAATACATGATTTTTGGCTCAGCCATACTAAATAGTTCCATTTCATTGTGGAACTTGATTTTGCAGACACTTAGCCCTAAAAAGTATGTAAATAAGTAATTTAATATTGGCTCTAATATTAATTCTTCAAATGACTTTCACAGATAAATGCTTCCCTCATGAAATCTTATTGCAAAAACCATTTAGGCAGAGGTTAAGCTAAATCTATTTTAAAGGAAGTTCTTGTCTGTAGATAATGTGCTACAATGAAGTTACCATTTATTTTTAATTATATTAATTTTTGAAATTTTATAAAATTCCTAGGGTGCTATAAAACTAAGGTTTGTGATCACCAAGACTGACAGTTTACCATGTGGTTTCACAGATTAATATTACTTTTCAAGTAACAATTTTGCCTTTAAGTATAGCTGCATCAAATACGCTGAAAGACACTGTACTTCCAGTTAGGTTTAGAGAAAAGAAAAAGACTTTAATTCACCATTTTCTGCACATCTGTATATCTCTTGTAACCCCTTAGCTTCATTAATGAAATGTCCTCGAGGGCAACTAAGCAGTAGTTGTAAAAGTGTTATGACTTTATTTTCTTCCCAGAAGATAGAGTCTGTATCCTTTTCCATCCTTATAAATTATAAACCTCCACTGCCTGTTGCTGAGGTTTTTAACTGCACTGAGGCAGAATGCTTGGCTTGTAGGGTATTAATAAACACTCTGCCTGCCTGCCTGCCTGCCTGCCATTCAGCTGAGACATTAAACTGAGGTCTCATTTGCTTTCCTCTAGTGGCTGCTTAAGTAGAGTTAAAGATCACATCATGTTTTTCTGAAAGAGAGTGGGACAACCTCAGAGTCTTGACCTTCATTTTCAAAACATGTTATATACAAGTCTGAGTAAGTTGTTTCTTTGTATCTTAAGCTACCAACTTGATTTTGATCAGTTATGGAATTGTTAGAATCAAAACAATGATTTAAAAATCATTCTTCTGAAGACTTGAAATTATGAAACAGTGTAATCTCTTTCCATTTGACTTCCAAAACTGTAATAGGATTAGATATATGTGTCATATGATGAAATATCAAGTTTCTATTATAGTTAAAATTTAATTGTCCACAGACATAATAGAAAACGTCTTTCTAGAACCTTATAGCTAGTGTCTTAGTTACTTTTCTCTCCTGCCTGGGACAAAACATTCAACACCCAAAAAGAAGGAAGGAAAGGTTTATTTAGCTAACTGTTCCTGGAGGTTTCAGTCCACAATTACCTGGATGCAAGGCGGGTTGGCGTCGCACAGAGGCAACACTCCAAGGCAGCAGCCAGAGCAAAAGAAGGAAGAAAACACACCCCCACTTATTGTACCCAGGCTACCTGCCCCTAGAGTGGGTATAGCACTCACAGAATCTCTGTGCCCTCCTCTTGCACAGGATGAAGATATTTACAAAGTAAGAACCCTGACTCCCTGCCAAGTTCCTCAGTTAAACTTCTCAAGTTGACAAAATGTATCAACCATAACACCTAGGTAATGTGGGGCATTTTGGGGAGGGAATAAAGCGTCTCTCATTTGTAGGAGTCTAGGTGCACATTTCATATACTATGTTAGACCAGAAGCTTTAGAAGCACATAGATGACTCTAAAATGTGTAAGAATGTTCTCATATTGTTTCTAAGTAGTTTATAAATTGTTTACATATTGCTGAAGCAATATGTTCTTTCAAGTTTTATTCAATTATATAATATTGTGCACTATATAAACGTGTGGAATAGATAAATTGTAATTAAAAACTGAAATGGCCATCTGTTATTTGTGATTTCGCTTGTGTAGGTGTGATCTCACCTATACATAGAATACTGAAAGTCAAACTTTTAGAAGCAGAAATTAGAATAATGATTACCAGACGGGGAAGGAGTTGGAGAAAATTATGAAATGTAGAAGTATTGGTCGAAAGTTACATGATTTCACTTAGATAAAATTAATTCAAGAGATATACAGTTCAGTGTGGTTACTGTAGTTGATAACAATGTGCTGTGCTGTATATTTGAAAATATCTAAGACAATAATTTTTAAGAATTCAACCCATAAGAAATAAGTAAGAAGTAATGATTTAATTAGCTTGTTTAGCCACTTCACAACATATACAAACACTATATGCTACATAATTATATATAATACACCACATTTGACAATTTAAAAATTTATTTTTAAAAGTTGAGAAGAGAAACTACTGAAAGAACTAAAGCACATTTAAGTGAAAAAAAAACACATACCTTCAAAAATATAAATTTGATTCAGTTTTAAATCTATTAGTAATGAGAAACTGAAGAATTACAGAGACTAGATTTAGGACATGAAACAGAAAAACAAAAGTGGTTGCTAACTATGTGTAGTTTGCAAATTAATAGAGATAAATACCTAGAAAGCAAGTTCTTTGCATTTTATCTTATTCCCTTAAATATCAAATGAAGTGTTTGCTATGTGTTGCATAAGAAAAATTGTTACATGTACTCAGGATTGAAAAGGAGAAGTGCTATTACTTTTAAAAGATTGGGTTTATATTTTTAAAGAAGCTTCTTTCAAAGAAAACTCCAAATATTCAGAATTATAAAATCTAAGAATGGTAGATTTCTCTAAGCACTTGTTTTCTCAATAAAGACACAACGTCAGGCTCTTTGAAGTATCTCAGGAGAAATCGCTGAGTCTGCCTCTACAACGGTAGACCATCTCCTCTGGGTGTCTATACTAGCGGTAAGTTCTGTTTAACAACTCATCCGTGTCAAATAACATACTGTATTTTGCTTTGCCACCTACTACAGTAAAAAATATAAAGACTTTTTTCAATTTTATAGAATAAAACATTTTTCAAAAACAATTGAAGGGAAGTGTATATTGTAATTTCTTTGCTAACACCACTCGCCTTATCATGACTATGTAAAGAACTCAGTTTTAATTTATACTTTCTTGGATATTGCATCAAACTATGTTAAACTACTACCATTGAAGAAATAGGTCTCACTGGATTTTGGACTCACAGGTAGTGGAAAACAGGAGCAAAGCAGAAAAACATGTGAACTATCTTTTGTTTTCTCCAGATGTGTGTAATACTTGATTTGGAGCCTGTGAGCTTTATTGAATTCTTTCACCCCTTGTGTTATAACTAAATAATTATATGTCCAATAGAATGTTTTCTATTCTCCAAGGACTCAAATCAGGATGACATTAATCTAAAAGGAAGAAATAATTATCAAACTATTTTCACAAATTTTTTCCAGGAGAAGTAGTAAGGGAAGGATATGAGAGAGTTGTATATATAAAACTTGGGCATAATTTCTGCAACTGAAACGATAATTTTGACAGGCAAGTAGCTATTTCCAGTATAGTGTGGCTCTGTATAAAGTTCCCTGTGTATTGCTCATGGTGAGAAGCTAAATAAAAAACTGTAAGAGAAATAAAGCTAGAAGGAGAGGGCTCTGTACAACTAGGTTTTAAGTACTCTTATTATGACAAAATAATTTTTACTATAAATATTTCATGCTGTGTCCGATTTTTCCAATACATGATCTCCTGTCTTGAAATAAATTAGGGATTTTTTAGAGTTGCATTAATATTTTTAAACTACTGGAAGAAAAATGTATTAATGGTACCTTGAGAAACTGAGCAATGAACAATTTCTAAAAATGCCTAATTTAGGAAAGGTGTGTGCAGCGCTAAAAGCAATGATTCAACTCATTAAGCAGGTAGCATGAAAAAAAGTATCCATTACAATTATTTCTAAATAAAAAACTAAAATGAGTCACATGGCATCATATAGCCAAGTATATTAGAAATACGATCAAATTTTCTGTTTTCAAAGACTTTGGAAAATATTATGAAACATGGTTTTAGCCATGCCATATGCAAACACACACACACACACACAAATATACATATATATAATATGTATGTAATAAATGAAAAATTAGTTACATAGAAATATAAAATATGTTGACTTTCAGTTAATTAATTAAAGAACAAAAAACAAAGTGACTTTTGCATAATACCATTATTATAAGAGATGGCATAAGATGCAAGGCACTTATGTATCCTCTTTCAATGTATAATAGAATAATAGGCAGCAAGTATTGATTGGTTATAAGTGCACTGCTTTGCTTAATCTTTAAAGCACACCAAGAAGACACAAAGACATCAAAAGTCTCAATAGAAGTCAGAAATCTAATAACTGGAAAATTACAGACACAAACCTAAGTCATCTGAAGTCAGACTCTGTACTCTAAGCTTTCATTCTATCCCATGGGATAGCTCTAAAAATGTGAAAGTGGATATATAAAGAATTTGAAATAAATTTATCTCAAGTCCATTTATTGACTCTAATAAAAGATGGTTTATTATTCAGATTTTGCACTTTTTCTATTTTCCTGGGTCTTAAATGAAAAATGTATAAATTTAAACATGAAATTTAATTTTGAAGAATTCAACTTTTTTTTAATGGTTGAGAGTAGTCAATAAAACTCGTGATTTTTGAGTGTCTTTGCTAAATGTTCAAATGTTGGTTGGAAGCTTGTCTCCAAATGTGGAAGTACTAAGAGGTTACAACACTTAAAAGGTACAGCTTAGTGGGAGTTCTCTAGGGATGCTTTCCTTGGAAAGGATTGTGATCTTTCTGGTCTCTCTCTCTCTCTCTCTCTCTCTCTCTCTCTCTCTCTCTCTCCCTCCCTCTGACTCTTTGGCTTCCTGACTCCCACATGACCTCTCTCTGTGAGGTATACTCCTAGGATGATGATGCTAATTACCATGGATTCCTCACCACAACTAAGTCAATTCTGATGTCCTACTGTTGAATTCTCTGAAATGTAAGTTTCAATACTTGTTTTCTTATGCATTTCCCATTCCAGGTACCTCATTATAGTAATAAAAGACAGACTAATCTAAAGCCCCATTCTCAGTAATTCAAGATTCCACGTGTACTACTGTTCCGAATTCCAAAACTACATTGAAGAAAGAAACTTTCAGTTCTGTTTTTCTTGTAATTATTGAATGACAGTAGTGTCTTTATGGCACTTGCATCAAACACCCTGGAGTCATAGTGTCACAGATACCCTAAGGCTACACTGTGAATGTATAATTTGAGAAATGAATCTTAGCCAAGAACAAATCCTTCGTGCTCTCCACAGTTCAGGGTTGTCATATGTATCACAAATGCAACCCAGATCACCTTTTCTTCTGCTCCTCATTTTTTCACCTTTTTATTCACAAGCCAGAGCATGAAATAACAGGGAGAGGAATTACAGGCCTATCTGCTACAGTGTCATATGGGAGAGGGAGGATTGCACGGAGAAATCAAAAATCTAAAGTTTGTTATTCATTTCACCACCAATTAGTTTTGATACCCAAATTTTTCTTCCCTTGTAAATGACAGTAGTCATAGCTGTTCCGTGAGTCCGTGAGAATCAAATGATGTAGTATGGTAGACGTACTTTCTGAGTTAAGTGCAAGCTGCTCTTTTTGATGAAGATGATAATAACAACCACTTTTCAATATAATAACTCAAAAGCCATGAAATTCTTTTTCAAACAGTGTATTTTTGTGACTTCAATCTTATTATCAGCCTAAGAAAGTTGTAAAGCTAAGTGATAGTCAAAGGAGAGATCAACGTTTGGTCTCAACATGGGGAAGGCCTGGAATGAAGCCAGAAGCAGCAGCTGGTGAGGCACAGGGCCCCCAGAACACAAGATGGAACCCTGTTTACCTGCTTCTTTTTTTTTTTCGGCACCGGGGATCGAACTCATTGTTTACCTGCTTTTTATTCTAACATTTTTCAGATAGATAGAAAGGCACTTTTTCTATTTGTTCTGAATTTCTGACAGATTAAATATATGCATTTTAATTATGCATTTAAAAGATAAATTTGAGTGATTTGAGATGAAGTACTATCTTCCTCTCGTTATCCATTACAATGAATACATTAGTCTACTAAAAACTTACCTGCCCCAGAAATTTTATGTAAAAGAAGAAAATTTTCATTACCATAACCATTGAAATAACATTTAAAGAATATTAACAAAAATAATCTAGAACTTACTTTTCATGAGTGGATTTCACAGATTTCTCAATGAATTTCTCTTTTTAAAAGAATTTCATATCAGCAAAACATACATTTAAAAACATACATAGAAAATAGTAAGATTAGTTCACAACATAGATTTACATAATAACCACAATAAACATTCCCATAAGAATTATCCTAAGAAAACTTTTTAAATGTTTTGTTTTGAGAAAATTTATGTGCAAATTCATTTTATTCTTATCAACTAGTAGTTGTCTGACTATTGTTTTGGCTGAGAGGAAAAATATAATGCCTATGACATGGACTTTGAAAAGTGGTAAAGTGAGGAAAATATGTGGTAGGTATTCAAAACACAAGAGATTTGGAGCTGTGATTGCATATCTCAGTTCCAAAACCTAAGGCTGAATACTCTTGTAAGTTTCTTCTCCCAAACGGAACACTGTATTCCAATCACCAGGTCATTCACAACAAAATAGTTTAACTGCTAATTAACATGAGATGATAGATGGAGAATTATATGCTAATTAATTCTCTGTATGGCTGTCTTTTCTTCTATGTCAGTTTCATATTAACATATTAAAAAGAAGACTGAAGTAGGGTGTTTGCCACTTGAATTAGTAATCAATGAAAAGTTTATGTCAAAAATTACAAACAAAAATTAGAATATTTTAAAGATGATTGAAGTACACAAAATTACAGCAGAATATACACAGACATACATAAGAATAGCATTGTGAAATATTTTTGAAAGCATTATCATATAAAAATAGAAAAGATAAAATGGAATTCGATTCTATAGGATCCCTTCTGGTAAATCCTTAATTCAGTGGAGTTGAATAAGACTACAGTAAAAGGCATAGGTGTCAGTGTGACCCAGCTCCATCGCGCTGTGTGTTTTATAAAATTTTCGTAAGAGCACATCTTACAGCAGGGTCGGAGAACTCTCCAGGTTGTAGAGAGTGATGGCGCAGGAAGTGCATGGTTGTTGGAAGAGTGCGAATGTTGTAGGAATCCCTGGGGTAAGGGATTCCTACAGACAAGCTGGGCTTTGGGAGGCAACCAGAGGTTGAATAGTTTCACTACACATTCTCTCCAGAAGCTCAGCATTTTAAATTGTGGTCACTGTGCCTGGCTGGTTTGCTAATCTCTTCATCGTTGCTTCCTCTCAATTCTTAAGAGGCCACTCAGGTTCCCCTGTTTAAGTATCTCTCCGCCACAAATAAAAACTATCAAATGGATTTAAAAACCTCTGTGGTCAATCCTTTAGTAAAATCCCCACCATCAGTCTGTCTTTAGATGCCATTTGTCTACTTATTTATTTATTGCTTTCATGTATTATTCTATTTGGTCTCCAACATTTACAATTACCTAAATATTTTACAGTCATTAAAGCTAGCTGCAGAGCTTTAAAAAAAAATAAAAGTGACATTGTTACAAAAGAGTTTCTAGCAAAAATTTCCCTTTTGGTGATGTAAGATTGAAATGTGATGAATATAATAATTATAATTTTTCATTTGCAAAATAATTCATCTCTTGAGTAAACATTAGCTGTGCATACATTTTTAATAAGGTGAATTATACAACTCAGAAATGATAATGTGCACCCAACAATGCATATTATACATGGGAATGCTGTTGTTTTGTTTTGTATTAACAAGTGTTTATTAACTAACAGTTTTACTCAGAAAGACCAAATGAAAGTTCCAGTAATGAAAATGTGTTCTGTTTTAACACACAGAACTGGTACATATTCCAAGTTACAAATTAAGTTGCTACAAGCATCAAGGTAGATAGCAAAAAATAAAAATATAATAAAAAAGAAAGAAGGAAAAGAAAATGAAACTCATAAGACTGAAGGAGCAAAGTTCAATGAATGACACTGGGATTTAATGACATTGTGATTCTAATAAATTTCTCAAATTTTGTCCTTTAGTTTCTACATAATGTAACATTTACAATATAGTGGTTTTGTGAAAATTAAGTGATAGATAGTTCAAAAAGAATTGTGTCACGTATGGTGTAGAATACAAAGGACAATAAATGTTAGAAAATGATGTCTGTTAGTAATCCCTCATATTTAAAAGCAATTTAGAAATCTGAAAATTAATGAATAACATGCAAAAATGTAGTACTCAAAGTTCACAAACTTGATAGTCATGAATATTAATCAATGCTGAATATAATTAATTATGGCTAAGAAATCTGAATGTAGTTCATTGTTTCATTAACTACTCTAGACTGGTTGTATCTTTCTTTGAGTATGAGTTTCCCCCAAGAGCACAAAACTGAGGGATTTGAGCAGATCATTGGTTATAAATCTGAGTTTAACATTGATAGGTGGAAATTTCCTGGTTTCCTTGTGGCTGAGTTTCCTTACCTGTAAGAAGATGGCAAAATTAGTATTGATTTTTAAAGTTATTAAATTAGTTGTAAATAATAAACTAGTATCTGTCATAAAGCAAGAGTTTTATCATTGTTATCTATAAAATAATAAAGTACACATAACAAAAGTATCATCAGACTCTAGTATCCACATCATTTGGATTATATCTTCAACTCTTGTCCACAAAGCCTGAGAATGATTATTGGAATTGATTTGCCTCTGTATACTTATTTTAACATATACAAATTATAGACATAAATATGCACATTCTATATGTAAAAACTGCTGTAATTTAGATTCAAACATATTTAAAAGCATCAGCTTTAGTAGCGTCAAATTTAAGATGAGACCGTTACACTTAACGTGTCAATTTGACGAGATTAAGAGATTCTTGCTAAGGTGACTGGGTCTTAAAGATGCTCTACAAGTCAATGGATTAATTCACTGACATTCATTCCTGAATGTGCTGTTTGGAGGTGGGGACCATTTGGACATGAGTCACTGGGGGTATCCCTTTGGAGGGAGACTTACAGATAACTTTTCTTGTGCTCTGCTTCTGGCATCCGGAAAGTAAATAACTTTGCTCCACTGTGTTTCTACCTTAGCACCAATCAGCCATGAACATAAACCATTGTAACTATGAGCCAAAGTGTCCTTCTGTAAGTAGTAGGTATTTGGTGTTTTATCCCAGCAATGGAAACACTTACTAATACATAAATACATCCTACTAATAAGATAAAACATGGAATGGAATTATCCCTGGTTCAAGCGAAGAAGTACCAGGGGGTATTTAAAGTGACTTATACCTTGATATATTAAAAGTTCATTATAATTTTCATATTCCTATGTTTTCAATCTTCACTTTTCCCTAAAATGTATTTATCTTTTTTTAATTTACTCTCAAATTTAGCCATTTATTTATTTATTTGGAGCCTGGGATTGAACATCAAACTCACAACCTCATGCTTGCAAGGCAAGCACTTATGCCACTGAGCTAAATTCCTGGCCCTAAAATGTCTTTATTGTGACCAGTTTTTCCTTTTGATCTTGACAAATGTTCTTATTCTTGGTGTGCAGCTTTGCACATAGAGGGAACCAGAGATAGCTCAGAGAAATCTGGGTACATGTGTGAATATGAGGCAGAGAGGTATATTTGGGACAACTTCCTAGTAATATAGAATTGACAATAACTGTATATTTCATAAATACATCCTAGTGTCTGACTTCCTGTCAGTTTGCCATTATGATGGCAGCAGAAGACTCATCGAATTTCTTGAATCAAGTCATGTAATTTCAGTGCTTGCTTTGGCAGCAGATATACAAAAAAAGTCATATAATTTCATACTTAAATCAGCAATATTTGGCATTAAGATTCTAGGTCCTTTTCTCACTTCTCCCCATTCATTTCATGCAGTCTGATAAGAGTTGTCATTTTATTTCCTTGCAATTCATTTTCCTTTGTGACCCATTTCTCACCCTTTCCCAAAATACATTTTGACATATGTCAGGTTATGTTGCTCTTTACCCGCTGAGCAAAGGTCCCAATCCATATCCCTATGAAAGCTTTCTTAACTAGTTTACAAGAAGAATAGTGAAGGATACCAACATTTCCATCATGAACTACATGGTCATATGCACACATGCTTTCTAAATATCGACATCTTATCTGCATAGAATATACACATGAGCATTAAGAAATATAAACATTTTAAAATAACAGTGATTTTGTATGTTTATTTCTATTCTCTCCTGAACATTCCACTGAATTAATAAATTTATTCCCAGGAGATAACAAAGAGAATGGAGAAAAGACAAATAGCATACAAAGAGTTTCTAGAATTTTCTATAGTTTAAAAGCCAGAGTAATTGAAAATGCAGTAACAGAGATAAGGAAACTACAGAAGCTATGATATAATTGTTTATAGAGAAAGGCTTCTACAAGAAACCAATCAGTTTTCTACTAGAGCCCTATAACACAAGAATATTATGAGTCACAAAAACAGGGATATCTGTTTAGAAGCATAGCCAGGTGACTATACCTACTCCTCCCTCAGTTCTCCCAGTGCAATACAAAATGAAAATGAATGTGAAGAAAGTAATATGAGCAAGTATTTGCCTCTGGGATACTAGGCTCAGTAGAAAGTTGGAGAATAGGCCACAAAGAAGAATCCATAATGTTTGGTCCTGAACAGTGGATCTTCCAGCCTCTTCCAGTGTTTTCTGTCCTACAAGAGCCCTTCAATCAGATTTCTAATCCCATGGACAAGATCACAGAGTTCTCTGAAGAAAAGAAAAAAGAACTAGGATATTCTAGACAACTCTATGTAGATACTCTTAATGAGAAACAATGAGAAAGTCTATTCATGCTTTGTACAGGAAAAGTCAAATGTCACTCATTTGAGAAAAAACATGGGTTGAGAGGCAGAGACCAAAGCACACAAATGAAGGGAACAATCCTTGAAAAAAAAAATAATCATTTCATTAGTCTCCTAAATAATTAGATCTCCCACCCATCCAGTGTACTTTAAATTTAACAGTCCCACCCATCCAGTGTGCTATAGATTTAACAGTCCCACCCATCCAGTGTGCTATAGATTGAACAGTAATAGTCATGAAATGGGAAATGACCCTTGAAAGTTAAAAACTGGGTCACTGAATGTAAATGCTCATACTCCTAATAATGATAGCAATTGAAGTTTTCCATTATGATGGCAATGGAAAATCCATGAGATTTCCTAAAAAGCAAGATAAAGTTATTTTAAAAATATTACTAGAAGAAAAATTGAAATATTTTTGTTAGATGCTTAATCAAAATATCTAAAATCTAACTAACACATAAAAGAGATATCAACATTCAGTAAAATAGCCGTTAACTAAAGATGTCTACAAATGAAGCAAAACAAGCACTAATTTCAAACTACCTGAGAGTGACAGCCAGAAAAAACAGTGATAATATACACAAAGTCTATTATCAGACTTTATGTATTAAGTACCCATTCAATACTCTGCTCAGAACTTTGGGCAAATCACTTAATATCTTCTCTAGTCAGTTTCCCATCTGCAAAATGGGATTAAAAGTTGTAATATCTGTTGTCTTACTTTCTCATTAGTAGGACAAAACACCCAAAACTCATGATTTGAAGGAAGAAAAAAAATTTTTTTTTGTGATTCCCAGTTTGTAAAGGTTTTATTCCATAATATAATGGTTGCAAGGCGGAGAGGCATGCAGAGGGCCACAGCAGTGGAGACAGTGCTTATGGCTAGCAAATAGGAAGCAGAGAGGCAGCATGGAATAAAAATGGGTATCTAGCCCTCCAGATCAGGCCCACTGTGACCTACGTTTTCCTACCAACCTTCACTTCTGAACATCACAGCCAGGTATAAACCCATCAATAGACTAATTCGGTGATGAGTGTCATACACCCACGAACAAGTCATCTCCAAAAATCCCCACCTATGAGCCCCATGAATCCTTGGGGATATTATCAATGTAAGCCATAACTTCTGACTTGTAAGATTATGTTGAGGATGAAATTATCAAAATCCACACAATGTCCCTGAGTGATATTTTAGGTTTTGTAATGAGGATTGATAAATATCATAACTTTTACAAAAGCTTTAACCATAGTATCAGATAGAGTTCATATATAAAATATCAGATACTGGAATGATAAATTTAAAAAAAAAACAATCTTTGAATAAGTTTGAGGGAAATTTTTTTTTTTTAAATCCTGGAATTCTTCACCCTGCAATGCTATCATTTAACTGTGTGTATAGAACAAAGAAATTTTTAGGACTTCAGTTTTGCCACATTTTGTTTTGTTTGGGTTTGTTTTTAAATATGTATGTACTCCTTTTACAGACATGCCGTGAGGAGGTGGAGAAACAGAGAAATGCATGAAGGAACAAGATAATGGCAGACTGGAATCAAGAACTTCATCAAAAGAGAGTTATAGTTGGGAGTGGTGACACACACTTCTGATTCCTGCACTGGGGAGACTGAGGCAGGTGGATTGCCAAGAGTTCAAAACCAGACTGAGCTACACAGTGAGTTCAGTCCACCCTGAACTTCATAATGAGAGCGTCTCTCAGAAACAGACAAAAAAAAAGGAAAGAAGAAAGAAAGAAAGAAAGAAAGAAAGAAAGAAAGAAAGAAAGAAAGAAAGAAAGAAAAAGAGAGAAAGAGAGAAAAAGAGAGAAAATGGTAAAAGAAGTTCCAGGAAAACAAGCCTAAAGAAAACTTGTCAATAAATGGGTAGTAGATAACAACTCTATAGGACAGAGACTCTTAAAAAAAGAAATATAACTGGATCTATTAGAAAATATTGAGAAGAGATTAAATGTGAGTATGAGCATTGTGGAAGATTTACTATTAATGCGAACTAACTGAATTTTTAAAAACTGTGCTGTCATTAACTGTATGAGTAAATAACATGTAAATGAAAACTACCATTACAGTAATTCATGTCACTTATAAAATCATACCAAAATAAGTACTAGATGTTTATTTAACAAAATTTCTGCTATAACTCAATCATGGAGGAGAGGATATAGTGAGAGAAATCTTTTTTCTCATGGTAAGTTATTGTTAACTAATGTCAGACACTCACAAGCTAAGAAACCAGTAAAAGTTATAGGAGTTAGAAAATAGGGTGATAAATAATAGAAGGAAACACTAAACAAGTTTTAAAAAGTTACCACAATGTGTAACAGAGGTCAGGGAGGATGGAAATGTGTTAACAGGTTTTTGCAGGGCTATTTGCAATTTTAAATGATGTACCTTTATCAAACGCATATCATTATAATTTAAAATAGCATCTATATAAAACCTGCTCTCTGATGCAAGTCTCCTTCAGTTCTACAAACCTTTCACCTTAGCTAAATATTTTGTAAGTTACTTTTAACCACCTCTTTTCCTGACCATTTTTTAGGCTTCATATTCTATTATCCATTTCCTTTCTTCTTATTGCAGGACCTGCCAAAGAGCCTCCAGGTTATAACAGCAGATCTTTCCCATTAATGCTGCTGGCAGAGGTGACCAAAATATTCCTGATTGATTGAAGTTTAGTTTGCTAGTCCCTCACTTTCAGGAACACTAAATTCCTTTGCAAATTAAAAACAAACACAGCTGAACTATCTTATGTTTAATTTATCCTTGCTTAGATTAATGGAACTTTAGGTGATTTGGAACCCTTTGGAACTTTTCTGAAATAATTATAAAAGCTGTATATACTGGCACTAAATCTTCTTTAAATTATCATGGTAAATACATTATTCATTGCAAAACGTGAGATTTTTTGGAGTAGTTTCTATGCTTCCATGTTTGTGGCTACACTGAGAGTACAGACATAGGTGATAATATGTAAACTGAATTATTATAGTAAAGAAAATTGAAAATGCATCAATTTTTTGGTTCATGGCTTTATTTTTATTTTAAGAAACAAAAAATGATAAAAATAATACAGAATTTCAAAAAATACAAAATTATCACTAGTTAATATATTGCACATTGTTATTTTGAAAGTAGTTGTTCCGATTACAAGATTTAGGTATGCAAAAATGGTCAAACAATCAGATAATGAAAACAACAAACTGTTCTTTAGATATTGTTAAAATGAAAGGGGAAGAAAGTGCTCAAAAAGAAAATACATCAACTTTACTAGATTTGCTAACAAGACTTTGCCACAGCATTTTTTGTCATAAAATAATTTTCTTGGATTTATAGTGTCAGAAATATTGGGTTACAAGTGCCACAAAACATCTCAAACATAATAGATATTTGACTTGGCTAAAATGATGGTACCTATCCCTTTCCCCTCAACTATGTTAAACATGTAAAGGCTTTCTTTTGAGTCTAAAACTACAACTGCATTGTGAAACTTGTTTTTTGATTTGGTAATGTTTAAGAAACTGACTTCCTCATGTAGTCTTCACAATGTGTTGCAAAAAAAAAAAAAAAAGATCAGATATAATCCTTGCCCTATTTTATAATGCATATAACAACATGGCCTGGAGAGTTATTAGAGTCTCCTGCACCCCATACTTGTGTCATAAAATGTCTTTGTAATATTTATGTGGTCCTAGCTTTTAGACCTTTTTTTAAATATTTACTCTTTTGACTATAGTTATTAAGATTGCCTGCTGCAATTTATTCCACAACAGTGCCCAGTGGAACAATCCCACAAGTAAATTTCTAGATTATAATACTGTAGTTCCTCCTTTATTTTTAGGGTTCCTATGTACATTTACTGGAGAAAGTCTACATTTAAATGTTTTCCAGCAAAAGAAAAATAAGGACTAATTTCACTAATAAAATGACTTGATTCTAATTCTAAAAGATGTCACATATCTTAAACACAGGAAAGAGAAGTTATGTTCTGAGTTTTTAAGGCTGAAATATACAAATATTCTAGAGTCAGGCAAGAGAATGAGTCTGGAGTTTGGAAAGATAAAAAGGACCAGATATCTGAAGTGAGGAAAAATTAAATATAGTTTAAAAACAATGAATTTAGAGAATCCTTTGAGACAAATAGTTCAATAAGAAATTCAGTAAAAAAAAAATTGAGTACTGACATCTGACTTAGATAAAAGCAGTTGTCTGTCAAGTTTCAAATTTGTAGCATATAGTTGGGACATCTTTCAGTTGAGAACAAAAGATTCAATGGGACTGCTATTTTTACTACGCACAGCAGAAATCTAACCTCACAGATCTCTTACTGAGAACCGTGTGAACACTGCCTCATAACACTCAGACCTTTGCTTTGAGCAGCCCTGGGAGTTTATATGGTATACTATTCACCATGCCACAACCAGGCATGTAAAAATACTAAAGAGGGGGTGGCGAATTGTACCTGAATTACAGCCTAGTGGTTAAGGAAAGTTTTCTGGCAGGATAGCATCTTTACCTCAGTTAGTTTTACTGAGAAATAACAGCATGAAATACTTCATTTTTTTCTTAAGTGTACAGTTCAGTGTTATTAAGTGCATTCATTCTTCTGTAAACACCATCACTTCCACCCATCTCAGAACCCTTTTTATTTTTGGAAACTGAAACTCTACCCATTAAACAATAACTCCCCATTCTTTTCTAGTCGCAGGCTCAGTCTATATGGTTTGAGCAATTCTAGGGAATCACAAAATATTTGCCATTGTCTATCTAGTGATTTCACTTAGTGTCCTCACGATCATCCATGTGATAGCATATATCCTCCTTCTTTTTGAGGATTAATTTTATGTTTATGTTACTTTATTTATCCATTTATTCCTACAGACACATTTGGGTTACTTCCATGTTTCAGTTCTTGTGAGTAGGACTATCATAAATAAGTGCACAAATATCTTTGGAAATACTTTCGGGTATATATCTAGAAATGAAATGGTTGGATATTATACTAGTTGTACTTTTAACTTTTTGAAAACTCACATACTGTTTGTAAAAGCAACTGTACCATTTTATATTTCCACCAGCATATACTTCTTGATATTCTTCTCAACAATTGCAATTTTGTCATTGCTTTCTAAATTAAACATCCTTATATATATAGGATGATGCCTGAATTTTGATTTGATTTGTATTTCCCCAATAGTGATGTTTAGCAACTTTTCATGTTTATTGTCCATTTGTCTCTCTTTAAAGACATGTCCATTCAAATCTTTTTCCCATTTTTTAAAAATCTGCTTGTTAATTTTACTTATTGTGTAATAAGTTTTAGTTACTGCTTAGTTGCTGAGTTCCTGTTCTTTAACTCTGATTCCCAAAAAATAAACCTAACCAGAAAATAATCAGCCTTGAATACGACAGATCGACCATGCCAGTCCCAATAGCCTATTCTTGCCCTAACAGCTTTAGGGAAGCCACGGAGCCATGGAGCGAGAGAACAGTGCCGGCAATAAGTAAGGCAGAGTTAGGGGGTTGGGGCTGGCATTTTGATTTTTATAGTTTTCAAGTCTGATTGAAAACTTAGGTCTTATTTTGGGAAAAACATGTTACATAGTCTGAATATTAATCCCTTATCATATACGTAAAATTCAAATCTTTTCTAGTCTATTGCCAATTTCCCTGTGCTGTCATTTAGTGATTTTTGATGCACAAAAGTTAATTTTTTGATGTCTTATTTGTCTGTTTTTTATTTGGTTTTATGTACCTTTGAAAGTTATGCATAAAAAAAATCATCATCAAATCCAGTGTTGTGGGATTCGTCCTATGTTTTCCTTTAGGATTTTCATAATTTTAGTTTTTACGTTTAGGTTTTATTCATTTGAATTGTTTTTGTTTCTACTTTTGTTTTGTATATGGATTCCATCTTTAATCTTTTTTATTTTTTTATATTTTTTTTAAATTTTTTTCTTTATTTTTCCATCTTTAATCTTCTCCAGCTCCCTCACTACCACTTCTTGCAAAATGTTACCTTTAATGACACCAAACACTAAAACCAGATGTCATCTTCTGAATTCCACAGCGTCTAGAGTGATATCACCCTTTTCATTCCTTATTGCATGGATTTAAGTTTATTCTTTCCTTTTTTGATAAAATTAGCTAGGAGTTTATCAATTTTATTTATTCGTTCAAAGAAGCAACTATCTGATTCTTTAATTCTCTGTATTATTTTCTTAATTTTAATTATATTAATTTCTGCTCTGATCTTTATAGTTTCCTGCCTTGTATGGGCTTTGGGCTTGACTTGCTCTTGTTGTTCTAGAAGCTTTAGGTGCAACATTAGGTTGTTTATTCGTGGTCATTCTGTTCTCCTGATATGAGAATTCATCACTATAAATTCCTCTCTTAGAATCATTTTCATCGCATCTCACAGGTTCTGCTAAATTGTGTTTGCATTTTTGTTTGCTTGTATGTATTGCTTAATTTCTTCTTTAATTTCTTATGTGATGCATTGGTTGTTCCGGAGAGCGTTATATAATTTACATGTGCTTATGGAGTTTTTGTGGTTTATTTTGTCATTAATTTCCTATTTTATCGCCATAATCAGGTAATATGCATGGGATAATTTCAATTTACTAAGTAATTTGCATTTAGTTAGGCATGTTCTATGTGCTAGTATATGTTCTATTTTAGAGAATGTCCCATGTGCAGCTGACAAGAACGTGCATTCTTATGTTGTTCAGTTGAACACTCTGTAAACATCTACAAAGTCCATTTATTCACAGGTTTGGTTCAGTTCTATTAATTCTTTGCTTACTTTTTGTTTAGTTGATTTATCTCTTTTTGACAATGAAGTATTAAAAGTCCTTCATTACAATTGTGTTACTGCTAATTTGATTTTTCATGTCTGTTAATATTTGTGTTATAGAGTTGGGTGCTCCTGTACTTGGTGTATACATATTTATGATTGTTATCTCTTCCTCAGAAGTTTTCTCCTAACAAGAATGTAGTGGTCTTCTTTATCTCTTTTGATCATTCTTGGTTTGAAGTTTACTTTGTCCTCATACAGAATAGCTAACTCAGACTTTTAATGGGTTTCTACCACATGGAATAGTTTTCTACCTTTGACTTTCTTTTTTGAGTTTTTCTTGTACATGGCATATTGTCGGATCTTGTTTCTTGATCCATTCTGCAAGTCTGTTTCTTTCGATTGCTGAATTCAAACAATTTATATTAATGGTATAACTGATATGTATTGGCTTGTCTTTCACATGTTATTTTCCTGCCACTGGCTCACTAGTTTTCTTCTCTGTTTAAATGTTGGCCTTGCTTAGTAGTTTCTTTCTGTTGTTGTTCCTGGAATTGTGGTCACTTTTGTCTCTATGTAGATTATCTTTAAGTGCCCTTTATAATACTAGCTTGGTGTTGTGAATATCTTCAGTTGTTCTTTGCCATGGAAGTGTCTTATTCTCCATTAATTTTGAAAGATAGTTTTGCATATTACATGAATCTGTGTTGGAAGTTGTTTTCTTTCAGAAATTGAAATGTTTCACTCCAAACCTTTCTTGACTTGAGGGTTTGTGTTGAGAAGATTTTTGTGGTTCTGACTGGGCTTTCCTTTATATGTGGTATGTTTCATTTCTCTGACAGTTTTTAATATTCTGTTCTTCTGCTGAATTTTTGGGATCTTCATTATTGTATGTATGGATGTGGATTTATTTCGGTTATGGTTAAGTGGAGTTCTATAAGATCCACATATCTGTAGAACAGATTTCTTTCCCATGCTTGGGAAATTTTCTTCTATTTCTTCTACAAACTTTTAAAAATGTGATTTGTGTTGACTTCTAACTTTTCACTGACAACAATTAAACTTGTATTATTTTTCTTTTCCTCACCTTGCAGGTTTTGAATTGTTATTTCCTGATCTTTTGTTACGTTCAAGGGATCTTTCCTTTTATTATCACTAGACGTGACCTTATTTTCACTGTCTGAAACTCTGTGTTCAGTTTCATTCAAGTGGTTTTGCTAACTTTCAATGGAATTTTTACGTTCCTGGATATCTGTTTGAATCCATTTCATGCATTCTATTTTTTTTCCTATTATAGTTTCCATCATCTTCCTATCATCGCATATTTTTATCTATATCTATTCTAGATTTTCTGGGCATTTTCTTTATAATTGTAGACATTTCCCTTTTTTATCTGAGACATTATTTGTGACCTGATTTCCTCTATTACTTCACGGATTTGTTTTTTTACTTAGATTGATGTCATTTCAGAGATTTCAGTTGTGGGTCTACCAAATTCTTCTTTTCTATGTCTCCTACATGTGTTCTGGGTGGGCTAGAGTTCTGATATCACATTTTGTTCTTTGTCTTGTCATTTTCTCTCTCTCTCTCTCTCTCTCTCTTTTTTTTTTTTTTTTTTTGCTGCCTCTGGGATGGAACTCACAACCTCATGTTTACAGAGTGGGGCCTTAGCCAACTAAGCTAAACCAGGGAGCAATGTCTTGTCATTTTCTATGTCAAAAATTTTTTAGTTTGTCTTCCGTGTTGATCCCTGCAAGTTTTCATAATGGTTAGCTATATCACAGAAAGGAGAACAACTGATTACAAAAGATGTGACATCCTAGTTAAAGTAGTAAAATTAGAAATAACAATAGCCTCAAGCACAATTTAGAAAGTGACAACACTATGGTAATTATTGATTTTGTACTTTAAACCATAGGAACAGAGTCTATGGTTATATAATAGAACTGATTGTAAATTAGGAGTCTGTATGCAAAGTGTTTCCCCTTGTTAGAGTGGTTTTACCCTGTGATGGGAAAATTTGGTTGGATAGTGTATAAACCAAAGGCAATTGGAATGCAAGTGGAAGCCAGCTGGCAGACAAAGGAGGATCATATTAAGTTTGGGAAAATAGAGAAAGGGATAGAAAAGTAAGAATGAAGAAGTATTTGAAGGATAATCTGAATTTGGTTTGTGGGTTTGGGCAATGGGATTAGCTTTCTGTGGCTGGAGTTCTCCACAGCTGTTTAGAAAAGAGGAGGAAAAAACAGAAAAAAGAAAGAGAAAATAGAAAAACAAAAAGAGGAAGAAGAAGAATAAGAAGAAAAAGAAGATAAAGAGGGAAAAATGATAATAAAATAAATGAGAGAAAATGGAAGGTTACTGAGTCCTGGGTTCTTCCCAAGTTGGTTGTCAGTCCTGTGGAGACCTCAGTCACCTCATGGTTCACATTGTTATGGTTGCTTCATATTTTCCACACCACTAGTTTCCTGTCCATCTTGTGTGCCATTGTTGGGACCCTACTCCGTCACTGGCATTCACTCTGCTCTCTGGGCCTTCCCGATCATTTCACCTTAGTCCTGACAGTAGTGAGGGGAGAGCCTTTTCTTTGGGCCTTTTTGCATGATTCACCTGGGTTCCTGCTTGGTTCCCACATAGCAGTAGAAGTGATGGGAGAGATCACTCCTACAAAATGTTCACCTGGGTTCTGGTTTTTTCCCTCATAGATCAAATTTACCTGCTTTTTTTTTTTTGTCTTGTTAACATGTTAAAAATTTAACATCTGAATCAAATATAATAAAAATCACCTCTCCCATTTCTGAAGACTTAACATCCTTTTGCTATTATTTTTTTACTTTTCTATATTGTTTCCATGTTGAGTATCAGCAGGAGGTATAAGCCTATGTTCTTATTTTTTTCCTTTAGCCTTTACATTGGTATAAACAGTTTTTAATTTTTCTCACATATGCAACTATTTGTAAAAGTCTTTGTCTTTTCATAAATGGTTCCCAAAGAAGGAAAAAGAAGCATTAACAGTTGGAGGATGATACTTGCCTTCAAATGCTGTGGAAGTCATCTCAGTTGTGGAAACAGCAGGTCTCACAACAATAGGAGGAGGATCAGTAATGGCATTCTGTCTATTTGTTCCTGAGTGATGAGAAAAAGCAATCACCAGTCCCTGATATTTAGAGGACAGGTCCTTTTTTTACCTATCCTGTCTCCAGCAAGCTATGTGCAAGGTGCTTTGGGAACACACTGAGAGCTGCCTGCTACAGGGTTAGTGTTGTGAAAAATACACCTGGACTAAGAGCTGAAAAGACCTAAATATATCACTACTTACTTTTCATTCCTTTTCCAGGGAGCCATGAGTCTTAAATGGAACTTAGGTCTCTAGCATAATTAGCTCATATAGATTCTGTAAACGTACTGGTTTTCTACATTGAGCAAACAGGTTTTTGCTACTCTGCCATCTCCCCAGAATTCTCTCCTACTAATTGCATTTTATTAGCTTATTTTAAGATATCTATATAATAATATATTTCAAGATAGTACACATTTGCCAGTTACAAGAGGAGACAAGTCAAAGGGTATTTTAGATACATTTCAGTCTAGAAAGATGACTTTATATACAACAAATATCATTTTAATTTCACATGAAAGATTTCATTTATCATAACACTATGGCTTCATACTTATGCAGCAGAAGCTGTAGTTATGTTTCATGTATTTTCTGTTTCTTCTTTAACTAGAAAGAATGACTTAAATAGATGATTTTCTAACTTCAATCTCTATTTTCATCACTTGTAAGCATATAACTTTTACAAAGAAGTGTTAAAATATTAAATAGTTCCGCGATTTTTTCCAGTCTTTTATCTTTCACTTCTGTTCATCCATGTGCTGTCTGAATGTGGTTAGGAGATTGCATTCTACCAGGAATTTTTTTTTCTACCAGGCATTTGAACACAAAAATGGAAACCACACATACAGGTGGTAGAACACTGAACTCAGAGTTTCCTGGATTCATAAATGCCTTATAGAATCATTCTAGATTCCCTATCCCTGGAATAATTTCAATAGTCAAAATAATATATTAATTGATATGTTTTAATTTTTACCAAAAATTTAGGGAATATGTAGCTAGAAATGTCAGAATGCATACCAGGTTCAGTAAATTTCTAAAGACCTGAAAATTGAGTCATACTGAACTAAAAATATTTTTATGTTTTCTGTAACACAGTTTTATTTTAGAATACATTATGTCCCATTTTTAAGGTAGTCTAAATATTTAACTCTATTTAGAAGTATGTTTTAGGAAAAATCATGTAAAAGTACTTGTGTTTTACGATACAAACTAATACCAATCACACTTAAAAGATGTGGCAAGAGGCTAAATTTTAAATCAGAACAACAGTGCCATTTTGAGCAGCAATGGGAATGCCTCAGAAAGATTAGGATTTGGGTACTAATTTGCAGACAGGGCTTATGTTTGGATTAGGCTTTTACTTCAATTTTCCTTTATGGATTTAGGTGAAGCTTTTATTAATCACTCATCCTAAAGAGGGTTTGACTCTGTATGGAATGGAACAATATGCATATTTTTATTAAATAAGCTCAAAACAAATGAAAAATCTGTGAACGACTCTATTACACCTGAGTTTTCTACTTCTTAGATTCCTACTACTTTTGAAAAAGTTGTATCACTTAGAAGTCTGTGTTTTATTTCTTAGGATGAATCATTACATTGCAAATAAGGGTGCCTGATTAAAATTTGGAAGGAAATTTATTTTTAAATCAAAGTCTCAGATGAATTGTATATAAGTGTGTAGACATAAAGATACACTATGAGAACAGTCAATAGTCAAAGAATTTAAGACAATTTTTTTTAAAGATTTGGGGACTGGAACAAAGACTTTGTACATGCTTGGCATGTACTCTATCACCAAGTTACATTCCTAAATCAAATTAATTATAATGTACCTATGATAATGCAAATTTTGATACAAATATTGATTTCAATGTTATGCCTCACCCAATTGGTGACTTAATGCCTCCTGTCCCACTTTCTCAAATGAGGATAAATGATATGCAATACTTCATATCTTCTCTGTAAAGAGATCCAGCAGGATAAGGCCAGATTACAAAGGATCGGAACTGTCTCTTGGGAATCTAGGGTCGGCAAATGATAGGACCCAGTTTTCTTAGGTTCAGTCTTCCTGAATATTATATGAGCTTTAACTGCCTTGATAATTTTAAGCATCTGCTACTCTCCAGAACTTTCCATTCACTCAAGACCTGGATTCTCCTTACAATTTTTACAGGACACAATTGCAGAAGTACTAAGATGCACTCAATAATGAGAACAAGAATAAATCTTGATCTTTAGATGGAACTTGGGAATTTCAGCAGGTCAGCTATGTAGGCAAGTTGCAGAGAGTTAATTACTCTGAATTGGTGACTAAATGTTGAAGCATTATGGCATTATGACAGACTGACATGCTGCCCACAGAATATCTCTGTGAATTCTTTGTAAATACATATGAGCAAGTCTGCCCGAGTAAATTTTAATTACAGGGTCCTAACAGACACTCATATATTCATGTTTTCAAAAAGCTCAACCATAGTAAGTCTCATGGTTAAAAAATTTAAAACTATTAGTTAAAATTATATTGTGAGTAAAGTTTGTCTTTCCCCATGATGGCAAATCCCTTAAGGTTTTTAGCCTGACCTTTATATTTTCTTTTGATTATTCAAAAGTAATAAAGACCATGATGGATTTATAGTGCCTCTTTAACAAGGATGACTCAGTAATTCTATCTTTATCTTATAATGATTTCTCAGCTTTATAAATATGAGTAACTCTGCTCTGGAATAGAGAGTACTGTGGTATAAATGAAACAGAAATGCATTGTATTGATGATTTATATTTATTATATTTTATTGATAATTATAGTTAAAACTATATATCCAACTAATCTGTAGATGTTCATTTCCAGCCTAGATCGACAGGTAGATTGACAGATGGACTGTATAAGCAGCTCAAATCTGTGAACTCTACACAAGAGAACAGCACACAGTGAAGAGAGCTTTCCACTACCCAGAGAGAAGAACGAAAAGAATGTGGAGTCTCTTTACCTCAGGTTCACTGCTGACAAAACAATGTCTCATGAGTTGAGTGGCACTAAAATTATAAGGTAGCAATTTACAGACCAAATGGGTATTACCAATATAACAAGTCAGCAAATGATATAAAGAATTTGCTGAACATTTAACAACAAATGAAAAGCAATCTATAATGCAGTCTATAATGGAGAAGAAGAGATGAGAAGAGCAAGTAAAGGTATTTAAAGGAACTTGAACACTATCCCTAATCCTGGTGACTTCTGAAAAAAGAGAGTCCATTAATCTTGCAGTCTTAAAGGAAAACTAAATAGTCACATTACTCAGTAACAAGAAACTGAAGGAGGAAGAATGGTAAGTTATATGCATGAACATAATTGGAGATTCTTGCAAGGAGTGGTGAAGGATAATTTCTAACATAACAGGTATTTCATATTGGCCCCATGGAACACTCGTAGGTATTTAGAGGTAAAACATAACATAAATGTGACTATGCATGTATTCAACAGATAAATATTACTGACATATTAGTGATACTTTGTGAAATTAAAGCAGCATTTCTTAAGCAGTGTTGAATAATTGTTTACTTTTTACTCGCTTTGTATCAAAGGGGACTAGAAGATTGAGGACATATACAAAGAAACTTCATTATGAGCAAAATTGTGTTTATGCAGATGTGGCTCTTGAAATACAGTAGTCTGCTCAGATAAGAAACTAATTTTTTAACACAAGTAAGTCACACAGAATACTCTGGTACAGAACAGATTTTTCTCTGTTGTCTTTCCATCAAAAAAAATCTACGAGCTCTATAATTTTCATAGTTTTGTTTTCATTGAACTGCTGAAGCTGTCTTTTAGCATTGTACACTGTTTACTATGTGTACAAATTACAATTACACTTACAATAGCATGTTTTGATATGAAATAATGTTGGGCCCATTAGCCACTATTCTTCAATTTAATTGCAAATGACACCATCAGTAGATCTTTTTTCTTTGCATTATCCTTCTTACACTTAAAACATTTCCAATTTATACATTTTGTAAAAACCTATGAAAGTGATAAGAAGGGCTGTCTTATTAGCTTATTTTTTAAAGCGGCAGTGCTGCATTTGGCTTGATGCACTTGGAGATCTGTTTTCTTTGCCAAATTGCATAATTGTGATCTACAATGTATTAATTTTTTGACTTTGTTTTTGGTGAGCAAAATAAATGTTGTTGCTAGAAATGTGAACTCTGGAGACAAATGGACTGGATTCAAATTCTGAACACTTGAAGAATGTGACCTTGAATAACTTTAACCTTGGTGTGCCTCAATTTTATCATATCTGAATTGAAGATAGCACTAAAAAAACCAATCGGACTGTGAAGGAAATAAACATATTGACCCTTGCAAAGGGACTATGAGTGTCTAAAATTGTGTTATATGCATGTTTATATCAAGTGTTACAAGTTTACATAAGGCATGTAGTACTTTTTTTTTTTGGTACTGAAGATCAAACTCAAAACCTCACGCTTACCAGACGAGTGCTTGTACTACTGAGCTAAATTCCCAGCTAGTACATAATTTAAATAAAATACACTTTATATAAGCTTTTCATGACATTGTTTGAAAACAATCTTTTGTTTCTTACATAATGATTCATTAATTGCCTAAGATTGGGGGTTTCCAATATATTGCTACTACAAGCAACATTAGAATAATACATATGTAGATATATATTTTGCACTTCTATAACTATTTTAGTTTATCTTTGTGAAATTTTCAATCCCCAAACATATATATTTTAAGGTTTAGATGCTAACTATCAAATTTAGTTTTTACTGATTGTGCCAATTGGAATTAAATTTAGTTCTTACTGACTGGTCAGTTGTGCCACTGATACTTTATATAAAAGAATATTTGTTCATACTCACAGGTTCACTAATTATCTTTTTAATTTTACAATAAATTTTGGTTCACATAGAATGCAAAATTATTTCAGAGGAGCTTGTGTTTTCTTCCCTCATATCTCTGCATGAGATATATTCTTTGGAATTTGAGTCTGTTAATTAGGTATCAATCTGCCTCAATGGGTACATATACCAACCATGTGATAAATAACCATTTACACAGTATTCAATTATATGGAGGCACATTGCAAAGTAAGTATGAGGATTAACAATGAATGCAGTATCATATTGATAATGTTATGCTTAATCCTGGAAATCATACTATAAAGGAGATACTGAATCATAAAGACAGTAAGATAAGTAAGAAATAAGAGATATAAGAGAAATACAGGATAACTATACAACAAAACATCTGAAAATTATACTTTCAAGAAAATTACATGACTTTGGAAGAAGTATAGTTGCATGGAAAACAAACATTATATGTTATTCAAGGCATGTTATGTGCTATAAAATATATAATTCTCATTATTATATCATCATGGGTAGATCTTTAGCAATTAACAGATTACTGCCTTCCATTTTAAACCAAAACAATATTAATGAGAGTATTTGTCACTTTCTTATTTCAGAGACACAATACCTGATACCCACAGAAGAAAAGATTTATTTAAAGGAAGAAAGGTTCATTTTGGCTCTTAGTTACAGTCCATGGTTGACTAATTCAAAGGCAGAAGAAGCACTGCTCACACCATGGCTACCAGGAAACAAAAAGAAAAGAAAGAAGCCAGGGAAGCAGATGTGCATTTCCAAGTCTCTTTTTCAGTGATCAACCTCTTCTGGCCTGGCATCACCTTCTAATAGCACACTCAGCTACTGAACTCACAGGCACTGAAATGATCCAGTCACCTTCTGTAGTCTCCACCTGTGAAATGCTTTTTTGAGGCTTTTGTAGAACATTAACCTATAACAATGAGACAATGGCATAATTTTTTTACCAGTCTGACAATGATTTCACGTAATTTCTGAGTAGTAAAACATATTTGGAATAGCACCAGACTCTAAGCCTTGTTGATGTCGAAACTTGGTGACTTCACTCACCACCAGTGTGGGCTTCCTGAAAGTCATTCTATGCAGAATTGATAATTGAGGACTGTCAGTATCTTTCAGTAGAGTTGGCAGATGGCTGTACTAAATATAGGGACTCTGAGGGTCACCAAAGAGTAAATCTGAGGGTCACCAAAGAGTAAATCTGTTATGCATCATCTTTCATCAGTTTCTGATTTAATCAAATTTACTGTAATACTAAATTCTTTAACTCAGTCTCGTTTCCAGAAATGATACAAAGATCTCCTTCAAAATTAATTATACAATGCTTTAATACAAAAGTAACAAAATAGGAATCTATAAGAATTCACCAAAAGTAATATCAAAATATTATTTCCAAGAATAATGAAATGATGAAAGCTTAGCTAGCGAATAAATATAATGGAACAAAAGATCATACTGAGAATAAACTTTAAAAAATTATTCCTGAGGAAAAGCTCAGGGAAATTAACAGAATAAAGTTAATTTTTATTTTGTAAAAGTGCACTTCCCTAATCTTTATACATTAGTTTTTAAGAAAATGCAAGCAAAAATAAAAAAGAAAAAAAGAAAGAGAAAAAATCAAATGATAGTATTTATGACAGAACACATATTCAAGAGAACTGATGAGCATAAGAATTTCAAATGAGTAACATACAAGACAAGGAGAATATTTCTCTTAAGATATCATATATAGGTAATCTTAGATCTTTATAATAGGTAATTATAATTTTTTTATAGCCAAGTAAGGTAATGGGTGGGTTAGAAGATTTAAGGAACTATCTGAACACTGGATAGAGCGCTGCTGTCAGACGGGCCTGGAGCTCCCACTGCCACATCCAGTCATAACTACATCTTTGAAAATTGATCAAAACTATAGAAAGTTTTTGAATTGCACCATAGATTAATGCAACTGAAATAATTTTTCTTAGAATATTTCAGAGTAGGGGCCGGGCATATAGATCTGCAGCAAAGTACCTGCCTGACAAGTACAAAGTTGTGAGTTTGATCCTTGGTACTAGAAAATAAAAAATAAAAATAAAAATAAATTTAAAAAGAATATTTCAGAGTAAAGGGATGAAAGCTTTACTATGTACTCTAGAACTTATTGTACCTTTTAACCATCACCACTTGGTGGACTGGTCTACAGTCCACTTGGTGGACTGGTCTACAGTAAGACAGACTCACTTTCCTTCTCATGTTTTTCTTTTCATATGAGTTTAAAGTCCATCCAGTGGTGTAGCAGAATGTAACTCAGTTCAGCAATTGCTGTAACCAGTTTTGATTCACTTAAGAATGTGATGTTCCTTTGCCATTTATTTCAGTGAGGCAAAGAAGATGCATGGCTATATCAAGCTACTTTGAATGACCACACTCAAAATTCTGACCAGAAAGTATTAGTTGCTGTGCTGTATAGCTCAGTTCTTTTTTTTTTTTTTTTTAACATTAAAAAAAATTTTTTTTTTTTCTTGGTACTGGGGATCTAACTCACAACTTCACACTTGCCAAGCAGGAGCTTATGCCGCTGAGCTAAATCCCCAACACTATGGCTCAGCTCTTATGTGAACATTTAATGACTGCCTATATTTGTCAGCTTTTTATTGTTATGTCCAAAATATGTAATACACAGCCAAAAAGATAAAAGATTTACTAGGTTTGCAGTTTTGCAATATTTAGTCTATTCCTGGCAACTCCAAGGTAGAAATACGATGGTGGAAAGTTGTGGTAGAACAGGTTATGATCATTTACGTATTTTAGGGTTTAAATGAGTCTTTCTCCTTTCCTCAATTCCATGTTAGTTAATTCAATGCCACAGAAAATGAATGAAATATTGTTCTATTTTTATAAGGGTACATTTCATGTACAGTGACCTTTAATGTACTAATGACCTTTCCAATTACTAGAACAAAATACCCAACACTCACAATTTAAATAAGTAGAGATTTAATTTGCCTGATAGTTTTTAGTATATTCAGCTATAAATACAAGGGGATTAACCCATAGGACCTCTCTGACCCAGTCTACTGTCCATTAGTCTCTTAATCTAGTCAACTTGACAATTATGTTACCTGTAGAATTTCATTTGGAACCAGTTTCCACGCTAATATAACAAAGTCAATCATTTTTGAAAAGATTAATATTTTAATAAGATGCTGAGACTGGCAAATTGAGGAAAATTTAGAGGAATTTCCAAGCTAAATAATTGGAGGAAAATGTTGCTTCATTTTTGTTTCACCTTCAGGATTGCTATTGCTCAATTGTTTTGTACCATCAGTTTGACCACAGAGGAAAAAGATTCATCTGTTAAAGACGTGCTATTTTATCTACTGAAAATAGTGTCAAATAAATCACACTATGTCCTTTGATACTGCAGCTCAAGGGAACAATTTCTTTAAGACATCAATATTAAGCAAACATACTTCTGGCTTTTTGGTTACATTCTGATAAGGTTATAAATAATAATACTGAGTCTACTTTAACCTAATAAAAATTTGAAATTAAATTTTTGGCCTCATATTTACTGGTCATTTCATTATGGAAAATTTCAAATACATACAAATAAAATAGTGCATTACATTCCCGTGCATCTATCATCAGTTTTAATAATTACCTAGTCTTCAGGTTTTGTTTTATTTAAACCACTTCCTACCCTCCCAATTTTCATCATAATTAGTTTCTTTATGCAAAATTTGCATATTTAAATGCACTAATATTACATATACAATTCTGATACAACTATGTAATTCAGAGCTCCTTAAAGGTTATAAAATATTTTTATTTTCACTTTGCAACCAATCACATGCATATCTCATGTTAAAATCTGAACAGGATGCCATGGCGTCTAAGTTGGTTTTCACATCTTCTCTGCTGTGTTTCAATTTTCTCTCATCTAGACATTTCCTACTTTTTAAAACTTAATATTATATTTATTTCTCTAACTTATTTTAAATATAAGTGGATAGATAGATTAAAATGGGCTTGTTTTTTAGTAGTTTGTTTTCAAGGTGACATATGCACATATTTTTAAAACAAAATATTTCTAAAACAGTTATAAAAGTTCAAAAATAATGAATATGTAAAAGGAATACAGGTACATATTATTTTAGAGAGTTTGCCAAAATTATATGGACCCATCATTTAAAAGTATATTGTTTGCCTTAAAGTAAATCCAAACTTAATTCAGTAAGAGGCTAGGCCTAATTTATTGTCATTTAGGAAAAAAAATTTGTATACTTGTAATGTTTTAACAAAGATATGCTAGAACCATTTACTTTCATTTTAATGCTTTACTCTTTGATCTTAAAATCTATACTTGTTTTCATAACTATATCCTTTTATGGCAAGGCATTTGATTTTGATTAATTAATACTTTTTGATTTGGGTCATACATTAACTTTGGTTCATTAATTTTTATAGTGTTTTATGAAGCTTCAAACTATGATGTCTACATAAATCCAAGTTTTAAAAGCTTACTTTTTTGCATATAGTATTTGGTTATATTGATTAATGATAATGAAAATATTAAAAATTCCATATATAATTATTGTTGAATACCAGAATCTATTCTAATTGCTTAAAATGCAACATTAAATTTTCATAGCAACTTGATTATTTCCATTTTATTATTTAATTTTTATTTTATTTATTTAATTTATGTATTTGGGTTTTTTTAGACAGAGTCTTGATACACAGTTCAGGCTGGTCTTGAGCTCACTCTGTGGCCCAGGCTGGGCTGGAACTCGCAGCAGTCCTTCTGCCTCAGCTTTCCTAGTGCTGGGATCACCGGTGTGTGCCACCACACCTTGCTTATTTCCATTTTATAACTGAGATAATTCCAGGAAATTTAAAGCTCAAGCATTCAGTTTGCAGACCTTGGTAACATAGGTTTGAGCCTCATTACCAATATTTATCCAGTCAATGACCTTAGTTAAGCGCTTTTATTACCCTTACTATGTATCTGGATCAAAATTAAGAGAAGGTTACAGGAACCGTTTTCTTTCTCTTTTGTATCTCCTCCTTTTCTCTCAAATGGTGTCTCTTTCAAGGGTTTTCCATGTTATCTCAGGCTTTATAAAGCAAGTATTATTTAGGTTACTTAAACTGCTACGCCTTGTGTCATGATTACAGCCTCTGAACCCTTCATCCTCAATGTGACCCTATTGCCGCGCATCAACCACTGCTTAAAGTCCTCTAAATTTTGTATTGCTTTTAAAAATCCACGGTTGAAGAAATTATAAGTTATGAAAAATAAACTTTCCATTTTTTTTCTGAAGAAAAAGCTAGTGACAATGTTAAAATACCCAAAATTAATACATGTTCTAGATTTTCTAATGAATACTTACTCTGCATTGTACTATGTTAGGTAAGTGCAAAAGTACAGAACCATATTTATTTAAAAATCAGATAAACCAATTTTTGCAGATGACTGAAAATATAACAGCATGCAGTAAAATGAACAGTTATAAAAATGAATTACATTAAAATAGTAAGAAAATTTTATGGATGCTTTTAATGGAATAAAAGACAACAGCAGATAGTGGAATACAAAGAGAGGAAGAAAAGAAATCTAGACTTGGCCGTGCTCCTCTGCACCACAAAGAGAAGCAAATCAGGATACTACCGTTCAGCTTTCTAAGCACGGGATATTTCCCAAGCAGTAGAGTGAACGCATCGAAATATGAAGAAGATAAATTTCGCATATAAGCTAATCTTGATCATACAGAAGAGAGGCTAATTCTGATGCCACAGAGGCCACAAGGTAGATTTCATGGACAATGTGGGTCGTTATCTGCCAAAAGGACACTGTGCTATGAAAAGGAATGGAAAAGTTTATTAAAATTATAAGGATCTCCCCCTCAACTCATGCATTTTTTCATTGGTCAAACACTCGTGTTTCACATTTGTGGTTTTTAGAATATAGGGAGCCACTCATTTTCTTAAACAGAAACTGAAGCCAGTGTTTGATCGTTTTCAGCTTCTGCCTTTGCATTTACCTGTGAAGCTTGTAAAACATATTTACCTTTATTTTGTCTTCTTCTCCTATTCTGTGAAAAATACAGACAGTTACACCTCTTCTCATTGCCCTGTCGTCCTACCTCTACATTGAGAGTAGTGAAGGCAAATTCTACCCTCCTCTATGCCCTTATCTGAAGATCTGGTCCTTGGAACACACTTCTAATCTGTCTTTTAAAGCTATCTGCATTCTAACAGTAACTCACCTAAACTTACATTAAACTTAATGAAAACATAATAACATACTATCTTTCCTTTTCCTCTGTTCAACTTCAAAATATATTATTTTAGGACATTTTTATTGAACTTGGCAAAATAAATCTTATTCAACAGTTTATTAGGGTTTGGTTGTGAGTCCTGCTGTTTGATCATACCTTTATTGTACCTATTATGCTAGTATTCATGTCTTATATCATGTGTGAGTCTTAAAGAATTTAGAACAATTTCACCAGAAGTTTATTGTTACATGGCCAACAATGAAGTAGAAATAATGTGGGAATTTTAAGATATTTTTTTCTTAATATAGCGGGACAAGTGTTTATCGTGTTTAATATTTATTTATTTATTTATTTATTTATACCCAGGATTGAACTCATGAGCTTGCGCTTCCCAGAAAGGTGCTTATGCCACTGGGCTAAATCCTCATTTTTACCCTTTTAAAGATTAAAAAAATAAAAAGTCCTGCATGAAGAGTTTTTGGCCTCTGAACATACAGGACATAAAGTTGAGATACATAAAATAAACATGAATGCCATGTTCTTTAGCTTACAGATTCAAATTAGGGCACATCAATTAATGCTTATACCCAAGTTATGACGTCTCCAAGCTTCCGTGTGCAAGGTTGCAAAGCATAGTGGGATTTCTAGGGACTCATTCTTGAAGCGAAGCTGTACTCATTACTGGGTTCAGCTCTTCTATTATTTTTGTTGATCTCTTCTGGATTCCAGTGAGTTTGAGTCCCATGTCAAAGAGCAGTTGCATATTCTTTTTTTGTTTGTTTCACGACCTTGCCAGGCAGGTGATTAAGCCATCTGAAGTTGTACTTTCTTACACTTCCAGTAGGCTACACGAAAACGCAGTGTCCAGGTAGATTGTCAGATCATAGCAAAGGGAGCGCTTCCATTCTTCTTCTGTGTACTCAGACTGTAAAGCTTCAAAATGAATTTAGCTCATGCTGACTATTCTTAGTGCATTTAAAAAAAAAATCTGTATTTGCATGTAGCTAAAGTAAACTGAAATTGTAGAAATTCTAGAATAATTTGCCAGTTGGTCTTACAATTACCTAAATTCTATATTCTGAAAGCATTTCCTGGTTCATTTGTGATGACTATTTTCTTGCATGCCATGTGACTATTTTGCAGAAACCTAGATTCTATGTTTGCTGGTTCTTCTGCCATCTCAAGTTTCCAAACAAGATTTATGTATCTGATTTTGGGATACATACTTGACCTGAGTCCCAACTGATCTTTCATTTCCATAATCACTGGAGGTCTTTATTTGGTTTTATTTATTTTTATTTTTTTGGATAGGTCTTTAGAGATGTTTTAGCGATTTAAAAAAATAATTAAACCTAGAGAGGCCAAATAACTTTTCAGCTATATACGTATTAGCTAAAGACAGAGTTTAACAACATCTTTATACTTCTTGATCCCTCTGAAAAGTTAAATTCACACGAAGGTTAACAGCAAAATAGAAACAAGATAGAATGAGGAGAGAAGGCATGTTGGGCCATCACCTGAATTTGAGGTCAGCTTCTTGCACATGGGGGAAGAAAACAGCAAATGGGAAAAAAAAAAATCTTCATTCCTAATTCACAAAATTTTTAAATGCCCATTAATTTAAGTGCACCAAATATACTTCTTAGCATTAAAATGTCAATAGATCAGGATAGTCACTCCAATTCATTTTAAAAACTAGTTTCTACAAAATATGGTATTTAATTTAAATTGTACCTTATTAAAATATTATGATTAATATTATGATTGAGCTTTCATGGTACAAATATCAAAATTTCACTCAAAATACATGGAAGAAATAGGAACTCCTGCCAGGGTTTACTTATGCAGCATTGTTAACATGAGCTATTTCCCTCTTCCTCACTCATCCTTTTGTCTTGCAGTTTCTACCTTTTTTTAAGCCTTGAGCTTTTCTAGGAACTTCAAACTATTTATACAGATTCATGAATAAGAAAATTAGAATAAAATTGTGGTGTCTATGCTCACCTTAGCCAGAAGGATCAGAAACACTTCTCAAAAATAGTTTTACAATAAAACATGATGACAAAGTAAGGTCTTTCTCATGTAATAAGCCCAATATTCTGCCACTGACAATTTTTGAGATCAACAGGGAAGGAATTTAAGGAACTTGCTTTCTTAGTTGTTTTCATCTGCTATTAGTGGTTACCTTAACACCTGTGTGAAAACAGTTTCTCCAATTACAAATGTAAATTTATGTTCTCCCCTACACACAGTAGATAACAGACATGTTATGCACTGAAAAATCACATCAATATGTTTATGAAGGAAAAAAGTCCAAAAGGATCCAAAATTTTTAAATCTTCTAATTGAATTAATTACATATTCTATTTGATTGACCTGTTATTCTACCATCATTCTACTTAATGAATCTTTTGTAACCCATAAAGTTAACAATCGTTCATAGAATATACAATTTTAAAGTGAACTGCAATGATTGAGAAACAAAATATATGTAAATCCTTATTCAAACAGTATTTGCATGCACATTTATAAACATAACTGTTTATGTATAATATACTAAATGTCTATGAACAAATATAGATGCAAGAATGGATTTGATTATATGGCTATCAACCCATAAAACATTCAGTGCACATTATACTTTATGGAATATATTTTGCCTGGATGAGTTGAGACAGATTGTATAATAAAATGAACATGGCAGAAGTAGGTTTTAAGTCAGGAAACAGAACAGTAAGCAATTTCCTGAGTTATTTAAATGCTTTCAAAGAGAGATGTCATTACATACTTCAGTTACACTGGCATAATTATATGAGTATCACAAATAACAATGTCTTATGGAAAAAAACAGAAGTTATTATAGAAAAATTATTTCTCATCACAAATCTTCATTTAAGCTCAGGTAAACACACACAAAAGGAGTTTATTTGCTATCAAAATTAATTCTAGTCATCTTATCATCAATTATTACTATTCCAAAAATTTATTTCTAATTACACTTTTAAAATTCTAACTTAGCTGGAGATTTAGCTCAGTGGTACAACACCTGCCTGGCAAGTGTGAGGTCTTGAGTTTAATTCTTGGTACCCAAAATCAATAAATCAATAAATCAATAAATACAATTTCAACATAGTCCTGGTAATATTGTACATGAAATGTACAATGGCAATATTTTAGAGTTAAATTCGACTAATATTTTACTTGAAATTATTATAATTTATAAAGAATTATAAAACTATGATATATACTAAAACTATACATCATAAAAATATTCTTTGTACCAAAATTAGATATTTGCCAGAATTCCAAATTTGTTCTGTAGATATCTATAATTAAAAATGTAGAAGATGACAAATGAATATTGTTTCTACTCTAATGACGATGTAGATTATCTGTAAAACCATAATTTTTAATCCATAAATATTTGAAGCCACAAAGCAAACAAATGAAGTGATTTCCTTAGGAAAACAAAACCATCTGAATGTGGGCACAACGTGTGAGTTGTTTCACCCTTCAGCAGAGTTCATTCATAACCACAGTAAGAGGAGGACAACTGAAATTTTAGTGAATTTGTAAAGACTACTGAAGACCAAAATATCAGTTCCTTGGGAAATGATGCTTTGAATTCAAGCATGCTTAGGAATCCTGGATATGAAAGGATTCCACATGTAATCACTGACTCTTTTTCATTTGCCTCCACTAGATGATCACAAGAGAGACGGTGAGGGCAAAGGCATGGAGAAGCTCCATACGCTGATGCATGGAAGCTTTTTGAATATGAAGCAGTAGCTCCTCAATACTAGGAAAGTGGAAAAAAAAATCCTTCTTCTAATTCTAAGCAAAGGAGACAGTTGTTGCAAAAGTAATAGAAATAAAAATCATCTGCTGGAAAAGTAGCTGTTGCTAGAAAAAGTGGAAGAAAAAGCCATCTACTTCAAAGAACCTTCTATCTGTACTGAGGGGATAAACATAACAGAAAATTATACCTTACATAGTACAATGATCACCTGCGGCTGGGATGCAGGCAACTGGGTCACCAAAATTGCCATGACCAGAAAGGTCCTGAGAGGGGGAAATGAGAGATTAAGAAAAAGTAAGACACATAGAAAAAAGCTGGGATTCGGTGGGACCTGACCTCTCTGGTGAAGATGCAGCAATAACCCAGCCTTTTGGGTGATGCTACACACACACAGTGGCCTCTGCATAACCCAGAACTAGAACAATGGCAACCCCATCAGTGGACTAACTTAATCACATATCTTTAATCCCAGCTTTGCATATTTAATTCTATCATCACACCCTGTAGACCAAGACATCTCTGAAAAACTCCACCTGTGATCATATGAGGCTTTGTGGGGCATCTAGACACAAGACTTTGCAGTATATTTTAGATCTAAACCGTAACATTCTTCTATTGGTACGCACAAATCTCATGTACATCTCATTAGGTGTAATGTGTGTAATGTAATTTTAAGAGTCAGCAAAGACAACAGTTTCAGAAGTACTTAGATTCAAGCCAAAAGTCTACCCTAAATATCAGTGCAAACTCTTTAGCTATAGCCCCTTTAAAAAGAAAATTACTCCCAACATACCATGGCACAAGTAAATATTTTCATTCCAAAAAAGAGGACTGAAGATAGGAAGTGACAAAACCAGAATAAGATTGAAATCTTGCAGGACAAACATTAAACCCTGAGTTCCATGTCTAGCACCAGGGCCAGGCTGTAATGTGATGTGAGCTCTAAGAGACTGGGAAAGCCAAAGTCTTTTGCTCTTGCCAGTTGCAACTCACATGAATTCCACCTTTGTCTGACTGCTCAATGCTTGCATCTTTTCTCAGCAGAGGATAATCTCATCTCAGCAGATGGTCATTCCATCTTCAGTTTGATGGGGTTTCCATGGTACCCTCAACTTCACTCTGACATATTCATGCATGGATCTTTTTATGGCTCCTAGTGAGGATTATGATCCTATTACACATCTTTACCTTCCTTCTCAGCCTTTTTTCTGAAATATGGGGAAAAATTTCATGACCCCGTAAGGCTTGTGTCCTGCATCCTTGAAAAACCAGTGTCACTTGAAGGCTGCCATCAACGTGAGCAAGGGGCAGTCCACCTTGGGCCATGGTTATGGCAGAATCTAAATTTCTTGATGGCTAAGTATGGTGAAATAAATCCCAGAGAACCAGTTCCCTAAAGATCCCCTGAGCAGAAGTTTCAGTAACTTTCTTCTTTAATAAAATACTTATACTTTTACACCTTTTAATGTAAGGAGTCTTATTGATTCCTAAGGTGCCCTCAAGACATCATTAGTTTTGTCTCTGTGCAAAGTAATTAGTTCCTTTTTTGATGGTGTTAATCACTTCAGCAGCCATATTATAGGACCTCCTTGTGCTCCAACTCACCATTTGGTTTATTCTGGGTCAAATGTAAGTTTTTCATAATTTATGCTCTGCCTTTCTGCCCCCAATTTTCAGCACAACCCTGACTATAAGCATACATTATTACCCATGCCTAAATTTTGGGATATTTTGTAATTTCAATCACCAGGTCAGTTAATTTACTGTCCTTAATCTTGGTTTCCTGCAAAGTTAAAGCCCAATGCAAACAAATCTACTGGAGTATAACACACAGTCCTTCCAGTCCAGTTTCCTTTTCAGTTCCCATTCTCAGCAGAAACTTCATGACTCTAATCTTTACTGTCTTCGTTCTTCTCAGCATTTGCTCCTCTGAACTCTGAGCATCATTGCCTACCAGGAACTGTTCCGAAAATTCAAGGGCTTGGCAGTAAAAAGCAGCTTATTAAATAGCAACCCGGGAATAGAGAAGGGAGGCTAAGGAAGGAGGAATCTTTTCTAAAAACATGCCTCCAGTGATATATTTCTTCAAGCAGTCCTCACCACTCAACAACACTTTTAGCAGTGAACTCATCAATGAATCAATTCTTGAGCATCTTCTCCCATGATTCAATGACCTTCCTAAATCCCCACTTCTGAACACGTGGAAATTTTGAGGAACATTCAAGATATAAACCATAAGTGTGTGCCAGAAGTTGATGGTGGAACATGGAAGGGATAAACTAAGACAAACCTGCTAAGACTCCAGGATTTGTACCATGTGCAAGGCAGCCCAAGCCCAAGCCCACTCTGGAAGTTATAGCAACAGCAAAACTGAAATCCAGGTCAGCTAATTGTGAGATTAGCTTTGACCTCGACAAACTATGTCTGCAAAAGTAAAGGCAGGAACCATTTCTGGGTATAAGTACTGTTTATCTTTATTTTCAATATTCTGTTATACTCAATGTCTAGAATTTGGTAAAAGAATGAATTATGATGTATACAAAATAATAGAACAACAAAATGGAGCATTTTCAAGAGAAGTAATGAAAAAAGGATTATATCAGAAGTTAAAATTATCAGAAATACCTCGAAGTAACTGGTAAATTTGGTAAAATTTCTGTTAGGAAAGGTGAGTACACACACACACACACACACACAAACACACACGGTAAATTTCAATATAGACATATGAAAACTATTGAAAAAGATGAAATCAAAATGTCAATAAAGTTGAGGATTTAGCTTAGCAGTATGAGCGCCTCCCTGGCAAGTGTGAGATCATGAGTTCAAATCCCAGTACAAAAAAAAAATGTCCATGAAGACACACAAACACACACACACACACACTCTCTCTCTCTATTGGAGACAAAAGATCTTTCAATGAATTTAAGGCAAGATACAGTAAAGAAAACATCAAATGGGTTAGAAAATAGTTCAATTATAGATAAATGCAGACAAAGAAGCAGATAGTTTTTATATCTGTGATATGACATCAAATAATCTAAAATACATATAGTTGGAGATCCAGTAAGAGAAGAAACATATAACAGATCAAAGAAGTATTTGAATAGTCAGTGGCTGAGAACTATCTAATATTAAGTAAAAGGTTGCAAATAACTCTTTCTCCCTTCTCAGGAAATCAGAGTAGTCAAAAACAAAAAAGAAAAGCACAAATACACTAAAATTTAAAAATAGAGAAAGTATTGAATTAATAAAAATATTATAAAGACGCAAAAGTAACATTATCAAATATTTCAAAATCTAGAAATCATGCAGTGTAGAATAAAAAAGATGTCTTACAAATTGAAGAATAAAATTTTCAAAATATATTCAAAAATTCTTCATAAATGAAGGCAAAATAGCTTTTTTTAAAAAGTACTTAATTTATTGACTTTAGATATTAATATAAAATCATTAGTGTGTTTTTAAAGGAAAAATAATATGTAGATGAAAACCTTGATATACAAAAATCATAGTGGTACTTCAGTACTCTTCAACATTTGATTCAGGGAGCCAGGATGAGTACCAGAACCAACAAATACTAAAAAAATTGTTTTGGCTAAAAAAGGAGGCAAATCAGGAGGTAGTTGACACCAGCAAATTTTAGCTTGTGACATGCTCAGCACTAAACAAAGGGTTAGTACTGGGACAATATGTTTGTGTCAGTCAAAATGCTTAGAGAACCAAATTTTATGAGTTTCAAACCAGTTGAATACTAGAGTATGCTTGTATTGTAAAATAAAGAAATGAAAAAATGTCAGTACATACAAAATATTTTATTTCAGTGTGTTTAAAAGATAATCATATGATGACAATATGCTTTGCAACTGTGCAGAAGTAAAATACATGAGAATAAAAACACAAAATATGTGAAGGACAATAGAAAGTATGGTCTACTAATTGAGGCAGGTTTAAAATGGACACTTTAATCATTAAAGACAAGTGCCAAAATGTGTAACTAATAATTCACTAATAGCTTGGGTTTCATGCCTCTGGTTCCAGTACTTAGTGAGTATGAGGCAAGATTGTAACACCAACACCACCAGTCTGTGCAAATGAGTGACTTAGTGAGAGTCTGATAAAAAATAAAAAAGAAAAATTTTTGAAAAGTATCTGGAACATAGGTCAGTGCAAAGGCTCTAGGTTAATTTCGGATACCATTCCACCTACCTCCCCCCAAAAAAAGATGAAAAAAAAAAGAATTACAGTAATAATTATAAAAAGCAAATATAGAAATCAATAAGGCAATATGTGATTCCATCTCTGGCATATAAAGAGCTTAGATATCACTTCCATCTTTAAAGAAAAGAAGAGCTAAAAAGTGAAATTCAGTAACTTTTCCTGGACTCATCGGAGAGCTGAGACCAGAAGGCTATCACCTTAAAATCTGGAAATGCATGTAAGTCCAGTTTTGCTTAACTGGGATGGAAATGCTAGAATATATAAATTTCAATTTTTATAAATTGCTGTTAGTTGACTATGGACTAGTGTAAGAGTGAGAATATTGGGAGGTCTGCAAGCTTGGGGAACCTCACACTTTTGTAGTCTATTTTTAGAAACGTCACTGGGTAATTACCTTGAAGTTCTGGAAAATATATTTTCTGTTTTGTCTTCATTTCTGATGGGTTTAATTTTGGGGTATATATTTTAAGAACTTTATACCTCATGAAAAGCTTTTATGTATAGAGAAGTTCAGTCCCTGAGACAAAAAAAAAGGAAAAGAAAAGAAAACAGTGAACTACAAAAAAGGGAACGTCTATATATAATATAAAGAATAGAGAAAACACTACTTCATATGGATATTTTAAAATGATAACAAATGAATATTATGAATAATTTATGATGATAAATTTGAAAAATTAAATGGACAATTTTTTGAAATTAAATTTCTATCAAAGATCAGTGAAAAGATATAGAAAACCTGCATAATTTAATATGTATTAGAGCAATTGAATAATTCAATTGCATTTTTCATTTAAGTTGTCTCATAAAGATCACTAGGTCATTTCTCTGGATAATTTAAACAAATATTTTAAAAGAGAGGAAACAATTCTACATAGATTTTTCTAGAAAATAGAAGTATAGATACTACTTTCAACATCTTTTATCATTTTATCTTGAAATAAAACTAAAAATAGTACAAGAAAATAAAGCTGGAATAATAGATTCAATAAACACAGAAACAAATTCCTTAGAAAACCATTAATACATTAAACTAGCAAATAAACTTTATCAGAAAATGTTAAGATTGATTCAAAATTCATAAATCAATATAAAATAGAATTTTAGTAAACATATCAATATTGAACAAAAGCATGCAACATATTAATATTGAGCTAAAGCATTCTTCAAAATAAAGCAGCCATGAATTATTTTTAAAATTCAGCAAACTGAAAGACAGAAGAAAATTTCCTCAGCATTTTTACCAGTCACTTACGTTCAGATTGTCTTTCAATTGCCACTGATTAAATTAAAACAGGCCATTTATTTTTGGTGAAAAGAAAAAAGGATTTATTCAAAGCTAGCTTTGAGGAGATGGAAGGACTATTTTGCCTCAAAGCACGGTGTCCCTCTGTACAAGTATGCAAGAGGTTTTTATAGAAATGAACAAAGGGGTGGAGGAACACAGACAGCTAATTCAAATCCCCATTCTTGCTTTCTTCCGGTAACCTTCAGTTCCTTCTCCTTCTTGTGGAAAGGAAACGGTGCCAGCATCCTGAGGTCAACATCTTCATATTTGTCACTGTTCTGAGCATAAGGAGAGGAGGTTGTGTTGGTGATGTGCTCAGCAAGAAGAAGCTTAGAGAAATTATCTTTAAAAGACAAATTTTAATTTTTCAAATTCCATTTTGCACTGCTGGTTACAACTTGATATATCACTGTATCTGGCCTCCTACTTATTAGGAAAGAGCTGAATTACTTTTCTGTAAGATCCCAAGCAAGTTAACAATGTCTGATCTCCCTGCTCAGCAGTTTATAGCAAAGCCCTGAAAGTACAGTAAGTCAGAAAAGGGGGAACAAAATAATATAATTTGAAATAAAAGTAATATTCCTACTAATTGAAGACTGAGTTATTATACAAGTAAACAACCCCAGGGAATCTACACTACCACAAATAATACTAAACTTTAGCAAGATTGTAAGATACAATGTCAATTTAAAAGTTCAACTGTATACTGATGAAATCTGCACAATTAATCATATCTTTATCATTTCTTTGTATTGATATGTATTTACTGAAATATCAACTATACCCCATAAATGTGTTTAATGGTTGTTAATCAAAAAAATTTAAAAATTAGATGAGACAGTAACTACTCTGGCTTGACATTCCAAATTGTCATACTCTATTACATACATATGTATAATTAAAATAAAAATAATCAGTAATAAAATAAATGAAAATTAAACCAAAATATAAATTTATTTAAAATTATATATGCACTGCTAGTGTAAAGAATATATTACTATACTTTTTTTAAAAAAGAGTAAAATTAAACATAACAAAACAGAACAAAACAGATCATAAGAAAACAATTTAAGAAACAGATATCAAAGCAAGACCACCAGAGATCTTCACTGTCTATCATATTGTCTGTTGTTTTCTTCCAAATAGTTACCCATATTTTCACACACAGTGAATTCATACTGAACAAAATAATATTAAACTGATCAGAACAGGATGATGAAGGCATTTTAGGTCTTCAAGACCAGACAATAGGGAAGTCAAAAATGGCTGCCATAATGTCTCTTGCTCTCTTCAAAATAGCTGTCCATATCTTTACATATGATGAAATTAAACAAAAGAAAACAGACCAAAATCACTCTGATCAGAGAATTGCTAGATTTTATATCATGATGCTATGGAATTAGCACTGGGTAACTTACTGTCTCTTTATTCAGAAAGTCTGTTCATTACATCATGCATTACATAATCAATTCTCATAAACTGTTTAGAAGTTCTATGCATGCATGAATCTCTACATGTATACCTATCCTTTCTGTATTAAAGGGAAAAACAAATCAAAATAAGACAACAAAATAAATTCCTAGAAAAACATGAAATGAAAAAGACATATAAAACCACAATACTAAGTGATCTACAGTAGTTATTATTATGTCTCTTGTTATTTTCAATAGAATTGTCTATATCATCATGCATAGTATAATTGAACATACCAGTACATAGCAATATTAACAAAAAAAAACACTGGAGACATTATAGGACTTCAGAAGCAGTTAATAATCAAACCAGAATGGGTATCTTATTGAATCTTGTTGTGCTCAGAGTAGTTGCCTCTACTCTCAGACTTGATACTATCAAGCATACCAGATTCAAATAAAATCAGTCAAGACAAAACAGCGATCTAACAAACCAGATTCAAATAAGATCAGTGATGGTAAGACAGTGTAAGTAATACAAGGCTTCAGTTTAAATTAATAGGAAATTAAGGATAGTTATCATAGTATATCCTGCTATTTTTGAGATAGCTGTCTGTGCCCACAAATCTAGATGAGTAGGCAGACTGGAACAGAATAAAATCAAACTAAACAGAGCAGTAACAATAAAGTGGTTTTAAATCCTGGTACACTATTAATAATGTCCTTTGCCCTCCCTTTTTAGACAATTCCTCCCCTTTCACTTTCACAGGGTTCACTGTACATTTTGTATTCCACTAACTCCTTTAGTTTTTAGATTATGGGGGCAACCTCCTATCTAACAAAGTGGTTCTGAACTTTTTGTCCCCTGAGCTTGACCGTGAGCTGCATTCCTTTACTTACTAAAGCCTTAAGGTTTTCCTTCCTTATAGCTGAGTAGTTCTTCACTCCACAAAAGTGTTATGAATTTCCAACCTATCTGCAGCTGCTGGATGAGCTTTCCCTATTTCTCTCTGTTTCCCTATCACATAGAATACTGTTTTCTCATTTTTGACTTTCAGTTCATTAACCCTCTTTCAGGTTGATTATATTTCCTATTCAGAGCATCTTGATGGCCCCTATGTCCTGATCTACTCTACCTGTGTTTCTTATTATTAGTGTACCCAGGCCATCTGTGCCAATCTTCTCTGCCTTATCTCTGCTGTGCTATTTTTCTACCCTTGGTTGTCTACTTTTCTCCTTCATTCCACTGTCTGCCACTGTTCCTGGATTCCTGGTGATTTTTTTCTCTCTCTAGAGTGTCCTTCAGTATTTTTTGTAGGGCTGTACTGGTGACACAAACTCCCCCAGTTCCTCTTTGTCATGCAAACATCTTGTTTCTCCATTAATTTTTACAGACAGTTTTGCAGGGTATATCAATCTGGGTTGGAGATTATCTTCTTTCAGGGTTTGTAATACTTCACTCTAAGCTCTTCTTGATTTGATAGTTTATGTTGAGAAGTCTGTTGTGATTTTGATGGGTTTTCGTTTATAGGTGATTGTTTCTTTTCTCTGATCTCTTTTAATATGTTGTTCTTGTGATGAATTTCTGGAATCTTGATTATTATATGTCTGAGTATAGATCTGTTTGGGTTGTAGATGGCTGGAGTTCTGTATGCCTCATATATCTGAATATCATTTCTTTTTCTTATGCTTGGGAAGTTTTCCTTAATTATTTCTGTGAATAACCTTTGTATTTCATTTGTGTTTACTCCTGCTTCTTCACTCACATTTTTTATTCTTAAGTTATAGATCCTTTTGTTGTATTCTAGCCTTTGCATTATTACTTCCTGTTTCCTTGTTTAAAAGATCTTTCATTTTGTGATGACACATTTCAAATCTATCTTCAAGTTTTGAAAGTCTAACTTTAGTTTCTGTTAAGCAGTTTTGCCAGCTTTCAAAGGAGTTTTTAATTTTCTGGTAATCTCTTTTGATCTGCTTCATGTATTCTACATTTTGTTTATAGTCTTCATCAAAAGTTTCTCTCCTTTTTCTGGGTTCCTCCATTCTTCCATCTGTGTCTTCTTCAGAGGCGCTTAGCATTTCTTTTATTAGTCTTCTTATATCTTGCTTCACATGAATTAGAATTTCAGTTTTAAATGCATCTATATGGTCATGAAGGTATTTCTTTATGTCCACTGCTGCTGTGTCCAATATTGCATGTTTGCTGCCCTTGATCTCTTCTGTATTTATCTCTCCTGGACTTATTTTCCCTGGGTCAGCAGCTGGAAGCTTTTTCTTGTTTCTTTCTCTTGTCATGTTTCTGGTTTCTTTCAGACAGGTGTGTGGTGGAGGTCTCAGGTCCTTTCCACATTGCTTATGGTTTTTCTGAAGTGTGCTGGCTGGGGGATTGCTGCCCTTTCTAGATTGTTGTTGATCTGTGAAGTCCATGCAGGAGCAATGTGGGCCAGCCTCTCTCCCCTGAGCCAGTCAACCAGTGAGTGCCTTCACCACGTTAGTCTATGCCATGCAGACTTCACAGGTTTGGGACAGTTTTGTCCTTGGTATTGGGTCCTGACCAGGTGTGTGACCCAGCCCAAGCAGATCCCACCAGTCCACTTTGGGCCAGGAGTGGCTGACTGATGCCACTGCAGTTCCGGGTTCAGGCCCATCCTGCCTACCTCCAATATGTCATCCAGCTGGTCACCTCCTCCATGGGACCAAATTCCTAGCACTCACCATGGATTAGTGCAACTTTCCACACTGGTTTCACTGGCTGCTGCGGCACATCCTCCTGCCAAGGACCTTGGGCTCACCAGCCCCTGATTTCGGCACCATGTGATTTCTGCATGACCCTGAGTTGTCTGACTCCAAGGCATACCCAGCACAGCATGGGCCTGGCTCTGGTGCAAGTGCTTCCAGCTCCAGCCTTCAGTCCATGTTTTTTCTTTCTTTCTTTTTTTTTCTTTTTCTTTTTCCTCAGTTTCTTCCTGAGTCATGAGAATCCCTCTCTTTTCATCTGGTCTTCTCCATGGTGTTAAATTCTAGCATCTGAGTTGTTTTTCTCAGAGAGGCTCTCTACCCTGATACCTATCAATCTGCCATCTTCATGACTATACTTTAAAATATAGTCAACTTGTCTGTTGATTATGATTTAAAAAAACAATGTTAAAACAGAATAAAACCATTTATTTCCATTAAAATAATTGTATTTTACCATTGAGCAATTGTAATTGATTTTTAAAATTCCATTTATAATAGTATTAGACTATGCATTTATTTAGCAATGTAATAACAATATATGTTAAAGACCAATATAATGAAAAAGTGTAAAACATTGTTGGAAGAAATTGACAAAAATTTAATTAAATGGAAGGATTTATTATATTCATGGGTTGAAAACTTCAGTGATGTTAAGATGTCTATAATATCCTCTGAGTTGATCTGTAGATTCAATATAATTCCAATCATATTCTATAATTTTATTTTTGAAAGTTAGCAAATCAAATGTTATTTATAGAAGTTTATGCCTGAAGTCAATGTAGTGGTTACTCTAGATATAGTGATTGAAATAGCACACAAGGTAGACATTTAAGCTCCTGGCAATATTACTTCTTTTGTTCTGCTGCTGTTTGTAAGTTTATATTTTAGCATGATGAAACTGCATGAAATGTGACACCTCAGCTCTACATATGTATCTATGTATATTATTATTTTGAAAACTTTCTTCAAAAATGAAAGAGATATTCCAAAAGAAAAGAAGGCTTGTTGTAATTATTCCCAAAAAGACTTGATTAGAAATAGCAGATTATGAAGCAAAAATGTTAGTCCTGAAACAAATACAAGGAAATTACTCTTCCATGTCTCCTTAGTTTTTTCTAAGTGACAACAAAACATTTAGTATGCAAATCAAGTCAGTATGAGTAGACCAAAAACAAAAACTCATCTTAAATGTGTGGTATTCTTGTTACTGTGGATAGTCAAAATAGTTTAGGCTATTAATGAATAGCAAAAGTGCATAGTATCCCTCAATTAATATATGAAATTATTATGATTGAACTCTAACTATGTCACAGACTCATGAGTCACCTAGACAGTCTTAGAAAGCAACCTGTTTCACACTGGTGGCCGTGAGATTCTATTTTCAGAAGTGACTGAGAAGTTTCTGAGATATCACCATGATCACAATTCTTTAATATTCTGTATCTAGCTCATAGCAAACAATTTCAAATTTGTTGCCTGTATAATTTTTTCCAGTGTTTGTCTGAGCAGGAAGAAATATTTTTGCAAATGAAATGAAATTTAGGAGAGTCAGCTTAAATCTAGTCTTATTTTTTGTAACAAACACATAGTAAAGAAGAGTAAGCAGACATTAAAAAAAGGGAAAATAGCATGGAACAGTTCTTAAGAGATATTTAACATGGATTAGTTTCTGGAACAAAATTGTTATAATTCATTTAATACCCTATAGTAAGCAGATTTGTTTCCATTATTATAATTCAGTCCTGAGAAACATTTCAAAATTCAAAAATGGTCTCATTTCAATTTCTAGGCCATAGATTTTTCTGTGCAGGTTATGCACCTGAAAAAATCATCAGCTAAGTAACAAAGATATAAAACTAGAAAGTTTTCATTCTGAAAGTATTTCATTAACATTTTCATTCAAAAAGTGTTTCATTAAAATCAGATGTGGAATAAACATAGGTATGACTTAGTCTTCCTAACAGACGTTGTAGGGAGAGGTCATCTTTTTTCTCCCTTCCTTCACATTGCTCAAATGGCACTCTATTTTTCCCAAGAAAAAGCAATACAAATAATGACCACATCCAATTCAAGTGATTAAATGGCCAAAGGTGAGTTAATAAAGAAGCCAAAGCCATTTTGTGTTCTGATCCTCTTTTCACAGGGAAGTATGCATAGATGTTAAATGCTTTGTTTCTGAAAGCAAACTTTTGGTGACAATTGGCAGATGAGCACAAAGCTACTAATTAATTCTTTCATTGTGTATAAATGATTACAACTCTGTGTCTCAGCTCACACATTTATAAAATGTGTATAATGATGAGTTAGTAAAGAAGATAAACTGAATGCCAAGTTTTGCTAAGCATCATGCTTGGCGAAGTAAGAAGCTGTTATGGAATATTGTTATTACTATTACTTAGAGTTTAAACACAACATTCTAGTTTGCCGCACTTTAGTAAGAATTCTGTGGTGGGCTATTAAAATATGATATATAATAATTAAGGGATTATTTTTGTGCTACTATCCTTTTCTGTATTACTATTCAAAGTTCTAATCATGTCCCTTGAGACCTTGATAGGCAAGTAGTGATCCTAGCAGGATCTGGGTATTTCATTCTTAGGCAAACATCTATCAGTACCTCAAATATCACTAAATCTCCAAAGAAGACAGCATGATAACGGGGTCATAAAACTTAATGGAGTCTGGAGTCTGCCAAAATTTCTTAGCTATTGCATCTAGGGAAGTTTTTCATCTGATCAGTATCATCTGTCTTTTTTCTGTAAAATGCATATTAAAGAACCTGCCTCATAAGTTTCTGACAGCCTCACTGGTTTCAGAACAAAATCTAGAGTATGCAAAGCATTCACAAATGGAACCTAGTTATACTACTATTTTCAGATAGAACAAGAAGCTTTGCTATCTTAAATTTAAATCAACTAAATTTAGAACAATCCAAAGGAGTGTACAAGTCCTTCCGAATTCAAGAGTTAAAAATTATTAGTTATGAAAGATTCCCTATAATCTGCATTATTAAATGCCACACTGACTAAAAAGCATTTTCAGAATTTTGAAGTCATTTTCAAACACACCTGTACATAGTAGATGCATCATGAAATCTATATGTGCATTATTCACAATGCAAAATAAAACTAAATCATAGCATCTGTCTTGCAGAGTTGTTCTCTCAGAAGATGCATGAGAGGCAGAACTTTCTGGCAGCTATAGGGTGACACAAAGCCACACTTGGAGTTTCCATAGATACACAAATGCATACCTAGTCTTATGTGTTAACATATAAAATAGTCATAATTCAAAAGTAGATACGATCATAGTTTATTATAGGTGTGTGAGAATGTCACAATGAAATCCATTATTCTGTACAGTTAATATGTATTAATAAAAAATGGTCATGGCACACTATATTCAGTAAAATATTTGGAAAGTGTATAAACAAGTGAATGAATAACAAATTATTTGTGTAGACACATTGTTGCCAAATCTTGCGTTCATATTTTACTTTGAAGTATAATAAATTTCATCATGGCTTTAGGGCTTGTTATGGTAATTTGTAACCTATAACAACAACAAACTAATAGTGAAATATGCATAATTAAAGATTTATCTTTTGTTCTTAAGACATGAGAATATTTTTCACTATTTTAACATAAAATGGTATTTATTTTAGTAAAAACAAACAAAAAATAAATGTGTATTATTTTCCCCCCCTGTCATTTCTTAATCCCAAGGATCATTTATTACGTGCTTGTCATAATCAGGAAGTCTCAGATTTTAACTAGTATTTTATGCAGTCATTGAAGAATATTTGCAAATCTTTGATACCCTATTAGGTTCCCAGTAATTTCTCAGGGCAGAAATCTTTCATGATTACATAGAACTTTCCTCATTCAATGTTGTTAGTACCACATAAAGCAAGGCAATCTCTGTCATGCCCTTATCTGGAAATTCTTTTTCCTGTTTGTTCAGAACTCTGTTTCTTAACCAAATTAGCATCTTAATTCTTATCACAGCCCATGTACATTTTCTGTATTTTATAGATTTGGAGGAGTGATCACCATAGAAACAAATTCTAATCAAAAATAAGCAATTGTTTAAAAACCTTATAAGACATAAAAATTAAATACATCCAGATTTCAGAAACAGATGCAATCACAAATTAGAAATGAGGAAATTCTTGTTTTCTCTTCATTTTGCTCCAAGGCAGGGTGGCTCATGGGAGGTGGAAACAATTCCTAGAAGCTAAAGAACCCAAAAGCAATAAATGAGAGCTCAGACTCTGTCCTTTATATTGTGTCCAGGGTTCTTACTCTAGGACAGGTGTAGCACTCACATATCTCATCACAACATTGAACCATGAATCAATAACAAAATCTAGATTCTGCCACCTATGAAAATCTGCTCTCCAATGACTGTATGAGGTTTTTGGGGGACATCTAGACACTAACCATAACATATTTACATATAAAACTAAATTGTTTTCAAAGTATGTATTATAAATACACACACAAGTATATGATCATGTGCTATACAATGTTTCAGTAAATAACAAGTTGTATGCACAAAGTCATCCTATAAATTAACTATGGAACTCTAAAATTCCTATCACCTAATGACATCACAGTCATCACAAAGTGAAGCATGATGAGATCACAGTAATAGTGTAAACAGATTTATTATGCTGTCAGATACATGAAAATATGGCACATACAATTACACATGGTACATGATTTTTGATAATGATCATAAATAACTACTGGTTATATATTTAATATACTATATTTTTTATCATTGTCCTAGAGTGTACTCCTACTTATTATAAAAAAAAACCTTACATTAAAACTGTATGTCATGTTACACTGGCAGCAGTCTCATACATTTCACATTTACTGTATCTCCTGATTACATCCAGAGGCAATGTCAAGTGATGATCTGTACTGCAGGTTTATGGTTAGTATAGACTATGGCGTTCACATCATTAAGTTACATTGCTTGGAACATAGCCTCATCATTAAGTGATGCATGACTATATATATCATTCTTGTTTATATTAAGAGCTTATTAATATGAGGGTTTTCCTTATCTGAGGAGCCCCAAATATTTTCAGGAATATTTGTATATGCTTGAATAATGTGTGGGTCACTGAATATGGGTAATACCCATGTGTGGAAAAGGAAATTTAGGACTGATACATGAAGAATGGTCATAGACAACTTCCCTTCTTACACATAGATACTTTAATAAACACCAAATGTTTTATTTGAAAACAGAAAAACTTTGACCCTTTTCTTATTTTTACATTACTGTATTCATCAAGATTCTCCAGAACAACAATAGCTAGATAGATACATAGACATCAATTTATAATATAGGTTGTCTAATGCAATCGTGGGGCTAGATAATTGCTGCTACCTCCTCTATACAAGGCAGAGCCAAGAAAGTTCCCATCGTGGCTATGGTGCAAGTGTGAAGCTTTGAAAACCAAGTTCATGGATGGTATAAGTCTCAGTGTGAAAATAGGATAATATTTATATCCTAAATGAACCAGTCAGGCAGAGAGTGGATTTACTTATCTTTTTTTGTTTGTCTGTTTTGCTTTCCTAGAGTTCGTGTTTAGTATAATCCTAAATCTGGAAATCTGTTTCACTCACTCTACAGATTCAGATGCTAACTTCTTCTAACTCTTCTAGAAACATCCTTACAGATACACCCGGAAATAAAATTAAACCAAGTATCTGAGTCTTTGATGACCCAGTCAAGTTGACACATAAAATTGGTTATTGTAACACTTCTTCTTCAAAATATTCTCATTCTTCTATTTATTGCAGACAACTTCACAAGGGGAAAGATATGACAAAACAATCTCCACATGTAAATGTGGTCATCATAGCTGTGTGAAAACAGTCTGATTTGAGTTCTTTATTCTCCTGATGAATATTCCAGTAAAGATTTAACTGATTCATTTTAAGTAAACTGCTCCAAACTTATGTATTGTCTGGAGAAGGAGTCAGTTCTGAAATGATGCAAATATTTACAGGATAACATGAAAATGAAGATAAGTTTTTCAAAAATCAATGATAGTTAACATAAAAGAAGAAATTTAACAGCCATCTTGAAATAGATTCATAATATAATTCAGGGACACTTTTTAAATTCCAAGCAACATTTTCCTTATATTTCATCGATAGTCATAAATCAGTATTTCTCTGATTGTTATCTAGAAATTAAAGTCTGCCTCTTTTTCTTTTGTCCCACCTTAAGCCAATCCATTCTGTCCTCCCAAATCTAGCTAAAACGACCTGGAAAATGGTCTTGCTACTGTACAGAATTATCTGTTACTTTCTTTTTCTTAATTTTAACTTACTTTAGTGTTACCTTCCACTGTTTCCACTGCCATGATCTCTTTTGCTAACTTCACCTGGAAGCACCTCATTTACGACCTTTAGAAACAGATCCATTATTAATGATGAGTCTCTAAACAGAATAATGTCAGGGCCATAATTCTAGTCTCTTTAGGGCTTTGTCCTAGTATCTCTTCTCTGTTACCCAAAATCCACTCAAATTCTTCCTATTCTATTCTGATACATGGATTCTATGGTTTGAATGTCTCTACTAAAATACAGTGAAGTTGGGGCATAATAAGTGCCTGTCTGGCAAAAGCAAGACCCTGAGTTTGATCTCCAGTACCGAAGTATGTATATATATACATACAGTGAAAATTAATTTTCATTGTACCAATATTAAGGGGTAATTAAGACATGAAGTCATTTCCTTTGTGAATGGATTTATCTCATTATGACATATGTAGTTATTTTTTCCATCTTGGTCTCATGTGACCTTGTTTGCCCTTCATCTATATTATAACAGAAAAAGAAGGTAAAAATTATAACATTTTGAATAAATTTCTATCTTTGTAGATTATACAACCTGTGGCATTTTGTTATACTAGTAGAAAAATTAAACAAAGCAATGATAAACATGATTAAAGATTAATTTTGTTATTCTTGAATTAGATTAATAAAGTGTTGCTTAATGATACTAACTTTAAATGTAAAAGCATCATATGCTTTTTAATGTATTTATTAATAAATAATTCCTGGCACACCTGTAATCCCAGCACTCAGAGGTTGAGGTAGGAGGATCACCAAGAGTTTGAGGCCAATTTGGGTTACATAGTGAATCAAAGCTAGCCCAAACTACATAGGGAGACCTTGTCTCAAAGGAAAAAAAAATAACTATGCCTATTTTAATTATTTTAGCTGAATCCAGTTTTGGATCCACTGAGGATTATGTAATAGATTGTAACATTACAAGTTGCTTGCAAGTGTCCTCCAGTAACATAAGGCCAGAAAAATAAATTTATAAAATAAAATAGATAAATAAAGCAAACCAATAAATGTCAATAAACAAGTTCAAAGGCACTGAAACTCAGAAGCCAAAAATGCAAGTGATTTTGAATTGAACGTTTACTTTTATAGCCTATTATGCAAAGGAATGCAATGTTACTTTAGATTTCAAAAGACAGTCATTTTCAGTCTACAAAGTAGAATTTCCTAGAAGAGTTTGCTGAAAATCATATACTTAATCCTGACAGATATTGAATTCAATTCAGTAGGGCTTTAAATAGACATAAGCAAAATTGCCATTCAAATTTGAGAAACACTGTGAGTGGTGATAACTCTTGTCTTTTATTTTTTAGCTTCTTTACTAACAGAGTTAAGAAAAGTATAATGTTTATATGTAACTTCAGCTGAGTCTAATTTCACCACTACATTTTATAGTTATGAAAACCAGTGTTTTTTAGGCTACTCAAATCCTACAACAGAACAAAGATCATGTAAATAATGTTTCCTTACCCTCCTTATCCAATGTAGTCAATCTCCTCTTTAAGTCTCTGAACTGTATTATAACACTTCCTGAATAGAATAAATATTTGCCAGCAGAAGACACTTAGAGAAATTTATTATTAACAACTAATGGGTGGAAATACGCTTCTATGCTTTTCATGTAAGTGAATCATAACTTGAATATCTTGTTGAAATGTCACTGATGGTTTAGCAGGTCTGAGTGCAGTTTTCTTTAGGCCTTTATCAACATAATATCCATTATTACAATATTTTCTAAAGTTTAATAATAGATGAATCCAGTATAAAAGTAATTCACATAATACTATACACTTCACAAAATATGTGCACATATTTATCATAACAATAACATGGATTCAGTATTATGATTTTATAATAAAGGATGAGGAAACTGGACTCAAAGAGATCACATCGGTTCCTCAACATCATCTACTTTATAGACAATAATAAGACCAAAAATCTAATTCAAGATTTCTACTTCCAAGATCAGTGCTTCCAAGATTGGATACCTACTCAAAGCACTGACATAGACTTGTATCACTGGATATAAAGCCCATAGTAGCATTTAAGGGTACACCACGTACCAGAAAGTTTAAATACTAACAGAATATGGCCCAGAAAAATAACAGCCATGCAAAATGTTAAAAACTGACAGTATGTGTTATGAACATTTAATGACCCATAAGCCACTTTATTAGAAGTAGTACTGAAAGGTCAAATAAACAGGTAATTATCCTGTACTAGGAAAAACATTAATTGTATCACATAATAGTTTTCAGAAAACATAATTTTTGCTTTCCTTGGAAAAGTCAATGTGGTTTATTATTGCATACATGAAATCAAAGAACATTTTGGAAGATTTTAATTACATCTTTAATTGCATTGATTGATATTGGTTTATGCAGCTTTTTATATAATTTTGATTTACTTTTGGTATTTCATATATTTTAGGAATCTGTCCATTTATTTGTGTTTTCTATCAGAATATACTTTCTCAAAGTAGGTATTGAATATTTTTCAGATTTCTGGAAATCTGTTGTGATTCACCCTTTTTGTTCATAATTGTATGGATTTTATTACTTTCTTTCTCTCTTTCTTTCATTCATTCTTTCTTTGATACAGGTGGCTAAGGGTTTGTCAATTCTAGGTAATCTTTTAAAGAACCAGCTCTTCAATTCATTGATTCTTTGCATTACTTTTTTAATCTCCATTGCATTAATTTCTGCTGTTATCTTTGTAATTCCCTCCTCTCATGAGCTATGGGTTTGACTTTCTCTTCTTCTAGAAAGTTAAGGTTCAACACTAGATTGTCTATTTGAGCTTGCTCTGTTTTCCTGATGTAGGAATTCAGTACTATGAATAACTTGCATTATGTCCCATCAGTGTAGTATGCTTATTGGTATTATCACTGAATTATATAAACTCTCTAATTTCATCTGTGACTCATTTCTTGTTGTGGAGAGTGCTATTTAACTTCTATATATTTATGAAAATCTTGTGGCTTCTTTTGCCATTGATTTTCAGTTTCATTGCACAATGGTCTGATAATATGTATGGGATTATTTCAATTCTTATGCATTTATTGAAGCATGTTCTATGAGCTAGAATGTGTTCTATTTTGGAGAATGTTCCATGTTCAGCTAAAAAGAATATGTATTCTAATGTTACAGGGTGGAACTCTTTGTAGACATCTGCTAAGGTTGAGTCAGTTCTAAAATTTTATTGATATTTTTTGTCTAGTTGATCTGTTTACTTGTGAAAGTGAAGTATTAAGGTCTTGCATTACAATTGTATTAATGTTCATTTGAACTTTCATGGCTTTTAATATTTCTTTTATATAATTGGGTGGACTAGGATTTGGTTCATATATATTTATTATTGCTATGTCTTCCTCTTGAATTTTTCCTTTAATACTGATGTAGTGGCTTTCTTTTTTTCTCTCTTAGTCCATTTTGGTTTGAAATCCATTTCACAAATAGAATAGCTAGCTACCTCTGCTTTTTTCCAGGTTCCTGTCTCATGGAGTATTATATTGCATTCTTTGACTTTCTTTTTGTGAGTTTGTTTTTTAATTAAATGTGTATGCAGCATATTGTTGGATCTTGCTTCTTGATCCATTCTTCCAGTCTGTTTCTTTTGACTAGTGAATTGAGATCATTAATATTGATGATTATAACTAATATGTGTTGGTTTGTTTTTCTCATATGATTTTCTTATTGTTGATTACCTTTCTTCTCCCTGTTTAATTGTTTGCCTTGCCTGATAGAATCTTTCTATTAGTGCTCTGAGAATCATAGTCTTTATGAACTATTTCTAAAATATCTTTCAGAACAATTTGAAGTGCTAATTTGGTGGTCATGAATTTTCTTGTGTGTTATTTATCATGGAAGTATCTTACTGCATTATTGATTTTAAAAGATATTTTTTGCAAGGTACACCAATTTGAGTTAAAGATTGTTTTCTTTTAAGGTTTAAAATACTTCATTTCATGCTCCCCTTATCTTAAGGGTTTGTATTGAGAAGTCTGATGTGATTCTGATAGGCTTTCCTCTATAGGGAATTTGTTTGTTTTCTCTAATAGCTTTTAATATTATGCTCTTATACTGAATTCCTGGAATCTTGATTATTATATTCCTTGATTTAGATTTATTTCAGTCATGACTAATTGGAGTTTTATATAACATACTTATCTGTATGTCAAATTCTTTTTTTCCTGCTTGGGAAATTTTTGCCATAACTTCTGTGCACAAGTTTTTTTTTTATGTCATTTGTACTGTCTCCTGCTTTTTAATTAACTCAGAAAAATCTTATGTTATTTTCTTGACATCATCCAGCACTTGTGGAATGATTTCTCTGGGTCTCTTGCTATTTTTAAGAAATCTTTCTTTTCATGATTGCTAACCGCAATCCTGTCTTCTATGTTTGCTATTGTGTCCTAACATTGGCACATTTTATTGCATATAGTTTCAAAAGAATCTTTAAACTCATCGATATATGTTTGAATCTGTTTGATGAATTCCTTTCTTTCTTATATTCTGTGTTCATGTCCATCATTTTTCTAAGCTCCTCCATTTTTGTATTAGTATGTGCTCTAGAGTCAGTAAGCATGCTTTTCATTATGCTCACTATCTCTGCAGTTATCTGAGAAATTTTTCTGATTTGCTTTTTTCTAGAGTCTTAGTCATTTGCTTTGTTACTTCTGCTGTTACCACTTTAATGAGTCCAGATGGGTGACTTTGAATTTTTCCACGTCACTGTCCCCCTGTCTTTGCCATTGACAAACGGGTAATCTGGGATTGAATCTTATTTAAGTGTCTTCTCATATTCTATTTTTTCTCTTTTTTTTAAATTTAAATCCTAGGTTACTGCTTATAAATTGCTTATGATGAGTAACTTTATTGCTAGTATTTAGAACTCTTAATAATTAACTACTTCTCAGGATGTCTTCCAGGTATAGATGAATTTTGAATCTTAAATCTGTTGCAAGATCCTACCTCTTCTATTCATTGGAGATGATGAGTTGCTACCTGCTTTGTCCAAGCCCTGGTTCTTTGGCACTGAGCCACATTATTTATGACCCATAGGCAATCTCAGTCTTCATATACCAGGAAGAACAACTGATTAAAACAATTATGTCACCTATTAAAGGTAGTACAGTCAACAATAATAATAGCATCAAATACAACCTAGAAAACAAAAAACAGTAGTAAGTATTTTTGAGTGTAAACTAGATTTGTGGTTATATAACAAAATCTAAAAAAAATCAAAATTCTAATACAGTAAATGAATCCTCAATATGCCAGTTTTACCCTAGTGGAAAAATGTAAATGGGCTTGGGAGGGGGGGAAGGAAGAGAGAAATGGAAGGAGAGATAAGAAGGAAGGCAGGAGAACAAAGGAGGACTATTCAAAGTTTGGGAAGCTGGTGAAAAAGACAGGAGAGAAAGAGAGAAAAAAGAAATAAAATCAAGAACAGAACAAAACCAACAATAAAAAATGAGAAACAGAGCCAGGCATTGTGGCACATGCCTGTAATCCCAGAGTTTGGTAGCCTGAGGCAGGAGAATCACTGTGAGTTCAGGAACACCTTGGGCTACAAAGTGAGTTCAAAGCTAACCTGAACTGCATAGTGAGATCCCTTTTAGGACAAAAAAAAAAAACAAAAAACACCACCACCAACAAAACCAGACACCATTCTCACACTCACATAAAAGCAAAAACAAACAAGGGGGAAAAAAGCTAAACCAAGATTAAAAACAAGAAAAAAAATTAAAAATTTTAAAAAAGAAAAAAAATGTCCACTTAAAAGCCTATTTATGCTCTCAGTGATAGATGACGTGGGCAGACAGAACCCAGATCCTAGTTGAATGTCACAGCAAGCAAACCATAGCTTTATGGTGGGGCAGTGTATAATACCAGTAAGGCTGCACCTTTAGTTTCTGAAGTTCAGGCTGGTTTCTGGTTGTGAGGCTGAAACTCAATTTGTTTAGCCTATAACACTCTATAAACCTCCTATCAGCTTGAAATTAGCTCCCTGTTGGCTTGAACTCAGATCCTTGACCTCTTGACACCTTGAATTCAGCAACTCATCTTGGCACTGGGAGCTCCTACATGGAGCCAGCCCATAGCTGTTCTGTGTTCTGAGCTCCATTGGTTCTTCTCTAAGAAGGCTACTCATTAATGACTTTTCCCTGGGGGACATCTGAACCTGAATAAGTTACTGATCACTGTAGTTTACTCTGTCTACTACCCCATTCCACTGGCTTGATTTCTCCATAGAGCCCTCTGAGGTCACCAGTAGTCATCCTGCCACTGAGGGTTTGAGATGCCCCTCCCCCACAGTGGGTATGGGCTCTTGGAGAAAGCATCATTTCCCACCTCCTTCTTTGTTGAAATTTCTTTCTTCACTCTCCCTATGGTTTTCAGTTCTCCTTCAGATCCTTCCTGGATGTCAGGGACCCACTTCCCTCCTCTTCCCCATGTTGCTGTATTCTAGTGTCTGGACACCAAATCTCAGAAAGCCTCTTTTTCCGCTGCTCACCACTCCATCATCTTCTCATAAGCCTCAAAGGAAGCTTTTTAAAAAAGAAAAATGAATAAATAATATATGTGGGTAGTTATAATAAATTTACACATACACAAGTAATATTTATTCAAGTATTTTATAAATATAGTATACACTCACATTTTTATTTAGTATAAAATATATTTTATTTAGTAGGGTGATTAAATTTACAACTTCTAAAATAGATATAAACATATTTTATTAGTTATAAATGACACCAGTTTATTACTAAAGTTATTTATAAGCCCCAAGTATTATTATAGAAACTTAAAACTAAAGGTACATAAATTAACTTCTGAATAATTCTTTTAAAGAATAGTAGCTATTGAATTATATTTGTTAAAGTTTTTCTATTTGCTAATGTTCATAATAAAATGTTGGAATAACTACAGAGGAGAAGTAGAATGACATGATAGCAGAAAGACAAATTTCCTGTGGGTGTAGCATTTGTTAAGGACTAAATAGAAACGCTAAGAAAGTAAAAGAATTTTCTGTGATGAAATTGTGTGCCACACTTTGTACTTTGAATTACACTCTACAATCTACAAGAAAATATTAAATTGTTATGCTCAAAGGTGAATCAATTGATTTAATCTTTTTAACAGTACACTTTCCTATGTGCAGGCTGTACCTCTTACATGTGGATCCCAACTCCGTAATGAAAACAGCATGCCATGACCAGTGTGACCACATATGCAGGGAATGAAGTCCAATAAAATAGTAAACTAAAGGTAATGTTTATGTATCAGGAAACAGTACAGGGAATTCTGTAAACACTTAGCGTGGACATGGATGGGGGCAATTTTATACTGCAGTCCAAGTAAAAGGAAAAGTTCATAAAGAACATCAATAATCTACTGAGAAAAAGTACATCCCTAAATTAACTGTTGCCTAAGTCCATTTATCATTAAATAACTCAATGTTATTTTATTTGGTGGGATACAGTAGTGTCAGAAATAAAATGATTCAACAGAAGATAAAGCAATGATAAAGCAACATCACAGTCCCAAAGTACTTAATATAGTGAAATACAGTGATTGCTGGTGAGTACTATTTATTTTCCAGAATTGAGGCTTGATTGTTGGAAATTCCACGTAGCCTCACCCAAAGTTTAAAATCATGACTTTAATTCTCACTATCTTTCATTCTGGGCTAAAGGTAATCTTTCTTCTGCTTTTCTGAATGGATCAAATAAGTCAGACCACCCTAGTGAAGTCTAATTAGGGATTCATGTTTTTATTTATCTAGGGAAAAATGTGTCCTGAGCTAATGAGTCATTGCAGGAAAAATAGAATTAGCCGTAAGCAATAGTCATGAGAGGAGAACAGCATTTCAGAAGTCTAATTCAAAGACTGCATAGTACCTGCCTGTATCTTCAAGAAATGTGTTAAACTTCTCACACTTAAACTGTATTTCACTCAAAAGTAAAAACATTAAAAGGATATTTTAAATTTCTATTATGAGAGAGAAACAGATGATATTCTTCCTTAAAAAGCCAAGACTATTACTTCTTCAGAAATAAAATTCCTCAAAAAATTCAAATTTCATTAGATTGTATAGCAAATGAAAATAAAATCATGTTAAAAACTGAAGACAGCATTCTTAACATATGTATTATCCCATATATTTTCTATACAGGAAAAGTAAGTTATTGTAAAGATTGGATATTGTCTCAAGTTATATCAGAGTTTAAATGGTGTTAACTAGGTCAGACTAGTTTGGGTAATATTTAATGCTCTGAAACACTATTTTATTTGCAGCATTTTAACTATGGATAGTAGCCCCTAACCCGTACAGGATAGAGATCAAATTATAAATAACCAAACCCTTGGGCTACTCATGGAGGTGATTCTCAGCTATAGGGTGTACTTTGGGTTCTACTACTCCCTGTGAGATAACCCCAAACAGCCTATTTGCTCAGAGACCACAGTCTTCCTTTCTCTGGACTGATGTCTTAGGTCCCTGCCAATGTTTCCTGGTATCACTTCCTATGTATCCCTCCTGCATGTGAGTTTCAGTGTATCATAAAGATAATGATGATTTCCAAATTCCTTTAGTTTATCTTTTATCTGGGATTTTCATAGTCTTAATACATGAAGTGAAATATATTTGTTTTTTCTATTTATCTGGTTGTTAGAATTCAGTAATACGTTATTATAGATTTAAAATTATTATTGAACTGTTTATTATGTAACATTGCTTTTCAACATTTTGTATCTATGTATTTCAATTAGGATGTATTTTGTATAGTTACATCTGTTCTATTGTTTCATGTTGAACCTTATCAACGAGATACTCATTTCCACCAATAATCAGTTTGGAATTTGATTAATCTTTTCTCCCATTTATTTCATGACTTTATCTGTTTTGTTTTGTTTTTGTTTTGTTTTGTTTTTTGAGATACTCTCTTGTTCTGTAATTCAGGCTGGCCATGAACTCACTATGTAAAATAGGCTGGCCACAGCAATGTTGCCTCAGCCTCCCAAGTGCTGGGATTATAGGCATTCCACAATGCCCTGCTTAATTTTATCTTTATTTTTTTTTATTGTGTTTCAATGGGTTTCCTCTGTTGTGCTGTTTTCCAATTTCTTTTTGGAATGCTTAATTCATTTGTTTATCTTTTAAAATGTTTTAAACATAATTATGATTATTATGTCCATGTAAGCATGGTTAGCTATGTCTCAAAGAATGAAGTAAATACTTTTAAATATCACATAATTTTGAATATTTATTTTAAAAATTTCTTTATGATTTTTTAAATAACATTTTAAAAATATAACTTATATATTAATTTTTCAGTTTATTATAATTTAGGTAACAATGGGAATCTATAGGATGATTTTTGAGAATTTAAAGAAACTCATTTCCAACTGACTATATGCTCTACTTTAAAACTTTTTATTATAGGTATTTCTCTGCCCTGTATACTTTTCATTTATTTACAAATTGAATTAGAAAATATTTTATTTTTTAACTACTATAATTTTTCTCTATTATTTTTAGGAATACTTCCTATTTTAATAAATATTCTGTATTTTTACTTTTTCAGGCATTTCTAACTTTAAAAGGTTAATGTTCCTACATCAGTCCTCTATATATCTGGGTTTTTTCCAGTGATTTTTATAACAAATCATTCCATATGATTGAATACTTAAAAATCACATAGGTTATTTATGTTACAGTTCTGGAGATCAAAAGTTTCAAACATGTTTGTGGTCTCATTCTGGGGGCAGAAATGCTTACTTTCTGCCCAGTGCTGCCCTCACAATCCTCGCCTGCAGGCCACTTCTTCGAAGCCAAGAACAAGCAGTCTCTATTTCTGTATCTCTGCTCTTCTCTGAACATTTGGACCCTCAAATAATATAAAATAATCTCCCCATCTCAAGACCCTTAATTTAATCATATCAGCAAAACTATTTTTTCTATCATAATTGCTTAGCATTGTCTTCTATTTGTCTTCTTTTCTGACATCTAGAAAACTCAAACTTCAAATTCACTAAATTTGCTTGATGGTTACCTTTATTTTCCAATTATTTTATTAAATATTTTAGTGATTATTTTATAATTTAAAACATTCCAGTTTTTCTTTGATGGCCACAAATTTCTTCTCCATTATTAAGTATAATTTACTGTTCTCTGTGTTCTAATAACTGTTTTACTTTATATGCTTTATTTTGATTACTATATTCCATTCATAAATATCTTGCTATAATCTATAAACTCATGACTTCCTGGGGACAGCAGCTATCCTTTTTGAAAATGTGTACTTGGAAATTTCTAAACATTCAGCCATATGGCATTTATTTCCTGGTAACTTACATATGATTGAATGGGATATATTCTATGGTTGAAGCACTGGGGCCCCAATGAGCAAGTTAAGATATTTCAGGTTCTGCTGCTACATGTGATGAAACTTGGAAATAGGAATTCTATCCTAACAAGTCAAAATCTGAATCAGAGTTGGAGCAGGGAGGCACTGGAGGGGTTAAGAATGGGAAAAAAAGTTAAAATGTGTTATGTACATTAATCAACTTCCACTGCAAATGGAATTATTATGTAAACATGACTAGTAACATTTTCAACAAAAGAATTATATTTAACTTTTCTTCAGAAATTATGCAGAAATAGACTACAAAGCAATATTTAAAATTTTAAGAGAAAAAGAAAACACTTAGAATTTTGTAACTTTATGAAACTATCCTTCAATAATGAAGAAGAAATGAAAATTTTCTGAGACAAATAAACATTGAGGAGAGGAGCTAAAGATGGCTGATCAGTGAGCAACAAAATGCAGAATCTCCTGGGAAGAAACAACTCATATGCCAGAATAAAACATCCTGGAGAGATCCAGACAGAAGGAGATGGATCCTCTTGACACAGGAAGATATTAAAACAAAAAAAGCTCATCAAACACACAGTCTCAGGGCTACAATTGGAACTGCTAAAATTAGCAGACATGATGCTTTCACTGCAACCTGCTGAGCCACCCAAACTCATGCTGGCCACAACCTGCTGTGACCTATAGAGCCTCCCAAACTCATTCCCACCACAACTCATAGGAGCCACAGCCACACTGAAGTTGGGGGTTGGTGAGCTCAATGGAGAACAGAGCCAGCAAAGGGATCTTCATTAATGCATGGTAAGTGCTGGGAATAAGACCCCCCCAATGGGAAGTGTGCAACCAAATGAGCGACATGTTGGAATCGGGCAGAAGGAGCCTGAACTAGGAACAACAGTGACTTCAGTTGGTTGCTCCTACCCAGCACAGATTCATGGCATTTGCTTGGCCTGGGTCATGCCCCTGGCTGGGAACCAATAAGCCATCCCAAACCAATTCCCTACGCCTAGCACACACTAACCTGGTGAAGGCCCATGAAGTTTGGCTGGCCCAGAGTGGATGGGTCAGCATGCACAGCCCCTGCTTACACCTCAGTGACAAGAGCAAATAGGAGAGGGCAGAAATCCCTCTCCAGTATGCTTCAGAAGAACCATAACCCACAAGGAAAGGGGCGGGGACCTCCATTATACACCTGTATGGAAGAAACCAAAAAAATGACAAGAGAGAGAAATAAGAAAAAGCCCCCAGCCCAAAACCCTGAGAACATTGATCCAGGAGAGGGAAAAACAAAAGAGACTGAGGGCAGCAAAGATGCAACATCAGACACGGCTTCAATGGACATTAAGAGACATCTTCAGCTTTGTAGATGAGCTCAAAACTGAAATATTAAATCAGGTAAAGCAAGATACAAGTAGATTAATAAAAGAAATGCAAAGTGCCTCTCAAGAAGATGCAGACTAAAGAAGGGAGGAACACAAAAAAGGAGAGAAACATTCGATAAAGAATATAAAGAAAATCTAGAATACATGAAGCAGATTCAAAGAGATTACCAGAAAATTAAAAACTCCATTGAAAGCTGGCAAAACAGATTAAAAGAAACTAAGGATAGACTATCAAAACTTGAAGACAAGTTTGCAATGTGTGATCATGAAAGGAAAGATCTCTTAAAAATAACAAGGAAACAGGCAGTAACAATACAAAGACTAGAAGTTGACAAGACAATCCATAATTTAAGAATAAGAAATGTGAATGAAGAAGCAGGAATAAAAACAGGTGAATTACAAAGGCTATTCATGGAAATAATTAAGGAAAACTTCCCAAGCATGGGAAAAGAAAATGATATTCATTTATGTGAGGCATACAGAACTCCAGCCATCTACAACCAAAACAGAGCTACACCCAGACATATGATAATCAAGATACCAGAAATTCAATATAAAAACAGAATATGAAAAGCTATCAGAGAAAAGAAACAGATTATCTATAAAGGAAAGCCCATCAAAATCATGGCAGACTTCTCCACACAGACCATCAGATCAAAAAGAGCTTGAAGCAAAGTATTCCAAGCCCTGAAAGACAATAACCTCCAGCCCAGATTGATATACCCTGCAAAGCTGTCACTAGAAAGTAATGGAGAAACAAGATGCTTCCATGACAAAGAGGAACGGGGGGAATTTGTGACCACCAATCCAACCCTACAGAGAATACTGAAGGACATTCTAGAGAGAAAGAGAAAAAAAATTCCAGGATTTTAGGAACAGTGGCAGAAAGGCCTCAATGAATAGGGCAGGCAGTAAAATGAAGGAGAAAAGTAGACAAACAAAGGCAGAAAAATAGCATAGAGGAAATGAGGCAGAGAAGATTGGCTATAATCTCTAACATAGATGGCCTTGATACATTAAAAAAAAAAAAGAGGCAGAGTAGATCAGGAGGTAGGGTCCATTGAGATGCTCTGTATAGGAACTATAATCAACCTGAGAGGGATTATGGACTGAAAATCAAATATGAGAAAATCAAATATGGACTGAAAATGCTCTATGTGACAGGGAGCCAGAGAGAAATAGGAGCAACTCGACCACCACCTGCAGACAGGTTGGAAAGACAGGATAGTTATGTGCAGTAGAAAACTACTCAGCTATAACAAAGGAAAACCTTGAGACTTTTGTAGGTAAAGGAATACAAGATGAGATCAAGTTCAGGAGTGAGAAGGTTCAGAACTGCTTAGGTAAAATCAGGTTCCCCCCAATATAAAAACTGAGGGAGTTTGTGGGACCCAAAATGTACAGCACACTGTGGGAGTGAAAGGGGAAGAATAGCCTAAAAGAAGAAGGCAGAGAATATTGTTAATAGTGTATCAGGATTTAAAACCCACATTACTCACACCACTCTGCTTAGATGGATTACATTCTGTTCCAATTTGTCTACTTGTACTAGATTTGAGGGCACAGATAGCTATCCTGAAAAATGCAGGATATAGTATGGTAATCATCCTTAATTTCCTATTAACTTAATCTGAAGCTCTGTATAACTTACACTGTTTTACCATGACTGATCTTAATTGAATCTGGTTTGTTAGATTACTGTTTTGTATTGATAGATTTTATTCAAAGCTGTTATGATTGATTGTATCAAGTTTGAGAGCATGGGCAACTACTCTGAATATGACAAGATTCACTAGAATATCCACTCCGGTTTGATTATAACCTGCCTTTGAAGTTTTATACTGTCTACAATATTTTATTTTTATTAATATTGTTATATACTGCTATATTCAATTATACTGCTATATTCAATTATGCCTGATGATACAGACAATTCTATTGAAAATAGTAAGAGACAACACCATAACCATTGTAGATCACCTTGTACTGTGGTTTTATATGACTTTTTCATTTCATGTTTTTATAGGAATTTGTTTTGTTTTATCTTGCTATGTTTTGTTTTTCCCTCTAATACAGAAAGGATAGAAATACATGTGGAGACTCATGCATGCATAGCTGTTTACAGTCTCACTGTTTGAATATCTACTTAGTATGCTTTAAATTTGTAACTCGAACAACTATTTCTAAGAGGACAATATGTAATCTATCAACTAGTGATTTCTTACTGTTTATCTTTTTTTTGAAATTCTGTATTATCTCTACCCTTTTCATGTTTTTTCTCTTTAAATAAATAAAAAAAATTAAAAAATAAACATTGAAGTAATGTGATACAACTAGAAAAATTATCAAAGAAGGAAAATGAAATAGATGAAACACTAATATCTGCATAATGAGATGAGCACGAAGGAATAAGTAAAAGTGAAATAAAACTCTATTCAGTATTGATATGACATGTTTGTTCTAAATAATATACCATCCATATATTTGATTATATATATATATCATAATAGAAATGCTTATATATAGTTACAAACTATATAAGTAAAAATGACAACAAAAATAATACAAAGTACAAGAGAGAACAGTTTATACTACTTTGTTATAAACAGAACTCACAATATCTATGAATTGGTGTAGTACCACTGAAAATCAACTTGGATTATAAATGCATGTTGTAAACTCTATGTTTGCCATTAAACAGGTACAAACAAGAAGCAGAGCAGATAATAAAGAAAAGAAAATTAAACAAATGAAAATACTGTGGCAAACCACAAAAAATAGAAAAAGAGTGGAAGGCAAAATAGGAAGGAATATCAAGGGCAGCAATCATGAAATAGTACGAAATATTATAATATTTAATGTGAGTGTATCAACAATCAATCTGAATGACAATGCCCTAAATGCATCAACTAAAAGACACACTGTTATATCAAAATATGAAATCTGTGTATATATGTTGTTTATAAAAAACACATTAAAAAACCATATATATTAAAAGCAAATTGATGAAATATGATAAATCATGCTAATGCATATCAAAATAAAATGGAAGTAGCTATATTAATTTCAGATAAAACCAACTTCAAAGCAAGGATATCTAAAGGGTAATGAGAAATGTTACTCAGTGATAAAAGGTTTAACTCTCCAAGAAGATGTAAGAATCCTAACAGGTATGAACTTAATTACAGAGCAACAAAATAGATAAGGCAAGAAATAAAAAATAAAATCCTTGTGACATGAAATAGATGAATTAGCTATTATAGATTTCTCCATTTCTTTATGAGAAATGGGTAAGTGCAGAAAACAGGGTGGAAAATAACTAGGTCATCAATGAACTTAACAATGCCAGAAATCAATTGGATATGGTGGATTTGCATATACTACTTTTTCCAACAGCAGAATATGTGTTCTTTCCAGGCTTGCATGGAACATTCAGAAAAATAGACCACACCCTATACCATAAGCACACCACAGCAAATTTATAAGAATATAAAATAGAGTATTTAATCTTAACCTATGATGCAAATGAGTAATAGAAAGATACCTAGAAAATCCCAGAATGCATGGAAGAATAAGCAGCACATTTCTAAGTAAAATAAAAGATGTCAGAGGATATTGAAAAACTAATTTGGAAAAACTGAAAATGAAAGCAAAATTTAAGAAAATTTGTGGGATACAATAAAAGCAAGGCTTAGAAGGTATTTCACAACTTTGAATGCATGCATTAGGAAAAAAGTTCTAAAATAAATTAAAATTCCACTTAGGAAAGTAAAACAAAAAAAATTTAAACTAGCGATGGTGTAAGAAATAATAAAAGAGTAGAAGTCAATGGAACTGAAAATAGGAAATCAATAGAGAAAATCTATGAAACCAAATGCTAGCTATTTGAAAGATCACTAAAATCAATAGGCTTCTAGCCAGGTGCTTGAGAAAGAGACGGTGGTAAGGAGAGAGAGAGAGAGAGAGAGAGAGAGAGAGAGAGAGAGAGAGAGAGAGAGAGATTTAAAAATATTAGACCAGGGTGATTACACCTGTAGCCTCAGTATTCTTGAAGGGTGTAACAGTAAGTTCCAAATTTGAGCACACCCTGGGCAATTTTCATGACTTGATGATACGTTCAAAATAAACAAAATAAAATACATGGCCAGGATTGTACCTCATGCAATGCAAAGCCCTGGGTTCAGAAAGTCAAGATGGCACTCTGTTACAGATTCTGTAAATATTAAAAGGATAGTAAAGGAGCATGCTGACCAACTCCGTGTGCACAAATGTGATTACTGAAAGTGAACTGATTTCTTCAGCTACACAATCTGCTAAAACTCAAACAAGAAGAAACAGCATGATCTAGCAATTCCTGTTCTAAGAGGAAATTCTTTTGGTTTTGCCTGGTAAACTTAGCTAAGCAGTTTCCTTAAGTAGTAGTTCAAGTTCCCTAGGTGTAGGAGGGGGAGAGCTTCAGTTTGTACCTTTTTTTTTTCACCCAGCTGGGTTTCTGGTTCTTCAGGCATTACTCATCCCAAACCTCCTGTAGTTACTGATTCCTGTCCTAAGAAAGCCATGATAATCTAAAGTAATGCAAAAGAGGGGAAGGAGAAAAAAGTTGCCCTCTAACTTATTCTTCAGCTGCACTTGCAGTCACCATCTTGGCTTTTCTGTAGCTGCCCCTCTGGTCAGTCTCACAGGCCCCAGAGTTCACCAATAGTCCTCAGTCTTCCCCAGAAAATTGCAAGTTTCTGTTTTTGTTTTAAGTTTCTAAAATCTATGGTTCCCTTCTTCCTGCAGCTTCTAGACACCATAGTGTTGTGGTTTGTGTCTAGATGTTCCCCTACAGGCACATGCAGTCGTAAGTGAAGCTTTTTCACAAATGGTTGAATCTAGAGTGTGTGTTTGATGCATGGTGCGATGCTAGGATTAAGGGTGGTGATTACTAAATCAGTCCACTGATTGGTTTGTTGCTGCCTCCATCCTGGTAGACAGGATACAAGATAAGGGATGAAAAGATATCTGTCCTGCCCTTTGATTGTTTTGGTATCTTCTGCCTGCCATGAACTGTTTCTCTGCTGTCACCTGCCTGGGAGTCAGTCAGAACTGTACTGAAACCTCTATAAACTGTGAGCTAAGTAAACTTTTTCCCCTTTACCTTTGGGTGCCTTGTATTTTGTCTCAGCAATGAAAGAAAAATAACTAACAACCAGGCAATGGTATTAAATCTCCAACCCAAGAAGAATATGAAACCTATTTGCAGAATGGAGTTTATGTTAGCTTCAGACACTGGATCATTATTGGTTTAATTCTATCATGGTGTCCTGCATTACACATCCCATTTATCTCAGTCTGTTTTCTGCTGCTATAACAGAATGCTAAAGACTGTGACATTTATAAAGAAAAAAATTTACCTCTTACAATTCAAGAAGCTAGGAAGTCTAAGATTGAAAGGTCACATCTAGTGTGATAAAGGCCTTCTTGTGACATGGAAGAGGACATCACATGGTGAGAGAATATGGGTGAGGAGAAGGAAAAGGAAATGCACAGGAGAGACATTTTGCTTTTATTGCTTCCTCAATGTAGTGAATTAATGAATAGTCAGCTTGTAACACCCAGCTGAACTGAGTCAGTGTGGTATAGGGTGTAGAAGGCCCTCCTGAGGATTACTGCCAACAGTGTAAATGGAGAATTGGAGGGGAAATTGGTGTGCTGTTTAGTCCTCTGCAGAAGCTTGTCACTCTGGTTTTCCTGATGTGAACTCAACTGTTCTCAGCGTGAGGAGCTCCTGTCCTTACTATCACTGAGGATGGCTCTGGTTCTCTTTGGGGGAGCTCAGTTCCTTATCTTGAGTATCACTTCCTGGCTGCAGTGCAGATCCCTCCGCCTGTTGGCACAGATCCTTCCTCAAGGTGGCACAGACTTTCTAGCTCCCACCGCTGACCTTTGGGCTTTCCCAGTGCAGATCCTTGGTACAAACCTGCATGAGACATTGTCATGGGATCCAGGCCTCTAATTAGATTCATGGAGGACATTGCTGTGGAATCCAGACCTTGTGCTGGATTCTCTGGCTCTCTAGTGTGTGGACAGATCTTCCACAGTCTTTTGAATTTGACCCTTTGGATGAATATTATAAAATAATCCTATAAATAATGTGTCCTGTATTAAATCTTTTCCTTTGTAAGTGCTGACTACAACACTCAATAACTAACTCATTGTGGCAATCAAAGCATTAATCCATTTTCAAGTGTGCAGACCTCATGACCAAATCATATCTTAAAGATTTCCTCTTCCAGTATCATCAAAGCAATAATTAAGTTTCAACATGAGTTTTGGAGGAGTCATTCAAATAACAGCATGGGCCTCCCTCGGAGCCAGCCTATTAGCTATGTGACACAAAGTGCTTAGCATCTTTAAAGGGAAATATGCTCCTAGACTTCTAGAAACTCTTATAATTTTCTGGCAAATCTCTGTTACTATTTCCTCTTTCCCACCTTCAGTGTGAATGCAATGACCAGAAAAATTTCATCCATTTTGTAATCAAAAAGGGAAAACCAGAGGCACTACAGCAATGAATCTTGATATTACTGACCCCTTGAACCAGGTCTACTTCACTTCACTTCTGGGTCTCTTTTGATGCAACAAATTTTGTTCTGCTCATGTTAATTTTAGGCACCTGAAACCTGAAAACAGAAGCTTCCTGTTTTATATAATAGCTTTCTAAGAGAAAGGAACCAATATGTCTAATTTGCCACATAATTTTACCAGGGACTCTACATAAACCCTTCTAGTTAACACTTTACAGAAAGCCCATATGAAGTTAAACAATTTCCATCTTTTCAATTAGAAAACTGAAACTAAGGAAGGGAAATAACCTTCCTGAAGCTCAAATTTAAATATAGGTCACCTTTTGTATCATCATATTACCTACCGAATCTATATTCATGTATAATACTTAAGTGAATCTCTATGAGAGACCAATATATTTGCAATGACATTTAACTTCCTTCGTTTTCCCTGGGAGATTTGTTTTTGTTTATGGCATTCACTTTTGGCATTTATGGCCCTAAAATCTTTCATTCTTGAAGATTTGACACATGAGTCAAACCCCCTTGAGTTGGTACAGTCTTAAATACTTGCCAGCAGATAATTGCATTAAAATTTAGCCCAAAGAGAGTGGGCCACAAGCAAGACACTTGGTGATGGTTCTGAAAAGAGAGGTTAAAATGTCCAAAGACAAACTTTCCCCTAAGCTATTCAAAGCCAGGCTCTTGGGATAATATTAGTCTTCTTAACATCTGTGCAGGGATTAAAATTGAAACACAGGCCAGTGACCTCATACCAGGGAAGTGAGATAGAACATGCAACCAAAGAAATTTATGCATCAAAAAGATGCTGCCATGCTTTTGTTTCAAAACCTTTCTGTGTATGGAAGAGAAGGAGGCTTTGCTGTGGGAGCTGACAAGCAGCAGCAGAAGCAGATCTGAAGACAAAGTCATTCTATAGCAAAAGCTTTAACCAAAGCGCTCACAGTGTTATGTAACTTTGAACTACAAGGAGTAATGAGTTTGTGGCTGGATTTGTTTTGAACAAGAAGGACACTTAAAGTGATGGGAAATAGGCTTTGTTTAGAGTGTTTCAGCTTTGTGCCTAGATCAAATCAAGTAATTATTCTTTATAAAATACTGCAATCTATTTTTAATAAGGTACAGAATATTCTTATTTTGTGCAGAGATTATTCTTGTTTATTGCTGCTTTAAACAATGAAGGATGCAAACTTGACCACAGAGGACCTTAATAATTAACTCACAGAGAATCATAAAGTTTTACCTCTGGTAAAGAGCACAGAGATCACAGAGTTCAAGTTCAATGCTTTAGAGATGAATAAAGCTGGATCTGTAAAGGTTAAGTGACTTTCTCCAAGTGTGAACTACACTGGGATTAGAAGCAAAAAGTCTTTAAAATGTTTCACTGCAATCCTAACACTCTATGAAGCTTATATAGGACAAAATGCAAACAAGCACACTAAAAGGCCCAGTCCTGAAAAACAACTCGAAGTTCATTTTGAATTATTCTTTCATGTTATCAAAATTCACAAAATTTCCTCACTTTAAATTTTGCAATAATCAGCATTACACACACACACACACACACACACAGACACACACACCTCTGTCATTTCTAAAAGACATGCCAAGATATTTTTGGTGAGTTTATACATATATAGGTATGGACCATAAAGAAAGAATATTTCGGTAGATTTATGTACTCAGGATTTTGTTCTATTAAAATACTTGGATTCTCTTTAGAGATTACAAACCCTATAGATTGGTATACATTATAAATAACATATACATATTTTAATACTTCCATTAAGGGAGAATAGTACATCATAACTGCTTTGAAACTGGATCTTAATATCTGTGCCAAACAAATACCCATATTATTTTGCTATTTCTGAAAGTGCCCTTTATCATTTTCTTTGCTGTCATAGTCACATAAAACATGAGTTTGAAAAAGTATTTTTAAAAAGTCATTGAATAAATATATCTACAAAAAACATTTTCCTCATTTCCTTGTTATTATAATCTTTATTTTCAATCTGAAAAAAGATGCCTTTAGGCTGTTTTATTTTTTTTCTCAAACCTCTGTTTTCTTTAAGCAAAGGTTATGAGGTGGGGACTGACTGCACCCTTCCTCCTGGTAGAATTTTAGACAAAAGACAGTTTGCTGAGCCAGTTGAGGTGTGCTTGAGGTTTGCCCTTCCCACTCTTCTCACTGGCAAGTCCTGATTATTCTTGTTAATAAGAATAATAGCAAGAACTAGCCTTTATGCTGGTGTTATACATGAAAAAGAACTTCCCATGCATTTCTCGTTTGACTTTCACAACAGTTGCTTTAGGGAAATGCTATTCTCATGTTCAGATTAAGGAAGTATAGTTATCTCATAATTTATTATTGTATATATGAGTATTTGATGTGTTATTTATTATTTATAAGCTAGTTATTCCTATTGCTTTCAGAATAATTTCAAATAGAAGCTATTGAATCTTCCTATATGTATTAATAAAAATAATCTGTCTCAAAATTGTTTATATTTTTCATATGTTCACACAGTAAATGTAAGTCATTTGTCCAAACTCACCCAGCTGGTAAGAACTGCATTTGAAATCAGCTTGAGTACATAGTCATTCCTTAAAATGGAAGAACAAGAAAGAGTGAAAACAACCAAAAACTATATTTATTGATAATATAATTGCTACTGATCACAGATTTTACCCAAGGGGTTCCCTTCAGGCAACAAAGTTTGTATGTTAAACAATCTCTCCTTTTCAATGGTGTCAAGATGGAAGAAGGGATGAAAAGATTTCCAAAATAAACATGTCACTGAAATTGAATGTTAAAATAATTTTTCTTTGATAAACTAATGTTCATGGACATGCTGTGAGGTGGGGATGCAGTGCATTGTCTTTCCTGAGCTGCCTTCAAGATCCCTCTGTCCCTCTAGAAGCTGACCTGAGTGACCTGCCTCTCCATGTTTCCTCATCTCTTTTCTTTGTGCATAGGAGAACTATTGGGGCATTTTCTCTCCCCAGGGTCCCTTGTTCTGTCGTATGTATCCCTCTGTTAGAGGCCACCTGGTCAGTAGCCCTCTCAGAGTTCTGGCAATTCTTCTTTCTTCACTTCCTCGTATATAGAAAAAGAGCTTCTATTTGCTGTGTGCCTAGGAACACTACACAATCCCTTTTTGGGTTTCCTAAAGTCTGTCCTTTGCACACCTCCTCCTGGTGGAATTTAAGACACAAGACAAAGTTTACTGAGCCAGTTGAGGAATGACCAGTGCTGTCTACCAAACTCTTCTCACTGGCAAGTACTGATTGCCAGAGGAAAGGATCCGTTAATGCCAATAAGAGTAACAAGAACTAGCATTTATGGGTGTGTTATACATTAAGAAGAACTTCCCTTATGTTTTCACATTTGAGATTCACAACAGTTCCTTGAGGGAAATGCTAGAACTCCTCTTGGATCTCCTATTCTCCAGGTCACAAATTGTCAAAGTAACTCATCTTCTGCAGAGACCATAGGCTTTACACTATGACATGAAAGTCATTTGATCCAGATGTTACTTGTTGATAATTTAGGCCTGTTTCTTTGACTTCTGAGCAGGACAAATGTAACCATATGTGACAGAAAAGTGGCTCATGTTCAGCTTTCCAAATACATTGTAATTAAGTACTTGCAGCTTTAGTCATTGTGTGGGGTACTCCACATTACTGCATTTCATTTAGGCCTGTCAAATTTCTCTAATGAAATCAGTAGTATTTTTCCAAGAGTTAGTCACTTACCCTACAACCATTTATGTCAACATTCACATTGTCTACCACAGCAAAAAATATTTAATAGTTCCACAAGTGTTACGGAACATGTATTCTTTTTCTAACTCTGTATTTGAGTTCCTCAACCTTGGTTTTCCCTCTTTTAATCTAGTCAATGACTATTTACTTTTATTTGAAGTAGAAAATTACACATATCAGGGGCTGGGATTTTAGCTCAGTGGCATAAGATCCTGCCTGGTAAGCACAAACCTGTTTTTTGATCTCTAGTACAAAAAAAATTGCATGTATCATATGATATAATCAGACTTGCCAATTTTTAGATAATGGCTGGCTGTTGAAATCACAGGAAGTTTCCCTAGATACTATGTTATGATATTTAATACATAAATGATACTTTCATTTTGTTTTTTAACATTTCTGCCATCTTTAATGAGAGATGTAGCCTATCTTTTTAATCATCCAGGATAAAAAGACACAAGTAATTTTAGTACACAGAATGATGCATGATATTTCCAAGTAACAGGTTAAGAAAAGATGAATCAACGTGGGTTATTTGAATATGATTCTCCTCAAGGGAAGCTATAGAGATATGGAATCTGCCTCCTTTGTTAAGATACACTAAGATAAATAACACATTGCCAATAGAACAGAATAAGACAGAGTAGAATGGAAAATAGAATAGAATAGAATATATTCTACTTCATTTTTCTCAAATGAGTACTTTAAAATTGAATTTGGCAATAAGTAAAAATATGGAAGACTCATGCAAGAATATTTTGTAGACATATACTATTTTTAAAGACATATACTATTGGGTCCTGACCTAAATCTCCAATCTCCCAAATGAGTATACGGTGAAAGCTTAAATAAGGTGAGACAAGTGGTACGCTAGGGCTCCAGTAGGGTCAAAACCCTTTAGCTAAGTTCAAGACTGAGGGCTATGACAAAGACCTCTCTGGACCACCTATATTTATTAGGTCAAAAACAAAGGGCAGAGAAACTGAGGAAAGTGCAGTAAATGAGCAGGACCTTGAGAGTCATTTCAAAGACTTCTCCAAGTAGTAAATTATGCCAATTTAGGAGAACTGTCTTATCTCCAGGATGACATTTATGGTAGGAGTGCAACTGCAAAAGTGAGATTCCTTCAATTGTGGTTTCTATTTACTTAGTGTTGGATCCAAGGTGTCCTCAGCTGTGGTCTTATCTTGCCTTTTGAGGTATCTCTGGCATCACAGGCCACTACAGGACTCAGCCAGGACCAGAGATTCATAGAGGTTCACTTATTAAGAATCAGCTCCAGTTGCCAGGCAAGGGACAGAGGCCTAGGATGGACTCATAAATAAGCATAAAAGGCCAATTAGTTAATTTTAAATCCTGCTCAGAACTGCTTCATAGTGGTCTCCAACAATATACTGCTTTTAAAGTTAAGAATGATTAGATCTCTAGAACTTCAACATATACTGGATTAAACTTCATCAGATTTAAAGTAAATTGGTGATCAATCACTGATCAATTTAGCATTTTTATATACCATACCCAGGTAGTTATTGCAGTGGTTGATACATTGTCTACTTGAAAAGCTTAGAAGATTAAACTAAGTGACACAACTGGAGGCAAGGGTCTTCACTTTGTAAACATCCTGAGCCTGTGCAACAGGAAGGCATGGAGGTTATGTGAGTGCTACACCCATCCTAGGGTGGGGAGCTGGTACACATTGGAAGGGAGTAGAAGAAGCTTGCTCTCCTACCATTTTTGCTCTTGTTACTTTTGCTCTCTGTTGCCACCTTAAACAGTTGCCCCTGTGCCATGCTATCTTGTCTTGGAGCTAGATAATTATGGACTGAAACTTACAAAAGTGTAAGGTAAATAAACCTTTCCTTCCCTAATTTTGTCTCAGTAAAATACCCAAAAATTTTTCTAAATTTTATGGAGAAAATTTCATAACAATGACAGGAGAATAACAATAGTGAATATATTGCATATTATTACCTTTAAAGTAGTTACTCAGAGTACAAGATACGGGCACAGAAGCAGGGATATAGCTCAGCAGCATAGCACCTACCCAGCAAGGATGAGCTTGTGAGTTTAATTCCTGGTACAAAAAGAAAAGTATGGCATAAGTAATTCTCCAGTCTATATAAACAAAAATCTTCCTGTTCTATGAACTAACAGACACTATCAGTATAATTAACTTTCATTTTTTCTCTTTACCTTTCCTTCCTATCCCCTCACCCCATCATAATTCCTTTTTCCTTTTTAACCATTTCTTCCTTCCCATTTCATATTTTGGATCTTATTTACTCTTTCAGTTTCTCACACTAGTGTGACAATGCAATGCTTACACATATATGAGTCTGATTTATTTCACTTACGAGTATAGTCTCAAATTCCATCTATTTACCTAAAAAGACTCATTTATCCTTCATTATGGCTGAATAGTACTACACTGTATAAAAACACCACATCTTTTTAATCTGTTTCTTAGTTGATGGTCATTCCAGTTGTTTTCAGGATTTAAATATTGCAAATTGTGCTGCTATAAACAGGGGTGTGCATTTATCACTGCGGTATGATGTTTTTCATTCTTCTAGGAAGATACCCAGAAGGGAAAGTGTGGGGTCAAATGAGACCCCTAACCTAGATTTTTGAGGAAATCTCCATACTGACTTCCATAGTGGTTGCACCAGTCTGCACTCACACCCATATTGGGAAGAGTTCCTTTATCTCTACAGCCCTATGAGTATTTGTTATTGCTTGGTTTATTGAAGATAATCATTGTTTCTGGGGTGAGATGGAATACTATTGTTATTTTAATTTGCATCTCTAGAATGACTAGTGATGTTAAACTTTTTTTCATCTATTTATTTGCCATTTCTATTTCTTCATTTGGGAACTATATTCATCTTAGATGCTCATTTTTGTATTGAGTTTTGAATTTGAGGGTTCTATTTTTTTTAATTCTTTATAAGTTGTAGATAGAAGTTCTTTGTCTGAGGGACAATTGACTAAATTTTTTCCCTACTCTTTAGGATGTATTTTTACTCTTTTGATTATTTCTTTTGATGCACAAAAGCTTTTTAATAAGAGGAGGCTCCAGTTGCTGATCCTTTGAAGTATTTCCTGTACAGTCTGAGTTTTGTTCATGAACTCTACCTACACTTATGTCTTCCAGTAGATTTAGTGTTCCCGTTTTAATATTTAGATATTTGGCAGGGTGTGGTGGTGCACGCCTGTAATTCCATCACTAGAGAGGCTGAGGCAGGAGGATTACTGCAAATTTGAGGCTACAAAGTGAGCTCAAGGCCAGCCTGATCTGCATAGTGATATCTTGTCTGAAAAAGACAAAAAAAAATAGATATTTGATTCATTTTGGCTTTAGTTTAGTGCATGGTGATGCACATAGGCCTCATTTTAGTGTTTGCCATGTGAAAAAAGAATCAGTTTCTTCTGGCACCATTTATTACAGAGGCCATTTTTCTTATATCAAACACGTTTGGCCGCTTGGTCAAAGATGATTTCAAATCAGGGATTGTAATGCCTCCTGCCTTGCCTTTGCTGCCCAGAATTGCTTTTGCTTTTCTAGGTATCCTCTGTTTACAAAGGAATTTTAGGAATGATTTGTCTAGGTCTGTGAACATAGACCAAGAACCAAAAGTGAAAATATGTATACTTCACTCACCAGTCAAACTGAAATAAAATAAAAACTAAAATTAGACAAAACACTAATTCATGTTAGGAGAATCAGAAGTATTGTAGTTAGGGGTTGTGCAGAGAACAGTTAAAATCAGGACATGGAATTTATACTATTATTTTATGATGGCCACCCAGAGTTAACACAAGAAAGTGCAGCAAATCTATCCACAACACTAAAGACATAGAATATTTAGTCAAGGGTCTGAATCCCACAGCAATGTCCCACATGAGTCCAGATGAAGACCCAGAGCTCATGGAAATGCCTCCCATGAGTCCAACTGGAGGTCTAGAGCCCACAAGAAGGACTCATGCCTGTCTCTTTTAAGGATCCATATTGAGAAGGCCCAAAGGTCAGTGGTGGAAGCCAGAAAGTCTGTGCCAGTGGGGTGAAGGAGCTGTGCTAACAGATTGACAGTCATATGCTAAAGCCAAGAAGTCACGCTCATAATAAAGAGCCAGGTTGCCCCAAAAAACACTATACCCATCCTCAGTGGCACAGAAGTCCAGAGCTCCTCTGACAACAAGCACAATCCAGCATATGCTAGAAAGCCAGTGTGAGAAGTTCATCCTGGAGATTAAGCAGCATACGTCTTCCCCTACGGAGCCAGGAAACAATGCTCAATGTAAGAACCAAATCTTCTCCAGGAGAAGCAATGGCTCAAATAGCAACACGAAGGAAAAACCACAATGCCTCAACGCCTCTTTTCTCCTTCTCCATGACTTTATTTATGCTGGCAACTTTCCTCGGGTGGAACATCTATGCTCAGCACTATGGTGATTTAATTCTGCTGGTGTTAGAAGTAAGCATTAAAAATCACATTCTAAGCAATAATAAATGAATATCTAAATCAGAATATCAATCCTTTCTTGACTACTAAAAATGAACACGGCACAGAACTATATTTTATAAAGACATAGTGAATTATTACATTTCTTTTACAGATGAAGACACAGAGACTGAGAACAAGTGACTAACGTTTAAACTCAACTCTGTTTAGTGGCAAAGTTTATAAATCTAACTATCTTAGTGTATGTGGGATATCTGTTCATTCATTACACAGGTAACCACTGGGTAAGTAAAAAGTTTAAGGCATTGTTTGGGTGCTGGTGATACAGAAGGGAGTAGAGTATGATTCCTCCTCTGCTTCAGATAACCATCTAGTTCTGGGAGAACTATAATAATATACATATAGAAGCAAAATTAGAACTAGTAATGGTATAAATAGCAAAGAAGATTGGTAGGAACTACATAGTGATGGAGGTTGATATTAATCAACAAATATACCTTTATAAACCATTTAAAGCCCTTCAAAAAATTTTATGCTGTCAGGATTTAGAAGTTACTTTCTGGAGGTTACTAAGTTGATCAAAATTCACAAGGGCTATGGCTTCCTGATATGTATGGTCATAGGTTCTTAATCCTCTAACAGACCTATGATATTACCCTAGACCTATAGACTGCTAAAAAGAAAAAACAAAAATCATAGGAAGTTACACTACATTGCCTTTATTTTGATATGTCCTTTTAAGAAAAAGTATGATTAATTTAGAAATTAATAAGCATAATTCTTGTAGATAGGTAGATAGAGAGATAGATGAATAGATTTTTATTTACTATTATGGATGTTTTAGTTATTTTTGATGGGAAAGGAATAAACATTATAGATTGTTTTTAAAAGTTAAGTACCCAATACAACTGAAAGGTGAAGACCAATATATCATTGGATATATTTTTATTCCTTCTTATACTATTGTTTTGATTCAGCCTCAACAAAGCTCCATATTTTGATGTTTCATTACATTTTCAAAAGATCAACTCTGAAAGACCACACTTGGATCTGGTATCTGGGCTCTGGCTCAGCTACAGCAGTTATGGAATAGACAGCTGAGTGTTTATGTAGATGCACATCCATCGAGTGGTAGGTCTCTATTGCCTGTTTTCACTCACTACTGTCTCTGTGTGGCTAGAAATATGAGAGGCACATTATGGAAAATGCATATGCTTTGCATAAATGATTTTTCAGGTCTGAACATAGCTAAACATTATTACATTTTGTATGAGTGCTGGCACATAGAAAAGACAGCATTTTCCTTTCCAAAGCTTTCCTGAATTAGGCAATCCTAGGAAAATTCTATGAAAATAAGCAAGGATCTCCTTTTTACTGGTTTGCAACTCATCTATAAAAGAACTTAAGTATTCAACACTTCCTAAAAATACTTGAAATTTTAGAGTTTTCTATTTATTAGATGATTTTATTAGTGAATTTATTAAGCTAAAAAGTTGAATACTCACTATTCAATTTCGATGTAAAAAAATTACTAGTACCTCAGGCTTGTTGAAAGTATATATTCAGAGCAGCAGCATGCAAGGCTGGGCCCCCCAAGTCCACCCTTCTGAATCCCTGCTGTCCCACTTTCCTTTGTGGGACCCAGTACCATCAACAGCAGCACACAAGGCCAGGCCCCCAGAGCCTGCCCCTTCTACACCCCTGTCACCAGGCCATCTGCCATGGGACCCAGGACCCTCTGCTTGCCCCTTCTGCACCCTCACTGTCCCACTATCTGCTGCAGAACCAAGGACCAGCAGCAGCATGCAAGATCAGCCCCCCTGAGCTGTCCCTTTCCACAGCCCTGATGTCCCATCTGCTGCAGGACATAGAACCTCCAGCTCACCCCAGAAGCATGCAGGGCCAGGCCAAGCTAGCCTCTTCCATGTCCCTGCCATCCTGCTGTTGCCCTCTGGGACCCAGCACTTTCTGGACCTAGTATTGCTATTGATCTTTGGCTCCCACTTCTCCCGCTAGAACATTGGATTGCCATGGATTAATCATGCTGTATCGATGTGAGACTCAGTAACCCCTCATCCAAGCAGAAGACCTCATCAGGCTTCCATCAAGAAGGGCTTATGAGACACCCAGTGACACAGTAGGGCCCCAGCTGAGACAAACACTATAGACAGGGAGATTTGGTGACCTGGAACAACCTGAAGATATAGTAACAGCAGGAACTAAGGGTTGATTTATATCAATATTCCTAGGTTTGTCAGCCTAGAAAGAATATAGGACTCTCCCAATAGGCCCAGTAGGAGTTCAGGTGACTATCCCACTTCTTCATTGTGGCACCCAGCATTTGGGCAAACATCAATCACACCATAGGACTCTAGGTTACACACTACACATAGATGAGACTAGTGGGCTTGAAAGACCAAATATTAGCCCAGAAGGTGAAAATGACAAAACGAAAAAGCACAAACCAGTCTCAAACATCTAGTCCATCAGGAGCAAGTAAAGGAGACATTGAAATAGAGGACTTTAAAAGTAACACACCGGATATCTTTGAAAATATAGCAATTGAAATAAAAAGACAAATACATGAGGTTATAGAGGAAATCAAATTAGAAGTACTCTCCCATGTAAAGACAGAAATAACAACCTTAGTAAAGGAGGAGCTCAGTGCAGGTAGACAAGAAATAGGTAAAAAAAAATAAAAATAAAAAACATACAAGGGCATGGGAAGCTGATAGAAACCTTGAATGAATAATATATAAAACACACAGAATCCATGAAACAAACTCAAAGAGACATCCAAGAAACAAAAATTCTATTGAAAGCTGCCAAAACCTTTTAAATGAAGCTGAGGATAGAATTTCAGACCTAGAGTACAGGATTTCAATTAGAAATCATGAAAGGCAAGAACTTTTAAAAATAACAAAGCAGCATGAAATGAAAATCCAGCAGCTTCAAGATGAAGCCAAGAGAAACAATATAAGATTCATAGGCATCAGTGAAGATGCAGGAGTCAACACAAATGACATAGTTAAACTATTCACGGATATAATTGCAGAAAATTTCTCAAACATGGGGAAAAATCTAATATGCAGATAAGTGATGTATATGGAATGCCAAATAGTCACAACCAACATAAATCTACAACCAGACATATAATAATTAAGATCCAAGACATACAACATAAAAACAGGATACTAAAAGCTGTTAGAGAAAAGACACAACTCACCTATCAAAAAAGCCTATTAGAATCATGGCAGACTTTGCAGCACAAACCATCAAGTCAAGATAAACTTGGAGTGAGGTGTTTCAAGTCCTGAAACAAAACAACTTCCTACCCAGATTGATGTACCCAGAAAAACTTTAATTCAAATTTAATGGAGAAACAAGATACTTCATGGCAAAGAACAATGGAAGAAATTCATGTCCACCAAACCAACCCTAGAAAGAGTATTGAAAGATATACTAGATGGAGATAAAAATGACCACAATCCCCAGAACAACACCAGAAAGAAACCACCAGGCAGGACAAACAATTAAACAAGTAAACAAACAATTAAACAAGCTAGAAAGAAAAAACAAAAAACTGGAACATAGCATGGCAAATTTGAGCCAGTACATATCAGTTATATCCATGAATGTAAATGGCCTCAATTCACCTATCAAAAGAAATTGATTGACAGAATGGATCAAGAAACAGGATCCCACAATATGCTGTATACAAGAAACACATCTGACTCAAAAGGAAACTCACAGATTAAAAGTCAAAGGATGGAAAACAATATTCCATGCATCAGGAACCCAGAAAAAAGCAGGAGTAACTGTTCTGTTTGCAAACAACATGAACTTCAAACCTAAAATGATTAAAAGAGATAAAGAAGGTCACTACATACTCATCAGTGGAAAAATTCAAGAGGAAGAACAAGCATTTATAAATATATATGTGCCAAATACAGGAGCACCCAACTATATAAGACAAATATTGATGGTCATGAAAAACCAAATACACATGAACATAATTATAACAGAGGACCTAAATACCCATTGTCACAAAGAGATAGATAAGCTAGATAAAAAGTCAGCAAAGAAATAATAGAACTGAATCATACCTGTGAGAAAAATGGACTTAGTAGCTTACAGTGTTCCATCAAACAACATCAGAATATACATTCTTCTCAGCAGTACATGGGACATTCTCCAAAAGAGACATATATTAACCCATAAAACATTCTTAAGTAAATGCAAAGGGATTGAAATTATCCCATGCATATTATCTGACCATGGTATAAGAAAATTGGAAGTTAATAGCAAAAGAAAATGCAAAACTTGCATAAATACATGAAAATTAAACAACAAAATTCTGAACAACCAGCAGATTACAGATGAAATTAAAGAAATAAAACAATACTTACAACTCAAGGAAAATAAGGAAACAACATATCATAATCTGTGGAAAGCAATGAAAGAAGTCTTAAGAGGGAAATATATAGCAATAAATTGTCATATCAAGAAAACAGAATGAGCACAAATAAACAACCTAATGCTAAAGCTAAAATTTCTAGAAATAGAAGAGCAAGTTAAACCCAACCCTCATAGAAGAGACCAAATTGTAAAGATGAGCAGAAATCAATGCAATTGAAACTAATAAAAAAACCAATGAATTAATGAATCAAAAAGTTGGTGTTTTGAGAGAAAAAAATTTAATAAACCTCTGGCTAACCTTATCAAGAAAAACAAAGAAAAAAACCCAAATTCATAAGGACTGAAATTAAGGAAATTACCAATAAGGACAGCAAAGAAGGAAATTACCACATATCCCATGGAAATTCAAAAGCTCATGATTACTTTGAAAATCTCCACTCCCATAGGATGGAAAACAAAGGAAATGGACAGATTTCTAGAAATGTATGAACTACCAAAGCACAATCAAGAAGATATAGAAATTTTGAACAACCCAATATCATCAATTGAAATTGAAAATATCATCAAAAATTTTCCAACAAAGAAAAGCCCAGGTCCTGATGGATGCATGGCTGAATTCTACAAGAAATTTAGAGAAGATTTGACATCAATACTCCTTAAACACTTCAATGAAATTGAAAGAGAAGCAATCCTCCCTAAATCATTCCTGAAGACAAGTATTACTCTGACACCAAAAGCAGAAAAAGACTCACCCAGAAAGGAGAACTATAGGGCAATCTCACTAATGCACATTGATTCAAAGATTTTTCAATAAAATACTGGCAAATAGAATGCAACAAATCATCAAGCAGTTTATATATCATGACCAAGCGTGATTCATTTCTGGAATGCAGGGATGGCTTAACATATGCAAATCAATAAATGTAATACACCACATCAACAGAGCCCAAAACAAAAACCATATGGTCATCTCAATAGATACAGTAAAAGCTTTTGATAAAGTCCAACACTTGTTCAAGATAAAAACCCTTGAGAAAGTTGGAATACATGGTATCTACCTCAATCTTATAAAGACCATCTATGACAAACCAACAGCCAGCATTATACTAAATGGACAAAAACTGAAAGCTTTCGCACTAAAATCAGGAACAAGACCAGGATGTGCACTATAACCTCTCTTATTCAATATAGTTCTGGAAATATTAGCCAGAGGAATCAGACAAGAGAGAGAAATAAAAGGAATAAAGATAGAAAAGGAAGAAGTTAAATTATCACTATTTGCATATGATGTAATACTTTATTTAGAATACCTGAAAAACTCCATTAAAAGACTACTAGAGGTAATAAACAAATACAGCAGCGTAGCTGGATCCAAAGTCAAATGCTCAAAAATCAATAGCATGCCTGTACACAAACAAAAAACTCACCAAAATAGAAATTATGGAAATATCACTTTTCACAAAAGCACCCAAAACACTGAGGTACTTAGGAGTCAACCTAACCAAGAATGTAAAATACCTGTATGCTGAAAATTATAGTATGCCAAAAAAGGAGATTGAAGAGGATATTAAAAAATGGAAGCATATTCTTGCTCTAGGCTAGAAAGAACCAATATTGTAAAAATGGACATACTCCCAAAATTTTTATACATTTAATGCAATCCCAATCAAAATCCCATTAACATGCCTTACAGATCTAGAAAAAACACTCCTGAGATTCATTTGGAAACAGAAGAAGCCTAAAATAGCCAAGGTGATTCTGGACAACAAAGTCAAGAAAGGAGGCATCTCAATTCCTGGCTTGAAACTATATTACAAAGCCACAGTGATAAAATCAGCATGGTACTGGAAAAGTAATAGACCTGAGGATAAATGGAACAGATTAGACAATGCAAGCACAACTACAAAGACAATCAGCCACCTGAGATTTGACAAAGCAGCTAAACATATTCATAGGAAAAAGGATAGTCACTTTAATAAATGGTGTTGGAAAAATTGGCTCTCCACATGCTGAAGGCTGAAACTAGACCCATACCTATCACCATGCACTAAAATAAAATCAAAATGGATCAAAGATCCAAATATTAAAACAGAAACACTAAATCCATGGGAAGACAAGGTAGGAAGCAGTCTTGGAGACATAGGGGTGGGCAGAGAATTCATGAACAAAATGCAAACTGCACGGGAAACACTTCAAAGAATCAACAACTGGGATCACATATTATTAAGATGTTTTTGAACTTCAAAAGAAATCTCCAATAGAGTGAAAAGAAAAGCCACAGAATGGGAAAAAAATTTAACCAGCAACCCCTCAGACAAAGGACTTATATCTAGAATATATAAAGAATTAAAAAACATCAGGACCCAAATTCAAAGACCCTCTCCGAAAATGTGCATCTGAGATGAACCCATATTTTTTGATGAAGACATAAAAATGGCAAGTAAATACATGAAGAAATGTTCACCATCACTGGTCATTCAAGAAATGCAAATTAAAAATGCACTGAGATTTCATTGTGCTCCAGAAAGAATCAAGAAATCAACTGATAACAAATGTTGGCAAGGTGGGAGGGAAAAAGGAACACTATTGTTGGTGGGAGTATAGACCTGTGCAGCCACTATGGAAATCAGTATGGAGATTCCGCAGAAGACTAGGATTGGAATTTCCACTCAATTCAGCTCTTCCCCTCATCGGTGTTTTCCCCAAAAAACTGAAAAGGTCATGTCACAGTGATATATGTGCACCCATTTTTATAGCAGCACAATTTGTAATAGCTAAATCTTGGAAACAACCAAAATTCCCATCAACCACAGAGTGGATGAAAAAGATGTGGTATTTTTTATACAATGGAATATTACTCAACTATAAAAAAGGATTATCTTGAGGCCTTCATAGGTGAATGGAGGCAACTGGAGACTATCCTCCAGTAAAATAAATAAGAATCATATTTATAAATATCATATTGTCTTTCTGGTGTAAAAGGTAATAAAAACTGTACGAGTAATAAGTTTCAAATGTCTAATAGCTATTGTAAAAAAGAAAGGGAAGGAAAGTACTCTAAAGGATATAATTACATGTAAATTTAAGTGGGTAAGATAGATAACCATATTACTAAGTTTTTGTTGGATCTATTTCTAAGATGACAATATGTAATTTATCAACTAGTGATTTCTTAGGATTAATTTTTTTTGAAATTCTGTATTATTTCTACCCTTTTTTCTGTTTTGCTTTTTTTTCTTTAAATAAAAATACATAAAAAAGAAAGTATATAGATAAAATATGCTTAAGCATAAACATAATCACACATGGTTTGATGTTTTACACTCTTTTTGGAGATAAGCCTTAAAATTTTAATTCTAAAAATGCAGGAAAGCAGCAATATGTTATAATTCTTAGCTTAATAGCACAGAAGCTTTAGAAGAAATGTCACTATTAATCAAGGCAAGGACCATTGCATTTAACAAGATAACTGAAAAAGATTATTTGTGTCAGATTTATTTGTGGAACTTTTTAAATATGTTTAATAATTATTTTGATATTAGCTTTATAAATCAAAACTTTATTTTTACTTACAAATGAAGAAATTGAGAGTTAGAGAAGCCGATTTCCCAATCAAAAATAAATACACATTATGGAACCAAAGTTCAAAATTTTGTCTAACTCTGAATTTTATGTTCTTCTATGTTAACTCCAGTTCAATTTTAAATGGACCTTGAGATTTTGCTTTATAAAATGAGTACCAAAAGCATTATCACAAAATCAGCTGGCTAATGTTTGAAAAAGAAGAGAATTCTGAAAAACTGAAAGTAGATTGTCCGTTTGAAAAAGAAATTCTAACAAACTAGTGATCATATCAATCCTACAGGTAATTCTTGAGAAACCAACAGAACTACTTTTATCAGTGGAAAAACTGTGCTCCAGATGTTTACAGAAGACATCATTCCATTACACTGTAACTTTAAATAAAGCACTTACTGACACCTATAGACAAAATTTGAATTTTGTGGCAGATATTTTAGGTGATGAGCAATCTAATAAGCACATAAAGAGTTATAACTTCTCCTAAGAAATTAGTCCTTTAGAAATGTTGTGAATTTCTTAATTATTATAACTTTACATTCTATTCTTTCTATAGAAAGATGAAGAAACTGTTGTATTGTTAAGGGCAAAGGCTATGTCTTTTCTATTGTGCAAAAGAAAGCCAATGACACAGGCAGCACAAAATAAATATTTAATATAAATAAACACTTTTCTGTTCTACGAGATGGACTCAGCCTGATTAAATCGCATTGCTCTTCTCTGTCCCTAATCGAATTGAAGAATTAAGTGGAGAAAACCACTATATAGACTGCATTCGTGGAGCAGGTAGACATTAAAACAGTGCACGTGTGGACTTGGGCACAGTTATACACCATTCTAGGACTACTGCTGAAGGCTTTAGGATCTTATCCCTATTAGCATATGAGTAAAAAGATCGTAGGACACAGAGTCAGGCAAACTGTAACCCAGTTCCAACATATCTCAATTATATGACTTGGGTGAAAGTCAGAGTAGATAATCAATACAATACTAATTCAGTTAAATCATTTTATGAATGTTGGTCACTAATACTTTGGCCTTTTATTTTCTAAAACCATATTTACAAGTCTTGTTTTTTTTTTAAACTGGACAACTTGTAAATTCTGTATATGGAAGAATTTGCTGGAAAATTTGAATGCATTTTTAGGGGGCTTTTCTAATAAAGTCATCTTATTTTTATGGATCTTTTCATTGATACATGTGTGATATATATGATAATTACACTTATCACAGGGAGTAGGTACAAGCTCATCACACATCTTAATTCTTATTACTCCCGCTTCCCCTCTCCTCCCTCACCTCCATCTTCCCTTCTTCCACATCCAGATTGCCTTTTCATTTGCTAAGCATCTGTCTTTCTGTTTTCTATTACCTATTTTTTATTTTTCTCTTCTTAAATTTTTTTATCACCACATATTTGTAGCACATAATATTTACATTCCTTGTATGGAGTCAGTACATGTACAAAACAAAACGTATTTAATTTCTTTTTTCATCTTCCTCTCCCATCCTTCTCCTCACCCTCTGTCTCTTGAAATTATTTATACTTTTTGTGTTAGTTTATCTACATTCTGTTGCTATTTATATTTAAATGATTCTGCTATCTTATCTCTGCATCCTAATACCCTCAAATTCACTCTTCCTGCTAAGAATTTGAAGAGATAGGTAAGACACACAGTGCTAACAAAGTATTCAGAAGACCTGAATGACCCCTGCATGTCTTAGGGAAATCATTCAAATTCCCCTAACTTCAATTTACATTACATAACCTTTACTGGTATCTTACCTTAACTCACCCTATAGTTAAAAGGGCCAAATAAATGAACATCATAAACATTATGAACAATAATAGAGTAGTAAAATAATATTGCTGAACATGAGTTCACTATTTTAATTCTTTTCAGACATCAATAACAGAATCCTAGATAATGAGAATTTCTACCATAACTCTTACACGCTAGAGATACTGGCTGTGTCTCTTCTGCCAATGTAGTAGTGTGGTTTAATTCTTCTAAAATCTTTGAAAATGTTTCTGTCAACTTACACCTAAATCTTTCTATAAATCTTACAAAGAGCCATATGAATTGCCGAGTTATGCTGGGAAATTGCAGGCAATGGAGAGCTGGATGCCATGATTCTTGTGCTCATAAAACAAGTGCCTCCTCGGAATGTGGCAACACATTCTTTACTTTTCCATGCTTCTGCATGAGATGTGGTTTGAAATGTGAGCAAACTGGGTTACATTTTAAAACAAGTGGCATAGTTCCAGTACTAGCAGACTTTAGTAGTATCTCCCTCATAGACCTATTTTTGCTTTATGTCTTGAATATTCTCACGAGAAAAAAAAAAAAAAAGAGGGAACCATACAGATTGACCAAGCTCTAGTTCAGAAAGTCTAAATTGCATAAGCAATGTTGTGGGTAGCACTTGAATTGTGTAAATGTTATCAAACAAGTTTAGAAATATTCTAACAATATATAGTGGAACTTGTCTGACTTGCAAATGACGAAAAGGATTAGCTGTGAACACTGATATTAAAATAATCACCTCATTTTTGTGCATAAGCAACCATGTGTAATTGCATCTACATATACCCAACTGTTGCTTTTCAAAGCATGATGAAAATTCCTTCAACTCACCTTGATTTAGAAATAAACAAATTTGCTGGAAATTATGCTCTCTGGGGAACTTGAAAGGCAATGATGACATTAAAGGCATTCTATTGTATGTCAAATCAATATAAAAGCTGTAAACATCTGACAAAAGATTCCCATCACTAAATGGCAGACATTATTGAAACCACAGGGCATATAGCATTCTCTCTGGAAACCTTTATCAGGGAGCTGTTGGAGGTGAGCATTTTGGAGCAGCCTGTAGTTACCCCTCAATTCATGCTGGTCAAGTCTTTTACCAAGAGAGTTGTGCTTTCAGTATTTATGTAGTGCAGCAGGCAACTGTTTACCTCAGGGCATGAGAGGCAATTTGAGTGCTTCAAAACCAGTGTGCCATAGAAGCTCTGTTGCCCATGGAAACAAAGGGTTTTTTGGAGGGAGGGAGCTCTGGAAGGGGTGCAGAAAATGATAATCTTATCAGTTTTGGCTATTGCCCTGCTTGAAGGTGCTTTGTTTCATGAAAACATCCATTAAAAACTACACAGGTATTAGAATACTTTTTAATGGTTTAAAAACTCTAATTAAAACTCAATTTAAGAACTCTGAATTGTACACATAGTAATAAGTCACCTTTCCTTTAAATAAATTACTTCTAATTAAACGCTGAACTGGGAGTGATTTACAAATTTTCTCCTACAAAGAGATTATACATGTTGATGTTAATTCTAGTGAAAATGTAGGGGAAGGGCTTCAGAATGTATCATTAAGAAGAAAGCTTTGGGTACAGATTAAGCTTGGACCACAGTGCATGTTTTAAAATGCCATGAAAGTGGCTTGAAATAGAATTTTACAAAAGCTGCATGTCTTTCAACATATAAAATATAAATTAAATATATATCCTGATAGATTCCATTATTAATAAACATTTCTTGAGATCAGAAGGCTGACCTTTCCATGGCCTTGTAATTACCTCACTTTTTGCCAAGAAAGCAGAAAAGACAAATTGCAAAAGAAGACAGAGCATGAGACCTCTCAGGACATTGTAGTAATAATCTAGGAAATAATACAGAGGGCAATGAGTAGGAGTGGAAAACAGTAGGAAAAGAAAAGGGAAGAGATTTGCGCTGACTAATTAAATAATTAAATTAGTGGCAGAAACTGCATGTTATCTTGTATATGGATCCTAATAGTTCTGTGGAAAAGGTCCCATTATGCCCACTTTAAAAACTAAGTAATAGAAAAGAGCAGTGTGGGTATAGAACTCAGAGGTGTCTGAATCACTATGTGGGTGAAAAAAAGTTAATTTTCAGAAGCATTTCTGATTTTCTGAGTCAGATTATTTTTTTCTTCTTTTCATCAATGCTGTTGAAATACTTAGGATATTGGTGCAGATTAGAAAATATTCTGTAAATTTTTCACGACATTGTCTTTCACTGAGATAAAAATATGAACATTTGCATCATGTGATATATTCTATGTATAATAGTAAGTTTAGTAGAGATTGGATTATAAGAAGTTTGGGGTACTCGAGTTTCTTGAATCGCTTTATCATATGATCTGACTTAGGTTAATATTTAGCTTTGATATCTACAAAACAAAAAGTAAGTTTATCACTATTCTATATAAAGATAGCAATTAATAATGCAAAAAAGATACTACTTATTTTCTTCAGTGGATCCATCTGTAAGACAAACATTGTGTGATGCAAATCTGGGCTATGCAACTTAACAGATCTATGACTTTAGACACATCACTTCATCTTTCCGCAATTCAACTTCCTCACTTATAACCCAGGAATTGTATTATTTTTCTTTGGAACTGTAGTGAACAAGCCATATTAGGCAAAATGGTTTTAATCACCTTCCTAGTTCTATGTTGTAGGGAAAATGATCAAAATAATTAAAAGCAACTAAACTATGGATAATAACAGAACTATCACTTGTAATAAGTGTCAACTGAGTTCAAGATGTACAATTGACAGCTCTTGGGTAAAACATACCTAGAAATTCAGTATGTAATAACAAATCAGATATCAAATCTGGCTGTAAAGAACTTGCTATCTAATGGGTAAGAAAACATCTATGCTATTTGAATGCAAAGGAGTAAAGGCACTGGATAAGCTCATACGTGGGATATTAGAAGATGACCATAAAAAGTTAGTTATGATGACCCACAGGATTCCAAGAAATGAAAACTTATCTGAATCTTAAAGGATAAGTACTACTATAGGAAACAAAAATCCTGAAAATTGTTTTGTTCATAAATTGATTCAATATCACCCATAAAGAAAATTATGATAGCAAAGTGCACAGAAATGGACATAACAATATGTGTAAATATGCAGTAACAAAAAAAGATTAGATTTTAGTTTATGTGACGATGTACAACTGAAGGTCTTTGAAAAGGAGAATGATACAGATAAATTTTATTTTTAAAAGTTTACTCTAGATAAAAGGGGAATTAATTGGCTGATGAAGTAATATGTGAAAGACACATTGAAGGTAAAATTTACACTATTTGTGAATTTGATTATTTTAAACTAATAAGAATTAAAGGCAATTTGAACTTGATATTAGATGATTTTAGTGAAAAAAAGAAATTTCAACAATTCAGAGGTGAGACCAAAGGGTTTGATGGGTTGGATGTGCTACATAAGGGCTAAGATAACTGAGATCTGAAGACTAAGTGGCTGGTGACGTAATGTAAAACTTCACAATGTAGACATGGTGATTATAAAGATAAAATTATAGGTTTTTTCAAGAAATTCTGTTTACTATTAATATTTCTAGAGTATCTGCATAGAAATGTGCAGCAAAAATTTAGATCCCTCTGGGAAAACCAGGATTGACAGTCTCCAATACAGCATTTATATGCATATTTCTCTATCTCAAAAATTTCTCTCTGCCACGCATCCTGATTGGTAATGAGCTCACTAAATGAGAGAGAATGATATGCAATGAGACCAAGATTTAAAGTAAGAAGAGCATAGGCTGTGAGAATGTATGTAAGAAATCATCACAGTTTCAGTGGTACAGAAGAGATGCTCATGGGAGAAACTTCCAATGGAGAGGTCAAGCAGTAAAGTGAGAACTGTTACCAGAGAAGGAAAATAGGAGTTTCAAGGAAGCCAAAGAGCTTATATGTCCAGCCAATAAAATTTATGGCTGTAAGTCTTTATGCAGGAGTATACATGTTGAAACATATTCATTGGTTGCTTACCCTTGCCAGAGCAATTTCAGTTTGTTTGGCACAAAGACTTCAGACTGCTGTGGGTTGCATTTAAAATAGGAAGAAGGGTAGAGACAGGCACTATATACTATCGTTCCATGAAAAGAAGACAATAAACCGTGACTGTGAAATACTACAATGTCAAGATAGCTAAATTTAGGGTCTGGGACATACGATGACCTTAGAAGAAAAGAAAAGCATATGATAGAAAAAATTTGAAATATTCAAGTAATTTAGATAAATAGTAGAGCAAAGAAAAATTGAGAAAAGTAGTTGACTTTACAAGAAATAGGACAGGTAAAAGGAAAAGGAGAGACACTTAACTTTTAAGAATAAAAGAGAGGCACAAAAAAAATATATCGTTTGACTACCTTCCACATAACATTGTGACTTTTTGCCCCTTACCAAAGTGCTTTTCCTATAATATTATCTCACCAAATAGGGTAAGGAGTTTATATAATGTGAAGCAAGAACTTTCAGTTAATAAAATTATTCATATTGGTTTATGATTAAAATAGACAAAGAATATTTTACAGATAGTAACTCCTTGATTTACAAACAGGATCCATTCGGGGAGAAACTTTGTAAGTCAGATTCATTCATAAGACTGACAAAGTGAGCTTTATATACCTTTGACACAGATATACATTGCAAAGCATAAAAACACCAAACATATACACAAATACAATAAGTCCCCAACTATTCTGTACTACTGGAACATATTGCACTGTACAGTAAGTACACAGCAGCACAACTGGGACTAAGTCCTGCAGATGCTGGAGCTACTTTCATGATTTGTTCTTAATACAAAACCTGTTTCTATCTGTGGAAGTTTGCAACTGGAATGCTCATACATCTGGACTTAGTGTATATGTATATGTTAGTGTGTTTGTCTTTGTTTTTGGAACAGAAGAAGTAAGGGGATCAAAACATATTTTCTAGATTTCTTAATGTCAGCTAGATCTTCTCCCCTTTTGTATTTGCCTTTGTGTCTATTCCTGGTGATAGGGTGAGCATGGTTTCTCTAGAAAATAGGTGCTTTCAGAAATTCAAAAGTTCAAAGGAAAATGTGTTGAGAATCCAGTTTGTTCAAAGTATTTTACCAAGGGAGAGTTTTAAAAAGATAATTAAAGTAAAAACCCATTCCAATAAATCTTATAATATAGTTGGGAAGAAAGCAAATTTACCTTAACAGTAAGTTTGTTATCATTTACAATTGTATCTTTTACCTGTTTATTAGCAAAATGAAATGCAGCTATTTTAGAACACCACTCTATTATAATGTCTGAGATATTTGGGGTTCTTGGAGTGTCATTTGATGTGTAGATATATTTGACATACATCAAAGAAGTAACCTAAGAGGTTTGTCAGACCAGAGAAAGGAAGTGTAAATTTTTGGCCTGAAAGGAGGTGATGAAAACCATTGGAATGATTTATTGATAAGTTTGATGTGCAATGTAGTTCAAAAAAGGACAGAGTAAGCTCTTAATAATAAAAAAAATCCATCTCAGAAATATCTTGAACTTTTTTATTCAACAGATTATTTTGGTGATACTCAAGGAGAATTGCTTTCCCTGTAACATGATCTTTCATAAAATGAAAAAAAAATTAAGTGGATCAAACATTAGCATGGTGAGAAAAGCATCTTCTTCATTTGTGATTTTGGTATCTTGGTAATTGGTCCAGCCTTTGCAGATCTGCATCTGAAAAAATGACTATCGTCTTCCTTACACAGTACTTTTTTTTCTCCTTCAATTTATGGCAAAGCAGGACATCCAGTTCTTCTAAGATTCCTATTTCTAAGATTATTTTCTGACTAATAAATAATGGAGGTATGTATTACACTCTTTTATCTAAATGGTATGTACAGTTAGGAAAAATATGCACAAAACAGGAATGATTATTAAACTTGTTGTCAGAGTTGCTATAATTTATTACCAAGGAAAATGATCTCTAAATATAAAATACTTAATTTAAATACTTAGTATGAGCAAATTTATCTCTGTAGAATACTCGTGTACCTGCTAAACAGAGTTTCAAAACTGTTTGTGAAAAATTAAGCCCAAATCGAAGTGGAATCTATGATTTTCAGTGGATCATACAATAAAATAATCAAAACGAAAGACACAAAGTACCAATTTCAAAAGATTAAAATATGTAATAAAAATTCTAAGCTTGGAAATTATTTATGTAAATATGCACATAAACTAACTTTAACTTGTTAAAGTTTATGAACTTAGTTTTTTCTTCAACCTTTGAGAATCATATTTTCTAGATAGAAAGATACTCAATGGGCAACAGATTCCCCTCCAAACAGACTTTTCCAGTGTTTATCAAATACAGTCCAACTTAAAATCAAAGCAAGGTTGGTAGCAAGAGCAACTGCTGTATCTTCTAACGAGCAAGCCAATCAGCCTAGACTTATTTGGACAAATACTCCACTATTTGATATCCAAGTTGCCAAATTTGATGCTTAGAAACAGATAGAATTCTGAAAACAGTAAACTAACAGAGAAAGGGAAGCATGATAACCCATGATATTTAGTAAAAATATGTACCTAGAGATATTTCAGTAAAAAATGTACCAAGAGATATTTGAAGAATAAGAAAATACTTAATTCAATTTTGTAGTCTTTACATTTTCTTTCCCTTATTTGTTACTTTATAATTCTTGCACTATCTAGACACATACAGTATATTATATGTATGTGTGCATAACTTTAGATCTTTGGGCAGTGAAATCATTTTTATTTCTTTTTAGAGTTATATTAATCTAGGTCAATTGACTTAAATCAACTTGAATTACGTCTATGACCTATTTTTAAGTGTACTTTCTCCTTGAAATCATGCCACCAAAACATCCAAACAAAAATCATCCTAGGTTTAATTTCATTGTAATATACTAAAATACTTTCAAAGTAATTCATGATACACTCAAACATGAGATCTATATTTATAACTAATGGGTAATTACTTACAAGGAAACCAGTTGGCATGCAAAGCAAATTTATAGTATTTATTTAAATGGGGGTTTTGGCAAATTCAAATATAAGTAAAAATGAGAATAACTATGCTTTCTTGCTATTGATTTTTTTATTGGCATTTCTCTACACAGAAATGCATATGTATATGAATGTGTGCATGCAGAAAATAATAAACATAGGCTCAGAAAATTAATTTTCTTTCAGAATTAATACTTAAATCATTCTGAAAAATCAAGGAAATGCTGGTGGTATACTTTTCTAACACTCCCTGTGGTACTAAATATATACGGGTCATAAAAAAAGTGTGATCTGTGGTATAACAAGAATTGGTAGCATAAATTCTAAGATGTGATCAGTAATACACTGAGGGGTTTTTGTATTAGAACAAATGTTGACCTTTAGAGAGGAGGTGATGGAATATGTTAGCAAGGAGAAGGCCCAGGAAACACAAAATAAAATAGAGAAAGATACAGCAACAATAATGACAAGAGAATCACAAACTACGAAGAACCGGTACACACATGCGCATGCATACACAAACACACAAATCCTGATTATAACTTACAAACCAAAGAATAGCCAGCTACTTCAAATTCTGTGAATATTCCCTTCTCCTATGCTATTTTTCCTACCTGTATTCTATCTTTAGCCTCTTTTTGCCTAGTTTTTCTTTAGATTATAACCTTTTCGTTCCATGCACATATTTATATTCCTATACATAGCCCAGATCAGGTTAACATATTCTCCTATGACCACAAATGTTGCTTGTATGAACACAGATGGTTCACTGTAAGGAGGAAGCAGGACTCCATGAAAATATCCAGTGCTATTCTTGCAAGGGGGAATACACAGTCTTTGAGCAAGAAGACTAGTTTTGGATTGGCTAACACAAGGCATTTTAGCTATGCTTGCTTCAGAGTCAGCTTTTCATCTTATTTCAACACCATGTAGCTGAAACAGGCTTAAGCCAGTTTTTCTGCACTGGTAACTGAGCAAAAGGGACAGGAAATCATTACAGGGAAAACATTTCTAGCAAAGGTCACTTTAATAGAAAATTACATCAATCACCTTGAAGACAGAAAATACATTTCAATTGATGCTATCCATCCATGGGATAACATCCATTTTATTTTCTGACTTGTATTTTTTAAGAAGTTAGTAAAACTTTGGGGAAAAATACATTAAAATTTAACCATGCCTTCAACAGCAATTTCAACCTTTTGAAACAGAAAGATAGTTATGAGTCATTTCATGTCAGAAGCTAAATGGTTATCTACTTAAAAGAGTAATATATATATATATATATATATATATATATATATATATAGTTTGCTAGTAGGAAAAAGCCGTTCTGCATAAAAAGATTAAGTGTTTACACTTTTTTGCTTTTTTTTTTTTTTGGTAGCAGAGATCGAACTCATGACCTTGCATTTGCCAGGCAGGTGCTTATGCTTCTAAGCTAAATCCCCAGCCCCAATATACATACTTCTTATGGATATTTACTTGCATGGTTGAAATTTAGCAGATACACATCATAAAGGCCTCCCATCTACACACATTTTCCCAATCTCTGATCCTTCCTTGTCTTTCCAGGCAACTAAAGTACATAAGGTAAACACCACTGCAGAGAAAGCTCTTGCTTGAACTCTAAGTACAATACACATACACCTACTGAATTGGATTTTAAAGTGTGATACTCAGTTCTGCAGTATCAGTATTACTTGAGAATACTGATCTGAATACTGATTTGAATACTCATCTGAGACTTTCAATGGGTCAACCCCTCTGGAAGTGGGACCCAGAAAATTTCCACAAACTCTGCAAGTAGTTTAGACAAACACTAGCAGCCAAAATCAGTATGTGACTGGAACCAAGGAAAGAATGGGCCCCCCAACTTCTTCCTCTATACCCAATATTCTTGAGCTCCTGGATGTGATATAAAAGAAAAGGGTTGGCAAAATGTGCTGGAAGAAATGAGTGGTAGTCACAGGACTCACCTAAAAGTTCTATATGGCAAAGGCCGCTTTTATTTCCCAAGGCTAAGGTTTGAGAAAATCAGCATGCCAAAGGCCATCTATCATGTCCTTGTCAGATAGGAAAGAATTTTCTCCACAGAATGAGTTTGTCTTCTAGAGTAATCTAAAAGGACGTTAGTCATTATCATCTGAAAGGATGTACAGAGCCTAGTGGGCCAGTTTCATCAAAGCACTTTACACTGCTCCTCAGAGCCTTACCTAAATAAGTCACTCTGCAAAAGAAAGTTAAGATGAGTCAACTTAGGAAGTATTGTTTCATGAATGATCAGACACTCCCTATTCTCACCACAATGTTTTTCTTCTCTGTATTATATGACATAGGGATAAATCCAGAAAAAGAAATATATTCAATGTTTATCATTATGGGAGTATGAATGCAATTGTCAAAACTAAAATGTCTCAGAATTTAGTCTTTATTAACCCTAATTATGTACCTTTTTGATAATTTCTCCCCTTCTGTAAACAACACACACACACACACACACACACTTCAAATCCCATTTGCATTCTGTCCTACCCATAGAGATCCTTACCTGTAAGAGCCTATTGTCTTATCAGGTTTTAGGAATCTTGCTCAAAATCTCTTCTTTTCAATACTTCCTTCCCTTATCTATATTTTTATGCTTTATTCGTTTACACAATCCTTTCTCTTGTACCATTAATTATAGATCAAGAGGTGAACTTATCAAAAGTCTTTTTGGAATAATAATATGTCCTCCAAAAGGAAAACATTTGTTCTGGTAAATTTTGCTATATTAGAAAAAAAGATGAAAAATGATATTGATGTGTCTTGAAGCCAAAGATTTACTGTAATATACCCTGTGATAGCATTGTTTTCATTTCCATAGGATTTAGAAGAATATGTTTTAAGTTGCCAAGTTGAGCAATATTCCCAAAACTGACTTCTAAATTTAAATATTTGCTTACAAATTTGGGACTACAATAAAACATTTGAAATTCAAGCAAAACGTAAATTCCATTTAGGGAGCCAAAGTAGATGAGAAGCTTGGCTTTTTTTTCACTTGTGATGTGACCTAATATGACCACCTTTACTACTCCTGTAGTGGGAAGAAATGACAAAAGTAGATCGTGCTTACTTTATGGTTTATATCTAGATGTCCCCCTAATACCTCTTGAGATCATGGGTGGGGCTTTGCAGAGCTGAGTGGATCATGTGTGTATCTATATTTATTAGAAGATTAGTCTGTTGATGCATTTAGCAGCACATGCAGAGCACACTGTAGAAAGTTTGCTCTGGTTAGAAGTGATGGGACACTGGGCAGCTTGTCTAGTGCTTAGCTCTTCCATTTCCCTTTGCTTCCTGGATGCCATGAGGTCAGCAGCTTTTCCTCCATCATTCCCTTCTGTCATGTTGTTTCTTCTTTGGAGCCAGCCCTCCACGACTGGAAACATCACCCAAGATAAACCTTAAATAGTGGATATCTGGCATTTTTCCCAGTGATGAGGAGAGTAACTAAGAAACTTTCTTATCTCATATTCAACCAGCAGAAATCTCAGGACTTTACACATATAGTTGCTCTTTTCAAATCTCTAAACTTTGTAAATAAGGAGCAAAACTGAGATTGGGAAGTAGGAAGAAGTTGTTCAAATGGGAAAGGGAACAGACAGGAGAGGGGTAAGGACAGAAGTAGAAAGGGACTTTTAAAAAGAGAATGGCAGGAAAAAAGAAAACAAAGTTTTGTAAACGGGGAGGGGAAGAAGAGTTGAAGGGCAGGGAGGGGAATGGTAACAAAGGAATGATGTATTATATACAGGTACAAATTTACCATGATGGATGTGATCATTATGAACATCAAACATGTACTAATGAAATTAAATTCTACAGTCATGTCAAAGCAACCACCAGAATGAACCAGTTTTACTAAGAGAAAATGCCATCAATCTGACCCAACAGAAGGCCTTAACAGATTCCACTGTACAATGGGATTCCATCATGATCCCAGCATAACAGTGAAATGCAACTGTGAATCCTGTCCTGTGGAAATCCATAATTCTACTATAAATGAAATGTGCTGTCTTCCTCTACATTCAACTCGCAGTGATTTGAGGTAAACAACATATCTTCTGTCATCAGAATATCCTTGTACTTACCTTAATGTGAAATGAAAAATTAGGCTATCTAATGCAAATAAATATTTTGATTACAATAGCAAATTTTATGTTATTACTATTCCTGGGTAATGTTAGATTTCAAAATACAAAGGACCCTTCATTTGCCTTTACATTCCATTGTGTAACATCTACTCATATATGTGAGCAATTATTTTTAATATGTTTAGCTTGGAAAGAATCAGTATACATCACTCTAAATATCTCAGTCTTATGTGCTAGTTCTTGAAAACTACACTTGGAAAAAAGAGATTCTGCAGAGCACACTTTCTTTTTTTAACTTTTCTTTGCTTTTCATTTTTGAGAGCTTCCCTACATAGTCTGTGCTGGCCTTGAATTCACTAGGTTCCCTAGACTAGCCTTGAACGCTCTCATCCTCCCTCTTCAGCCTCACAGTAAAGGGTGGCAGGCGCACCCTCCAAGTCCGGGCTGGAAAAAAGATTCAGTGTTGCCATACGAACACTTTTTAAAAATTGAAAGTAAAATCATGGAGTTACATAATAATCCTAAAGTAGCAAACTTTGAGGTGTTATCCTTTTTCTATCTTATCCCCTCTCCCTACCATTTGGTTGTTGGCTACACTCTGTTCAAAATTGCCTTGGGTATGTGTGTGATAAATCAGAAGTATGAACTGACATTCTAGTGTCCTTAGCATTTTTTACAATAGGTTGAGCATGTAGCCAAAGTCATGAGAGTGGCTTATTGGTAGGTAGTGGACTCCAGAGTCAGCACATCTCTGTTCAAAGTCTCTCTTTCCTATTTATGACCTTGAGAAAATTATTAAACTCTGTGCCTGAGCTTACTAATTGCTACATGGAAACAATGAAAGTTTGCATCTCATGCAGTTGTTTTAATATTCACTGAGATACTATGCATAAAGTGATCAAAATATGTTTTCAAATCATAATGATAATATTTGATATTTATTATGTAGTCATGTCACATTTCATTCTAAGACACATTTGACTCATATAATCCACATAAGAGCTCTTATACCATAAATATATCACTACCACCATCACACCACCACCACCACTATTACCCTTAAACAGTGAGAAAGCAATGGCATATTGCATTTAAATTGCTGTGAACCCAATGGAGTCAGCTGGAATCAGATGCCTGATTCTGTGCTGTTGTTTTGGTCCAGCAGTGCTTCAAGTGTTTTATTTTGTTTTTGTTTTTGTTTTGTGTTGTTTTGTTTTCTGCACTTTGGAACAACTGCTACCTCAATCCTATACTTCTCATGATAAATCATAAGAACATAAGAGGGGATGTCATATCTGAAAAGCATATTTATAGTCTACTTGTGTCACACTACCATCAAATTCAACAGAAAATGTGAAAGAATAAAATCTTGTCACCATCAAACTATATCAAAAGTGGTAGGATAATTGTTAACAAAAAAAAGAGACTGAGAATGGAAAGTGTTAGTAGACTAAAAGAAATTATATATGCAAAGAGATTTATAGCATGATACAGTATAATTCTATTTAATATGAGGATTAGGATATAAAGCTAGTAAGTCAGAGGAAAATAGTAAAATTATTTAAAATTTTCCAGAACACATTTTGTTGATGGATATTTCTTATTAAGTCCTATTCAGGCAGTTCCCTTCAGTATTGGAATAGATCATTGCTTCACTGAGTGATTATCAAAACAAGCAAATGCTTGTGAGTGGGGCTCTTTTTAAAGGAACACAGTATGATGCTAAGATCTTGCTACTTGAAAGGTAGAATTATGAGAGATTGACTGAGGGAACCAAGAATAGAAGCTCATGCTCATTCAGAACATTAGTTTGGTGTGAAACCAAATATAACTGAGGACTATAAAATAACTTTCTCCTTCAAATTTCTCTTGACCTTTTCCTCTCTAGTTTCCAATTACATATATTTAGTTAAATTTGTATTACTAAGCACATGTTGAGTGGAATCATTAGAGGCATAAAGTAAAAGGGCAAAGGATTAAACTGATCTGCAAATTCCTCAATAAGACAAAGGGCCTCTGGATCCTCGGTGAAGGCCTATGATGCTGAGACACTAGGCTGACATCCACTACATGGATGATCATTAAGCTGAGACTTACAAAACATGGTTGAGATTTAAATAGAGACAGGAGGGAAATGTAGTATAAGTGGAGAGAACAGTTTGAGCAAGTGCACAGAGGCAGGAAAATTAAACAACTGAAACTAATCCCAATTCATAATAAACTAAAGAACAAGAGCCAAGAATCAATTACCAGGGGGTTATTTTTACTGCAATTTGTAATGTCAGTCAGAGTTGATATTTACAATAGTAGAATGCTATTAGCAAAAGCAGTAGTTTAAACAGTCATTAGGCCAAATTCTCTTTAATCTTCAAAATAGTAATTTTAACCATAGTTTGAATATTATTTTTTTAAAAAATTGAAGTATTAGAAATAATACTTTGAATCATTATATAACCTAACAATGTGTAATTTAGATAAATTACAAGTGCATTTATCAAACAGATAACGTTCCAATAATAAATTGGTACTTTAGAGAAACAATTTAAAATAGTCAAAGCAACCATTGTAACATTAGTATCATAAAGTGTGACTTAATTTGAGAAGTACACTTACTATTTTTATGGTAGGACAAACATACAGGCATATTTAATTGCATCATTGAAATTGAGACATATAAATAAAACAATTTTTCTGCAATAATTTTACGTTAGCCAAAAAAATAAATTCAACTTCATTTCCTAAGTCTTTCGAGTAAATAATAAACATACAAAATAAAAAAGTGAATGTTTTCAAGTGTAAGAGTAAATACTATGGGCTATTAAAATCTGTCTAAATTTTACAAATAAAATACTGCCTAAAGGCATATAGCTGATAATGTGATGAATAGCCTTACTATGTATGTATTGTCTATGATACATTAGGCCATTTAAAAAATTTAACTTTTGTAAATTTGAAAGTCTTAAAAATAAAACTTGTTACTATCATTGTATTTTTACTACTAATAATTATTAATAAGACAGTATAAGAGATGTTGATTATAATTAATCAATATCTATAAGACAGTAAGAAAGTAGTGTTTCACAAGCAAGATTTCTTCATTTCATGACTTTTTATCAAGATTCCTCTTTTGAAATCATAATCTGTATTTGTAGTGTAACTCATTTTTAAAATCAACTGATCCTAATATGTAACTAATGTTATTTTGGTATAATATTCATTTTTTATATATTTATTGCTTATTTATATATACAGTTTAGTACTCAAAGTTTAAAACATGGGAGTCTGAGGCAAGAGGATCTCAAATTCAAACCCAAAATGGGCAATTTAGCGATTTAGATAGACTCTGTCTCAAAACAAAAACCAGGAAAAAAAGTTGGGGATATAACTCAGAGCAATTACATGATTAGTCACTGTCTTATGTACAGAAATACAGGAATGGGCAGCACAAGATTCAGACTATAATTAGAGCTCTTGAAAAAAAGACTACATAAACTAAACAATTATAAGGTAATATAAGACATGCTAATTTATTTTGAAGTGTTAAATAAGACAAACACTGAAAAGCAAAATATATTTCATAAAAGAAGTTAATATATGAACTAGAAAAAATTAAATGATCTTTTTAGGTTAATAAGAGAGAAATATTTGGTAGATTTACTTCAGCAAAATTTCCTTCTTTCATCAACCCCTAAACACATATCCATTATATCTCTTCAGGGTCTTCCACATGTCACAATGACTGAGCATGGTATGATAAAGTTACACTAAAAATTCCAATCTTGAAGCAAGAGGAAATGTTATTGATAGATGTGAAACTCATCTGATTTCTTAAGTTTTGTGGAATTTCCACATGGAACATTTTTCCCTAACAATTGAGTGACTTCTGAATTTATAGCTAGATTAAGCATAAGATATTCAGGATAAGCAAATTCAGCATTACTTGCATGTGCTCTTCTCCTGTTTTGGAGGTTCCTGGCAGTGTCAGATTGAGGTTAATTGCTGATAATTTTTTCCTTTGTATTCATATTTTTTCTCTGGCAGTTTCACACTGTTATTATTGGGACTTTCCTTTGTCCTGTTTAATTAAATGTTGAAAGCTTCCAGTTGATTCTGTAGTCTGCTGAGTTAGCTTGATAATTTGCAATCTAAATAAAGTGTTCAGCCTTGACTCAACTCTCAGGATCCACTCTGTTGCAAGCAATGTATATGAAATGATTCTGTTGGTTCTATCTTTGATTAAAGACAAACACTGGTTTATAATAAACTTCACTATCCTTCAAATAAGACCGTAATTCCTTGGTTTAGGATTCTGTGTTTTCTTTATAACTCATTAAGTATTGAAAAATAATTGCCATTGCTACACCAAGTCATCCATGCTAAAGAAATAAAAACAAATTAGCACTTCTTTGATGACAGTGATAGACCCAAAGCAGCAGGAGGTTGTATTTGCGAAGCTGTTGGGAAAGGCTCTGTGTCACCAGGAAAATGGCCTCTTTGCAACAAGACACTTGCATGTAAGAATGCATACACTAAGAAGACAGCTTTAAAGAGAATCACATTTCTGCCAGGTTAGCTGGAAAGAAGCATTTCTCAAAGCAGTAACAATGGGGATCCTGAGTAATGTAAGGTGGGGTTTATACAACAAATAGCAATGCTCACTGTTTTATTGCAATAAACAACCAAAGCCCAAGCATAAAATTAACTGAAATTTGAAAGCCAATCACCATAGCATCCAGAAAAATAATATATATGTATATATACATGGAAATACTGTGATTTTCTGGCCACTTCAGAATTTATAAAGGATAGCTAAAGCCCAATTAAAGTAATAAAAATGAAGCCCACAGTTTCGACTTTTATTCAGAAGAAGCGTGTAGAAATAATTAGAATTTATATTTCCCTACAAACATTTTCCACAGACGAGGCACACTGCTGCTTCCTCTCCACAGACCTTTTTCATCTACAGACAGTTTTTCTGAAAGCTGCTTTATGAAGGTGACAGGGCTTGTGCAGCGCAGCAACTGCTGCTGCTGTAGGCTGAGCCTGTCCTGCAGGAAACCAGGCAGGAAGTGCAAAGGAGACTGAGGACTATGGACTACAGACTGCAAAGGAGACTGTGTACTACAGAAGTCACCAGTTGTTTAAACACAGAGAGTGTTTTCTTCAAACTAATCAGAAGCTGTATTTAACAGGTCAGATGCTTTAAAACTGCATAATACACTCTAGCCTCATGCGAGGTTAGAAACTTTATCAGATATCACCTATGAAGCATTTATTGAGCACTTAGCTTCTCTGATCCCAGGCACACAGGCATTATGAAATAAGCTAATATAAAACTTGGTTCCTGCTTTCAAACAGGTTATAGTTAAGGGAGAGAAAATAATTAAAACCAGAACAATGGCAAAGATTATATATATATATATATATATATATATATATATATATAATTTCATTATATAATTTCATTATATAATTTCATTATATAATTTCATTATATAATTTCATTATATAATTTCATTGTTTTAATTTCAAATATATATATTTGTTTTAATTTCATAAAAAAGTTAGTAATAATAAATAATAATAATAAAACTATGCGGCGCCCTTTTCTGTCCATGCCACGTCCTAGTCCATCCACGCCTTTTGACAATTGCTTCTCCAGGAAAAGGACGCCGCATGTGGGAATTGGGCGCGGGGATCTTGAAATGTTTTGTACTGATAATTGTAATTGGTGTAGTTCACATGTGTATGTTTTTATGTAATGCTCAATACGGAGTCGAGGGTGGAGACTCCAAGGGGGTTGCTGGAGGCCCTCTAGATAACCCCTTTGTGAGGACTGGTTGTGGGGTTTTGCCTTCTGTGAGTAGTGTGAGAGAGTTTATGTGGGAGCTTTGGGTGGGAGAGCTCATGGAGGAGGATTTGTGGGGCTCCTGTGAGACAACTGCCCTGAGACACTGGACAGGCAGCCAAAGACGGGCAACTAGGACACATATGTTACACCACCGGCTGCCTAAGACAGGCACAGGACCAATTGCTGTCCTGCAGGCCCATGACGGGTAAGGCCTGGTTGGGTTCATATGAAGAGTCCTTGACCTAAGGCAGGCGCTGTTCTCACAGGAACTGCCATACTCCCATAAGTGATAAAGGAAACAATGTAGGGAGCGGCATAATAGCCTCACACATCTCTTCCTCCTGCAGGCATCCAGGTGCTTGGGCTTACATTTCCCAAGCTAACTAAGTAACAAGATTGAGATGTTAATTGATACCTATTGCCCTGAGCCTGGGACGCTCCCTGCTTGGGGTTGAGGTTAATTAATACCTATTGCTTGGGATTGTCTCTGCCTGGCCCTGGGCCTGGGGTGCTTCCTACTTGGGGCTGGGGGTTGCTGCCAAGGTTAGCAAATATATATTCCAGCTTCTAAAAAATAAAGCGGATTCAGATTTACTCACAGACTGGTGTGCAGTGTCTTCTGTCTCTCACTCGCCGACTCCCTGTCCACCTTTGGGAAACCCTAGCCCTGCCGCAGCTGGACTCCGGCAAAACTACAAAAAGGATTAACTTTGTAACCAGTACTGCAAAATAAAACTTCAAATGTTAGAATTATTTTTTCTTACAGAGATAAGCAACTTCTCCAAACTTCCTCCTAAACACTTAACAAATACCCTCTCCTCCTTTCAGTCCAAAAGAAATGACAGGATATGCATATCTCCTGGTCACAGGATGCCCAGAAACTGATTTTGTTTCCCCAAGATGCAGAGGATGAGCTGAAGTGGCTGAAAGTGATAAAGCAAGTGTGCAGATCGGCAGCGTTATCTCTCTGTTCCTCCCTCTCCTTCGTGTCTCACTATGAAAGACACTTGCCCGCCTGCGCACATGCAAAGGTGGTGATGAGAGGCAAATGGAGCCCTCCATGTCCTCAAAGATAGCTTTGAATAAATCCTTTTCCTTTTTTACCAAATATAAATGGCGTCTTTTGATTTGGTCAGCGGCAAGCAAAAGAAGTTGAGCCTGTATACCTAGGTGGCCAGCAACAGCACTTTACAAACTAATGTGTGGCATTGGTACCAGCAATATCAGTATCACTGTGAGCTTGTTTAACACACAGAATCTCAGGCTGTGCACTAGATTTACTATAGATTTATTTATATCAAAAACCAGATTGTTTACATGGTTCAGATTATTTATTCATGCATTAAAGTTTGCAAATGTTGTGCTAAACAAAGAAGTTCAGGAGACAGAAATCCTATCAAATTTTTTCCATGAATATTCCCTAATGATCAGTATCCAGAAACTATCAGAAACCAACAAACATGTTAATTAAAATGGTATAATCCATTAACCACAGAAGAAATCAGAGATGCATATCTAAGTGAGAAGTCTATCTAGGCTTTTAAAATATCCAGAAAATCCTCACTTGGGGTATGAAAACAATAATTATTATATTAATCACAAGAATTCTCATTTAGCTTGAGAATATTAGTTAATTGATAAGCTAATGAAGATATTTAAAATGCTATTTAAAGAAAGATTTTATTTATTAATCTTTGTTAAATAACCAAAAATTTTAATTCTTTGATTAACTTATTTTTTGGTTTATCTGAAAATAAGAAATATCATAAACATATGATTTCACATAAAATAAACTCTTAAAATATTTTACTTTTATCTGATTATTCTTTGTGGATAAAAGTCAATAAAAATGGTTTTATAGTCAACTCTCAAAAGCATATTAAGAAAAAGCATGACATTGCCTACTTGCCCAAATATTGATTCAATGAAAAGTTAGAACTTTATCACATAAGGAATGTAATCAAATAGGCTTTTAAAAATATAGCTGTCTAATTTTATTATCATATTTTTACGACTGCACATAACTTTGTAATTTTTTAAACCTGGAAAATTTGGATACAAAAATCAATAAAAACCACAAAATACATCCTGTGAAAATATGTCTTGAGACTCTGAGTTCTGTTGTGAGCTAGGATGATGCTAATTTAGATCAATGTTTCTCAACCACTGCAGATTTTAACAAAATGCCGATGGTTAAGCTTCACTTAGTCCTTCTAAATTAGAATTTCTGCGTACAAGATGTCATTATCTTTTAGATGAAACAGAACAGGCTATATTATTGTTGCTTTTACTTTTTAAAAAGTAGTTATACTTCTCATTACAGACATAATAGTTCAAAATCAGTTCACATTTCACATCATTGGTATGTGCTACACAAGTACTTGGGCAAGAAATAAATTCCATTACAATGTAATTCAAAATTAATGCACTTGATTTTTGATTACACTTTGAGAAAGATAAAATGGACATAAGGCTTCTAGATCACTGTTAAGTTATAACTTTGACCCCTGTCTCAGTATGAAATTTTTAATATAGGCATACTGTTGAGGATGGTAGATTTTGGCAGCACAAACCAACCCAAGTGAGCCATTTTCTGGAGTCCAAGATGCCTATCAAACAACCACAACATATCTGTTGATGGGGTGAGATTGCCTTGCCTAACAGGTAGGACGGAAAAAAAAAACTAAACAGCAGAACATGGTTCCACTTAAGGTTGGAGTCTGGGTGTCCTGTGATTGTTACTAGTAAATATATGTCAATGTTTTCCCTCTAAACTTTGGAAATATGACAAAATCTGAATTTCTGTGTGCTATGAGGAATAAAACCTATCCTGTGCTTACAGAGAAGCACATAGTTGGAGGGTAAAGATCTCTCCAAAGCATAAGAGTGAAATATGAAGATTATTGCTACTAGAGAATACCTGACTCCGGAATACGTGGGAATTTCTGGGAAATGTTCAGAATGAGCCAGAACATACTGTGAAGGCACTGCTTCCCAATATAGGTGACAGTTTACCATGATAATTTGGCTTTTATCTTAAACTTCAAAGAACAGTATATTAGAATTGAGAAGCCTCGTACCTGCTTTTAAGTTTTACTCTTCTCCTTTGCTAGGAATGTGATTTTGTATAATCATCTAATCTTTCTTCTGTGATCCCATACTAGACTCCTCCAAATCTCATGTTAAAATCTAATCTACAAAGTCATATTAATGGTGTCATCAGGTGGTATTTTTGAGAAGAAATTGGGATTAGATGAAGTCATGAGGATGCTCCACCCCATGATTTCATTAGTGACTTTATTTATTTATTTATTTATTTAGTTATTTTGGTGCTGGGGATTGAACTCACGACCTCGCACTTGCAAAGCAGGTGCTTATGTCACTGAGCTAAACCCCCAGACCTCATTAGTGACTTTATAAAGAGGGGAAAAAAAAGGATGCTTTGTAGCAAATTTGCTCTGTTGCAGCATATGAGACCCTGCACTACTCAGGGCTCTGCAGAGTCCCCATCAGCAATTGAAGTCCTTCATCAGATACATCCCCTCAACTGTGGTCTAATCTCATGTCCTCTAGAATATAAGAAATGAAATTAGTCTCAGGTGATTTGCTATAACAACAGAAAACTAAGACATTCTTTGTGCTTTGGTTTCCTCATCTTTAAGGATAATAACTGCATCTTTTTCATAGAAATGATGGTAAGTCTAAGTGGACTATATACAAGTCATGAAAAAATGCCTGCCACATAATAAATACTGTGTAATCATTGGCTATGATTATGATTATTGGTATCAATAATACTGTGATAGTAATTATGTAATTCCTAGCTTAGAAGAGGTTGAATCAATTTATGCAATAAAGAGGGAGGCTAATGCTACCTTCAAATATTTTCTGAATGTGAAGAGTGTAACTACAAATTTTCAAATGCTAGATTCAATCTATTTTCAATGTGAAACCACAAGTACACCTACAGACTAAAATTTCAATCCTTTTTTAGAAAAAAATTCAATAATGAATGAAACACTATATGAATAAAATTATATGTAAGAAAAGGTCTTCCACATGACCTGAATTAATTTCATAATTGTAATATTTATCTTGTGAATAAAATTCATCATTAAAAATATTAATTGCTATGGCAACAATTTATTATTTTATGCTATTTGATTAGTTTTTAATAGAGTAATAGCCATATGTCAGAGAACAAGTTTGCATATATTTAATAAAGAAGTCATTGAGCACATTTAAACATCCCAGTGACAAATTCTGCAAACCACCAGTCAGGACACATGTGGCTAGAGACTGTGTCATTATCCAGCTCTCTTTTGCCTCCTAGGCCAACAGTCCTGCCCACTCACCCCTAAGAATTCCAGCCATTGTGATTAACTAACTGCTTGCTCCAAACTAAATAAATTTGGAGAAAAATTTAAGCCTTTATCATGAGTGCGGTTTTACATGATTGAAAGAGGCAGTATTTTTAAAAGAAAGATGACTGTTCATTTCCTCAGTTGGATCTCATTTCGTTTCAGACCTCACATAGACCTTTTCCTTACTGTGTTTCATAATCACTGTACTGTCAGACATCAGCTATCTCCCTGCTGTTAACCTTCCCTCCCCCTCAAGGTCCCCAAGGTCAGACCTTCCTCCTAATTCTAACCCACCAGAGACAATTAATAGGTACTTCCTCAGCTTCCTTTCATATACCAGTTGATATTTCTTTTAAAATCATTCCATCACTAAATTTGGTTCTCTAAATGACTCTGCTTCTTAACATCAAAGAATATCCATATCTTCTAGATATCAAAGAATATCCATAGCTCCTAGGTCAGCTTGATTTGCTATGTAATATATAACACTTTAGGCATTATCTGTGGACCTTCTAGGCCATGCTCTATAGTCTGAGATATGAGGCTGAGTACAAGGTGGCTACGCTTTTAAGTATCTCATAATTCTAGGAAGCATCATGTAGGCAGTCACTGAACTGTTGTATTTGTAATCAAAGAAAATCACACAAAGTACCTGCAACCACAGAGCCAAGAGTGACTAGAGATGAGGAATGGTGGATTAATTCTAAGACTTGACATTTCAGAGTAGTCTAAATGGACGATGTCAGGTGTAACAACAGAAAAAGTTTAGGAAGTGAATCATGTGTTTGGAAATCCATTTTAGGCAAAAGAAATTTTATTTAAAAGGCCTAAATGACTACTGATTCCACCTTAATTATGTAATACCTGTTATGACTTATATGTAGACATCCCCTCAAAGCTCCACGCACTCACGGGTGAGATTTTTGGGAAATGACATGATCACGTGTTATCCAATTAGTCCACTTATGAGTTTATAGTTTGGTGTGATGTTGAGAGGTAAACTTTCGCAGCAAGAGGTAGGTCATTAGGAGTGGCCTGGAGTGATAGCTATCCCTCATTCTGCCTTGAGTCCTTCCTGTATTGTTATGAGCTCTTTCTCTTCTTCCATGCCCCTTTTCCATATCACCTTTTCTTTAAGCCATTCTACTATTGACTACAACCTCTAGAAACAGTGAGGTTAAATAAGCCTTTTCTGTTTTACTTGTGGGTTTCAGTTATTTTGTCCAAGCAACAAGAAAATAAGACAGGGGAAGGGGGAATTGATGAGACACTAGGAAGTCAACTGGACAGTAGATTTGAAATAGCATGATTCCAAGAGGTTCAAAACATCACTGCAGTCGTCCAATAACAATAAGGGCAAATGGAGATCAAGTGGTCAAAGGAGTTTAAGAAAAGTTCTAATTCACAGGTAGTCCAGTAGGTCTCCAAATACATCCTATAAGCTATTTCTAAGTTTCCAGAATGCATAATTGGAAGAGATATAGATAGCACTTAACAGAATCCTCACATTGGTTCCTTAACCTGTAGTGTAATTACTATAATGCTTGGAAAGGCCCAATAGAAGCCATTAGAGTTGCCTTTACCTGGAAAATAAGATCAAAAACCAAAGCAATATTGATTTCCTGGAAGGTTTGCAGAGATTAATGCCACTATCAAGGACTTGAAAGATGCAGAGTTTGTAGATCTTTCCACATCTCTGTTTAATTTTCCTATTTGACCTATGCAGAAGACTGATGGGTCTTGAAGAATAATGGTGAATTACCATAAACTTAATGAAATGGCAACTGCAAGTGCAGCTGCTTTACCAGATACTGTTTTTTTGGTGAAATCAAGGGACTACAAGAATGAATACAAGAAGCTAAGTACCAGTCACAGCCCTGGAATCTGTTACAGAGATGAGGATTATAATCGTAATTTTTCTCTCCCAATGTTTCCTTTGTAACATAATGTTGATATAACTAGTGTTATTAAAGCCATGTTATAATGATCAAGTTATGAAATGTTAGGTGTGAACATCATCCAAAGAAATATTTGCCTTCTGTTCTGAGGAGGGAATTAGTGCATTTCTGTTTGTATGCAAGACTGTTGCATCAAGTTAGGTGTAATTATGAACTTTTCTTTGTATCTGAAGACTAAGACTGATTCCAGATAACATCTCTGGTTGTTGATTTGATAGGGAATAGATTGTGATGAGTTAACTGTGATGAGTTAACTGTCAGTTTGAATAAGAAACATTCAGTTGATTGGTTTGGTACAGTAATTAAATAACGTACTTAAGAGTGAAGACTCACCATGGGTATGTGTTACAGCAACCAATAGTTCTGTAGACTGAGTGAAATGAAAAGGAGAAAAAGGAGGTGTTATGGTTTGTGTTTGGATGAACACATGCAGTCTCATGCAGTCATGGAGGTGGCTGAATCTAGCTTTTGTGATTGGTTCTTCGTCTAGCTCCGGGATTGGTGTGTGAGCACTGCACTAAGGGGCAGGTAGCCAGCATACCATATAAAGGAGGGAAGAGATGTGCTTTCCCCCTTTTGCCATTTTCTTTCTTGGTGCTTGCAGCCTCCATGAATAGGTTGCCCCTTAGCCACACCACATTGACTTGGAACTGGCTGAGTATAGCCTGAAACCCCCAGAAAACTGTAAGCTAAATAAACCTTTCTTACCTTCATTTTGGGCAGCAAGTATTTTAGCAACAAGAAAAAAGCAACCTAGACAAGACATCTTCTGTTTTTTTTAGGGCAATTCCACTGTTTACCATTGCCTCAGACATCCATCTCCTAGATTCACGCTCTAACTCTTCAACCTGTAACACAGATTCTTTACCTTCCAGTGCAAACCCCTCAGTTTCCTGATACTGACTGTCATGGAACTCTACAACGTGCTCCAGGTCTTTGGGTTTTGCCCAGATCCTTCTGATCTCCAGTGACATGATGCATATTTTGCAGTCTTCAATACCTAATTTTGAAAACAGTCATTGTAAGACTATCTATAAATGTCTATTTTATATCAAATCTGTTTCTCTAGTAAGCACTGACATATAATAACTTGTATACAATACTTTCTCTATTCATTTAACTTTCTATTTCCTAATTATCTCTGGCACAATTTAAAAAACGAATTTCTAATTCTAGCCCTCATTCACAATCCATCAAAATAAAGTATCTAAGTACATAGTTTACAAGTGGACAATTTAATAAATTGTATTACAATATCTACCATAGTTAGGTATTTGAGAAATAAAAATAAGACAATGTAGAACACATCCTAGGTCAATTGAATAAGCAAACATGAAAAAGGAAACTCTAGAAATATAGGCACGAATACGATGAAGGGAATTTTAAATCTTGATGTAGAAATAGTTTAAATGTGACATCAATAGAAAGTACAAAGTTAAAACAACTTGATTTAATTTGAAAAGATTAGATATTGGCAAATAACAAATATGAACAAAAAGATCACTATAAATTTGACAGTCTGAAATCTAATTACCATCCTTCCTCTTTTCTCTATCTCTATGACTATTAGGAATCTTGCATCCCTATCAGTGACCAAAATTGAATTTAACAGCTCTGTGGTGTATGTGTCTCTGTGTGCCTGTGTATGTCTCTATGTGTGACAGGGGGTAGTCCTTTGGCTTCTGTAAGGCTTAGCCAGTGGAGAGGTCCCAATCAAAGAGGCATCAGGTGTTGCCGTTCCTTGCTTCTGCCTTGATGCTCACCTAGAATTTGCTCCGTGCTCACTTTTTTTCACTTAAAAAAAGTCTTTCTCTCCTTGTTTCTTCACTCTACTGGTAGTAGACACTGTATTTACTTTGTGATTTACTGTAGTTTCCTTCTGCACTTTCTGAAAGAAAGTCTATGAGTTTCATAAGTATCTATTTTCTCAAATTATCCTAATTTTTGCTGATCATCTCTTCTGTTGTGACCCTCACACATACATTAGAAAACTGCAATGTCTGTAACAGATGCAAATTAATATTTAGAATGTACATGATAGGCAAATAATTGATTTGAATAGTGATTGTTATTTGTTGACTACTTCTTACTAGTCATTGCAGAACATAATATAAGAACTAATACATGAACTGTCAAAGCAACCTTATAAAAATTTTTTAAGACATTGCTCACCATGCAGCTGAGGCTGATTTTAAGTTCTCAACAATCATTTTGCATCAGCTTCACAAATGCTGGAATCACAGGAATGCACCACCATGCCCACCAATAGTATAAAAAAATAATACTTTGAATAAAGATGAGGGAAGTTGGGCATTGTCATAGGCTATTGGTGAAAGTGTAAAATGGAACATCCCTTGATAATATCATAAGATAATCTAATAAACAAATTATACAATCAAGTGTGACTACCAAAATCAAATTCCACAGATATTCTTATTAATAGGAAAATGGCCTAATATTATATTTTTTCTATTTAAATTAAATCTACCTACATGTACATGTGCCATAAGGTACAGATAGAAGGTGTTTACTAAATATGTTACTTCTGTGAAGGATCAGTGATGTCCATTGTGGTACATGTGTTAATTTAAAATGAACCTCAAGGATCTGTAGGATGAGTGTTAATTTTCATTGGTCCAATGAATCAGACACCTACATGGTACTTGCCTACAGGCTGTGGATTATACTTCAAATATTTTTAGTCAGATAATAACAATTTTGAAATACATGAAAGCACACTCTTTATTAATATTTTGTACCTACCACACAAATTTGTAGTTTAATACTAATTCTAATCTTTAGTGATAAATACTACTATTGACTTTGTCTTTTTTTTGTCAAAGTTTGACCAAATAATTAATTACCCAACCCATTTTTCACCAACATTCTCAGCTGTCTTCTTGTAATAGATCCTCCCAGGAATTCTTTAGTGATCAATCAATTTGCTAACATGCAATCCTGCACCCAGCATAATGAGCTCGTTGGGAGACTGTCATACAATTTGTGGGTGGTTTCTAGACTCAGTGGGTCCAAATCCAAACTACATTAATTTTTTTCTGCTCATGTTCAGATATATCTCACATTTTCTTCATAAATAATTCCAAAGTATTTATAGGAAAAATGTCTTCAAATATTCTATTACATATTCCACTCTCTTTTTTTCTGAAGACTGACCTCTAGACTTAGTTAAAAAAATTAAAAGCATCAAAACAAAATACTTCAAGAATAAGTATTTACTTCCATCTATATTGTGTCTTTTTAAGTCCACTTCAGCTCAGGGTTTTAATCACTCTTCTTCTGCATCCTTTGGGACTATGCTCTATCTTCTTTATATCCTCAAGATCTTTCTTTCCATCTTGAAATCTCTTGCTACATGTATCAATCACTACACTCATTTTTACATATCTTTCCTTCTCATTTTGTATTCACTTCACTCTCACTTCAGCTGTATTCACTTCTCTGAAATGACTTGACCAAAGTATTAAGAGCCCAAGCCATCTATTTTTCTAAATCCAAAGAACATTTCTCATACTTCCTTCCTTCCTTACTGGTTATCTACTGTTTTTATGTATTTTGCACAGATTTCATTTCAAAAATTTTCTGTAACTTTTGTGATTTATACTGCCTCCTAATATTTCAATTGGCTTACAGTATTATTTTAGATAGTTTCATAAGTATCCCATTGTCTTTCTTTCTCTTTGTCACATTTTCCAATTTCCTCCTTCCTGTGGCTCAGACATGGTTCAAGTGTCTCCTACAATAGTTTATATGTTGAAAGCTCAGTATCTAATGTGATGATGTTGAGAAGTGATGTGGAAAATGTTAAGAGAGGGAATCTAGTTAAATATTTAACACATTCAATTCATTCAACTAAGAATACAAAAAATGATTTGGTAAGTGAGTCATTTGGTGTATTGCTAAAGGAAGGAATTGAGTAATGTTTAGGAAAATATACCAGGGAGTAACACAAAGTCCATACTGTGGAGAAGTTTTCATTCAAGTTTGTTTCTAGGTATGGTAAGAAAGGTCAGAGACAAGACAGATACTCAGTAACAAAATAAATTATGGAAAACTACAAAGTGTGATATGTGCTGTGAAGTAAATTAAATAAGCTGATGTCATAGTATTTGGTGGTCACAGAATATTTCACTAAAGCTGTAAGATTGGCTTAATACTTGAAGAACAAAAGAAGCAAGCTGTGGAAAGTTGCCAGAAATAATAAATCCAGCAGAAAGAACTGTACACCCAATGCTGTTAATAAACCTAGTATATTTGAAAAGAAGAGAAATAATTGTCTAACTGAAATTCAATGGATAATGAAAAAAGACATAGAAGATATGCTAGATCAATAGTGGATTTAAATCCATTGTGAAAATGGTTTAAGGGGATATAAGAAGAGGTGAAAGAATTTGTATCTTTTGATATTAGTCAACTTGTGGAAAATACATTGCAGCAAAGGAGAAGTGACACCAAGATCAGCCAGTTAAGTTGCTTTTGTGCTAGGTTTTGAGGGTATAGCAATTTTCCCCTGCACCACTAAGAAGAGTTAAGGCAGCAATAGCAACAGTAGCCACTTTGGGGCATGTTTGGAGGTACAGTACATCTCCAACTTACAAACATTTGAGCTGTGAACTTTTACAGATAAAAATGGACATCTCATTACCAAAATCCTGGCAGGAGCTCATATGTGGGCAGGACAGTGTCGTGGTTGTGCTGCTGTGTGCTTACTGCACAGTGCAGCGGTCTACATTACAGTCAGGAAAGCACTGTATTTGTGTGTATATTTAGTTATTTATGCTTTACATTGTATAGCTCAGTCAAAGGTACACAAGGCTCACTTGTCAGGCTTACTAATGAATCCAATTGATAAATATTCTCCCAGAAAGGAACTCATTCTTAAGATGGGGACTCACATGATAGGGAAAGAAGTTACTAGTTAATTTAGAGTAGAGTTATACAAAGAAAAACTCACAATATGATTGGATTGATCAATGTAGGACTGGTGATACAATTCTTTAAAATAAGAAATGGGTGAGTAGCAGGGAAAAAACTTCCATTTTGGCAATATTTGTTTATTATTGGCATGAATTTGGAGTTTAAGAATTTAAAAAACAATATTTAAAAAATTTAAAAATTAGTATTAATTTTTAATTTAAAAATACTCTTTAAATAGTATTTTAAAATACCACTTAAAATAGTATTTAAAAAAATTTTAAAAACAGTATGGAATTCAGGGAGACAAATTTAAAAGTTACTATATATGATTTATATGTTTTAAATTTAAATCTAGAAAACAAGGCAAGTTGTACAAGGGAAATCCTGTTGCTATTGTGAGAAGCAGATAGAATGAAACTTCTTCAAAATTTACTAGTCAAGAGAGGAAGAAGAGTTCATAAAGCAGATTGAGTAGAGAAATAAGCACGGCAATGCAGTATTTAAAGAACTGTGGAGACAAATGTGTCTGAAGCAGGTGAGAATGAATAATGCTATTTTGAGTCAAATAAGAATATTGATGTGAACATTCGTTTTGAAATCTTGAAAGTCATTTGTGACCTACACAAGAATGGCATCAGTGAACCAGTGAGGGCAGTGGCTCTATTGCAGGAAGTGATGCAACAAAGTGAGAAGATATGAAGTCAGCAGCTTTAGATGACACTTTTAAGAAGTTATGTGATCACAGGTAGGAAAACACAGTGAAGAAATAACCAGAAGAGGATGTAAGTTAAGGGGAGAATTTGTGTTCACAATTGGCTTTTATTTTATTTTTAAGCTGATGAAACTGCTTCATATTTTTTGTAGACTTCTGAAAGGCAACACTACCAATTCCATCCATTACCCTTGGAACATGGAAGCTTTTCTACATCCCTTTATTCCATTTCTCATCAATTATTACAAACTTCCAGACTTACTTCTAGTCTTTTGAATCTAGCTCCTTTTCTCCATCTCTATTATCATTGTTTTATTTCAGACATTTCCTTAGATCACTATTCACCTTTTCCCTTATCCTTTTGCTAATTTTAATTCTTATTAGTACATGCTTTTAGTACAAATGATTACATTTATTAAGTGGAGTTGGTATATGCACATAACCTTTTCAGATCCTTTCTTTAGACTGTAACCAGAGTCAAATCAGATAAAATTTCGAATATTTTAACACTTGCAGTGAGAGGACTGTTTTTCACTGATGTCAGAATTAATTTGAGGAATTATCACTTCAGAGAAGAACTATAATGAAATTACTTAGCTTCATCTCATCTCACTTCTTACTTTAGTTTTTTATGAGTATTTTTTATTATTTTAGGGTTAGGTATGCCTCTAGCCAACTTACTTCCTACTCTTTAGAAATGTTCATTTGAGTCATTTGTAGAAAAATAGATTTATTCTGAGACTATCAGGCTAAGAGAAATAAATCAGATACATAGGATTAAATGTCATATGGTTTCTCTTATATTAGAAACCCAAAGTATGAATAACTTAAAGAGCAAAAGTAAAGATAATAGAAAACAGGGAGATCCTTCACAAATGTGAAGAAGACCAAGAGAGATAGGGCAAGAGAAGAGAAAGAGAAAGAGAAAGTGAAAAGAATTGAGACATTTTATGTACCCAGCATGAATGTAATCACGTGTTGCAAAAATATATTAATAAAAATTAACAACTTAAAAATATTCTTTCAAATTCTAATATTATATTAAATATGTCATGCCCATGGAAACTTGAATATGTGTATATACATGTACATTTTTTATCGGATCTAAACGATCTGCTTGAGAATTTGTCTCTACCCATTGTGAGGTCTTTCAGGATGTCCCTTTGTATAGTTCACTTTTGTTTTTCTGAGAACTATCTCATACCTTAGAGGCAGTGACTTAATGGACTGGATACTAGCCCACTATGCAGGCCTTCAGTGACTTTTATGCTTCATAAATGTACTTTCTCAAATGGAAATGACATGCTCAGAAGAATGACTTATTATAGAACAAAAAATATTTTAGACTTGGAGACAGAGTATCTTTAAAATTCCAGAAATATTATTCAGTTGTTCTCCATCTCTGGATTCATCTAGGCTCTCTGACCTAGTGTCTTCACTTATAAAAATATTGATATTAATAAGTACTCCATGGTATTATTAATATTCAGATACATTTTGAAAATAAAAATTCATAATATTTACAAAACTATATACATAGGTTAAGGCCTGGATGACTATGTAATAGTCCATGAATGATGATTTAGCCTCATCAGTAACTTTCTGCTCTGTCTGTTCCTTAAAGGTTTATTATATGAAAACTATGATACACCATACTAGGCTGTAGAATCTAGCAATAGGCAACATGAACATGATTCTCACTGATATAGAATTTATAGACTCTAATGGTGAGACTAAGGGTCAGAAATTATGCAATTTCCTTATTTCTTAACTTCAATTGTGACAAATGCCACCCAGAAGCATAATGCTATATAAAACATCAACCTTCCACATGTAAGTTTTTTTTCCATTGCCTCCCTGAAATGTTTTTCAAATACCATTAGGTAGTAGCTCAACAGTATTTCTTTTGACTCAGAGATAATCCATTAGTGATCAATGTACATTAAATGCCCAATAAAGAACTGGTTCTGTATTCCAAGGCTTGCCAAGAGGCACATCATAGTTTCAAGTTGTCGAGGAGCTGATTAATGGAAACTAACACAGAAAATGAGTAAATAAAAAATAATAGTGAGTGTCACAGGGATTTAAAGGCAAACATTCAATTTGAAGATGGCATCTGATTTAGACCTTTCAAAATGAATAAAAGTTGGAAAGCAGATAATCATCCCCAAATCCTAATTTTCACTAATTCCATACATTTTAAATTTCAAAATCTTCCTCCCCATCCAGCATCCAGTATGTTATACGGCACTTCATGAAATTATTGGAAAGATCTCTGTCATGGTTTATGTGGGTGGCCCCAGGCCTCATGCATTTGCATTGTGCATTTGTGATTGGTTCATTGTCTAGCGCTTGGATTGATGGTGTCAGTGTTACACCCGCTTAGGGGTGGAGCCAGCATACAATGTAATGGCTGGAAGAAGGCGTGTCTCTCTCTCTTGCTGGTTTCCGCCTTGCTGTTTGCAGCCGCCATGAATTGCAGCCCCGCCATGCCAAACTGCCTTGGAGCCAACTGAGTGTATGGACTGAAAACTCCAAAACTGCAAGAAATAAACCTTTCCTTTCCCAACTTTGGGTTTCAGGTATTTTGTCTCAGCGATGAGAAAAAGGAACTAAGACAACCTCTATGAGACTTTGTCCTCCAAGCTTTTTTGTTGAGCTTTGTGAAGCACGACGTAGAACCTTAGCACACCTTCCTTTTTTCTTATTTTTTTCTTAGCGCACTCTTACATTCAATGTTTCATTGACTTGCAATTTTTTGAGTAAAGCCCAGTATTCTTGACATAACACTTGAGCTCCTGTTCATCCAATGCCATGGTCTGACAATGCATCCTGAAACCTGGTCATTGCAATGTAGGAATCCCCATACCCCTATTCTCTCATATCAGTAGGCTCCTCTCTGTTCTCCTACATTGTATTTTCATAAATCTTACTCTACTTCCATGATCTGATCATATGCACTCTTTTACCAGGAGGCTTTCCTGACTCTGTTCCATCATTAAAAGAGTGTTTATCTGCTGTCATAAAACTCCCAGTCTACCTCTACCCTAGCAACTATCATTTCTATTTGGTCACCTTATTGTCATTGCACCAAATTAGATTTGGAAAGAAAAGAATGCTTGTATTTATTTTGCCAACACCTAAAATATTTCCTAGCATTATACACAAAAATGCTAACATGAATAAATAAATGATTTATTAAAATCTAGGAGTTAGTCTAAGTCATAGCATTAAACCAAGTAAGGTGGCTGAAACAAAAAGATGTATTGGTTAGAAGAAAAAATAAAAACAGAAACTTTGGTGAGAGAAGAATTTTATAAAAGACAGTGAGAGACAAGAGTAGAAAGCATATAGAACAGGACCATTAGGTGGAACTTTCTGTGAAGATGAATAATTCCTATTTTGGACTGTCCACTGGCCACCTAGACTATTGGACATTTGAATGTAATTACTGTGGTTGAGGAATTAAATTTTAAATTTTAGTCTATTTCAATTTATTTGGTCTGAGATTTAAATACCCATCATACAATATTAAATAGCAAAAGAAAAAGGACAAGTTTTCAGAAGCCCTTGAATGTCAAGGTAATGTGGAAATGTTTTCTGTAGGTGATACAAAAACAATGAAAGTGTTCTAGGAAGACAATGAATATAATTCAAACTGTCTTAATGATTTGAGAAAGCTAAATGATAAAAACAGTGATACAAAGATATGAAAATTATGCATCCTTGTAATTGGTATTCTGGTTTATTTTTTTCAGAAATTTTATTTGTCTCTCACTTTAACTGTGTAATGAAGAAAAGATAATAGACAATAATTTTTTTAGTGAAATTACTAATGTAAAATTATAATGTATTCTTGGAAATATTACTAATAGAGTTGAGACAAAAGCTTGAATGTCACTTATTTTTTATTATCTTATTAATTAGATAATAGAATGTACTGTTTGTAATTTTGAAAAAATAATTTTGAAATTTTCATTATTTATTTCATATAATAGGCATATAATATTCTCTGCAGTGTTATCCACATCCAGATAAATTTTGATATTTTACAATTATTGGCAATACCTTAAGCATAAGGTAGCTACATGTCCTTTGTTCCTTGGGATAGTTCCAATTGGTGCAAATATTAGTGGATTTCTTCCTCTTTTTTCAAAAGACTCTATTCTTGAATGATAAGTCATCCAGTCACTTATCATTTCTGCATGCTTATTACAAAATGCTAGATGCTTTCCATTCCTTTTAGAAAATATGTACATTAATAATAAAGATGGTTAATAACCTTCCTTTTACTACTTTCTCTGCCAACAAAAACTTCAAGAAAGAACATGAGCTATTTGGCAAGGTAAAGGACATTTGGAGGTTGAGGCAAAGATACTCAGAGCCCACTTGAAATGCTGATGATCACCCAACTGCAAACTCAAACCCAAAAATTTGTAGAGACATTTGTATCTTCTTCATATGGTTTGTCAAGATTAAATTTTTGGTGGAATCTTGTTGCTTATTGGCCTGTACGTACATGCACGGACATGGCCTCAAACAACTATACTCAACAAGCAATGCAAAACTATGGGGCCTACTCCACCCCGCCTGGGCAGAGCTCGTCCCAACAGAGCAACAGAGTGGTTATGGCCAGTTAGCAGATACTTCAGGATATGGCCAGAGCAGCAATGGGTATTCTTAGGGACAGACTTAGAACAGCTATGGCACTCAATCAGCTCCCCAGGGTTACGGTTTCACTGGTAGGTATGGTACTAGCTAGAGTTCCCGTTCCCATTATCTTATGGGCAGCAGTCCTCTTACCTAGGCTATGGTCAGCAGCTAACTCCCAGCAGCACCTTGGGAAGTTCCGATAGCAGTTCTCAGAGCAGCATCTATGGGCAGTCCCGTAGTGGGCGCTATGGCCAACAGTCTGACTATGGTGTACAGCAGCAGAGCTAAGGACAGCACAGAGCTCCCACAATCCCTCTCCTGGCTAAGGACAAGAGAACAAAACTAGCAGTGGAAGTGGTGGAAAGGGTAATTGAAGCAATTATGGCCAAGATTAGTCCCCTAAGAGTGGTGGTGACGGTGTTTATGGCACAGGTCTCAGGATCAGCGTGGTGGTGGCTGTGACAGCTACGGGGGTGACAACAGGACCATGGGGGCTGAAGCAGGGGTGGTGGCAGTAATTACAGCCGCAGCAGTGGTGGATGTAAACCCAATGGTCACGGAGGTAACTGTGGAAGCAGAGGTGGTGTGAGCAGAAATAAGAGAGATGGCTTCAATAAATTCGGTGGCCATCAGGAAGAAGAGTCATGTCATGATTCTGAACAGGATAATTCAGGCAACATCACCATCTTAGTAAAAGGCACATTTTTTTGTTTCCTCTGAACCCAGTATTACCCTCATTATTTTGTGACTTTCCAAACTCCTGATCATCCATGGATTTTTTTTTGCGTGTGTCAGGCTATGTACCTCATTGTGACCATATCTCTGGGTATGGTTTTAGTTTAAAAAATTATATTTAAATGATGTATAAAACACTCATTTTAGTTCTTGTCAGAGCCTGATTAGTGATTGTCACATATTATAATTCTTACTGATATTTTGTGTCCGTTTTACTGCTGCTGATTTCATCCTGCAGTAAGGTTTGGCAAGGAAACCAACATTAGGTAGCTCACGTGGTCTCAGTCTTAAACAGGACATGCAAGGCTCCAGGAGACTGATTTTCTATCTTGTATTCTGAAGTGTTTCTTAACATGTCAGAACAAGGCAGGTGTAATGTTGTACTAATCTGAATGACTCAGCAAGGAAGCAGTGTTTCTGCATTATTCCACCACTTCTCAATAAGGAATCCCTGGATTTATATATTTATACAGAACTCTCCAAATTGCTGCCTATTTGCACACTTAAAGCAGATTTGCTCAAAGTCACTTTAAATTATAGAAGCATTACAACATGAAGTGAGATTAGGAGTCCTAGTTATTTATTTAGAAATTAACCCTGCGTCAGAAATTGTGATAATCTAATGTACTTTTTAGAAAAACACCGTTTCATAGTGTTTATAAAAACAGTGACTATTATCAATAATTGATATAAAGATAGTGATAAATGACTTTTATCAGAAAAGCATGAACAGATATTTGAGAAAACAAATGAAAGTGTCTCATAATGACCATTATAGACTTCTAAGAGAATTCATGAATTTGAGAGGAAAAGGAATAAGAATTTAAGAAGTTAACCTGAGAGTTAAATGCATTTCACTTGTTATTTTTTAAACTGCTTGTAACAAAAATGTATAATCTTAAAGAGCAAAAGCTTCAGATATAACAAAGGTTATTTGTATAGACTTTAAATCAACAGGTGAAGGAAAAGGAGAGCCATCTAGATTGACCCAGTAAAATTGGGGTTCCTGTGTGTTAGGTGAAGCAATGCGGTCTGAACCTGGAGCCCAGGAATGAGGATGAGGAGAAAATACAGAGCTTGTTATGATGATTAAGGCATTGAAAGAAAATCATAGGCTTTCATTTATTTATTAATTTATTTATTTTGTCTTTTTGAGACAGAGTCTCACTATGCAGTTCAGGCTGGCCTTGAGCTCATTTTGTAGCCCAGGCTGGTCTCAAAGTCACAACGATCCTCCTGCCTCTGCCTCCCAAGTGCTGGTATTACAGGCACGCACCACCATGCCCAGCTCAATCATAGGCTTTTAAAAGAAAATAAATGATGCCACAGGAATCTGTTTTTCCTTACTTGTTTGTAAGATGATTTGTACATGGTGAGAAGTTACACAAAGACAACAATTAAATTGAATCCAGCTGAAAATATATAAAGTTAGAACACAATGAGATATGAGAGCAAAATTAAAGATTCAGCTTTCTTATTCTTCAGAAGACAAGTGGGAGCTACTTATGCTATTTTCAGATAATATTAATTTGGGACAGGTTAATAACCTCAGTGGGGGTAGAAAGAATGAAATGATGCCTATGTGGTAAGTATACGAGCCAATGTCTCAATTAAATTTAGTTTGAGAATTCATCTACAAAGCATTCATTTAATTAAAACAATAAAAGGAAAATGAAATCATAAGTACACATTGTACTTATTTTCTTTTTGCTGTTTCATACTACATAACACCTAACTTGTTGACATTTATATTTAATTATGCAATATGTTCCCCAAACTTGAAGGTATACATGCATTTGCTCAGTGTAAGTTGGTAATGTTCATTAGTATGAAACAAAAAATGTTTTCAGTTTAACACTGCACTGTGTTTAATGACCTAGGCTTGTTCTCTGAGGGTCAAAAAACAAGATTTGGAAGAAAAAATTGCTAGTATTTTTGTTAAGAAGCCCCTGGAGATTAGCATACTGACAGGAGGTTTTGGAGTGCTTCAAGGACATGCAAAGTAGGAAATTTTTTCAGGAAAGTGGAAAGATGTTGTCAAATGAAAGGAATCCAGACTTCTATGAGAAAAGTCTTTATTTAGAAGAAAAATGATTAAAGTAGAAATCTCCAAACTCAGAAATCTGCAAACTTCTCAAAATCACCAAATGTTAGTTTTTACTAAGGATTTTCCCCTCTATTAACCATAGGCTTACCTTTCAAGACCTCCAGGGATGCCAGAAACTGCGGAGAGTTGTGAGCCCAATATATACAACTATGTTTTTTCCCTATATGTACATATCTATGATAAACTTTAACTTACACATTAGCTACAGTACGAAGCTAGCAATAACATAGAAGATAAAACAAATATAACAGTATACTGCACTGAAAAGTATGTGAATGCAGTCTTCCTTAAATTATCTACTACTGTGATGTCTTCTTGTTATAACATGAGATGATACCAAGCCTCCATGCTGAGGTGAAATGAAATGAATGACCGAGACATTGTGACATAGGGTTAGGATATTAATGGCATTCTGAGGATGTATCAGAAGGAGGGCCATCTGCTTTGGGTGATCTTAGATGATTAAGTAATGCTGATGCTGGCTGTTGGCATAGACACCATCCACATGTTGGACAAAGTGATGACTTTTTTTGAGTGGGACAGTGTAGGACATTTTATCAGTTTGCTTAGAACAGCAGGAAGTTCAAGACTTACAGATAATTGTTGTCTGGAAATTTTAATTTACTATTTTTAGGTTGAAATCTCAGAGAACAAAAGCAGCAATAAATGAGGACTATTGTATATGATAAAGAGAAAGCAAAGATAAGCAGAGTCTTGTAAATAGACATGGAATAAACAAGGGAAGTGATCTGTTGGATCATAGTGGAATTGAGTTTCACTGATTCCCAGGACAACACGTTAACATGTTTCAGTGTTTGCTAAGATTTGGAGGTAAGCAAAGTTCAAGGGTCTGTTAGAAGACCCTTTAAATTTGATCAAGACAAGACCAAGATAGATGGCCAAATGTGAATATTTGGTTAGTATTATGTCACAAGTATAAATATACGTAGCACTGTGAAACCATGTGAAAACCAGATTACAAATAAATTCAAAAGGAAGCAGATTTCTGGCAAATTAATATGGAAGTTAGGATTTGTTTCAGAGCTAGAAAAGAGTAAGGAAAGTCACTTATATGAAATAATGAGCATCGCAGTCTAAAATCTTCTCCCAGATCCCTGTTTGAAATACCCTGAATTCCCTCAGTAGTGAAAGTTACTATCAAATGAAACAGTAGCTAAAAATAATGTTTATTATATTTATATAATACCACTCAAGTTGAATAAAATCATTCTACTATGTTATCTACCCACTGTATTTTGGGGCCATTGACTTCAAATCTATTAAAAGTAATTTGGTCCATTCTCTATCCAGAATCTTGTAAATGATTAGAAAAACATTCTTGACATTTCTCAAAGATTCAAAGACAGCATTTTTCAAGGACATTTAGTTTCAAAACTAATTTTTTTAAATCAGTCTACAAATAATAGAAACAATGTCTAATTTATATAATCATCAACTCTACTTACAAATGTAATGATTATCACTTGCCAGCTCTACTAATTATTTAAGAATCTCACCTGGGATTTGGGGAAAAAAAGAGGAAAAGTAACTGAAATCTATTGAGACCAAAATATATCTCAGCCATTATTTTTCATTTAATCTTATCAAATAATATATAATGTGTGCATTACTCCCCTTCTTATAAATAAATAGACAAGACTTAGGGCTTAACCAGCTGTCTTGAGTACATAATTTTAAATCATTCAAAAGACTAAATCTTAAAGTTAGATTTCTATGACTCTGAGCATATAATTTTCTGTATTCACACCTACCACATTCAATCATCCAGAAAGCTCAGTACCTTTTTAATTGAAGATTTTACATGATAAGATGACAGAACAAACTCAAAAGTTAAAATAGTACACATTATTAGTTTAAGTTACAAAATTTCATACTATCTTCTCTGAATATTTAGCAAACTACAGTTAAGGTGGATTTTGAAGGTATTTTCAAAAAATGAAACACAATGTCACTCTTTTCATTATTTCATCATGTTTGGAAAATGTAATTATTATTTATGGTAAGATTTAATGAGGTCATTGCTGTTATTTTAAATTAATTATTCATATAACTATCAGTTTTAGTTTCTAATGGAGAAATAATCTACAAATTCAAGCTACATCAACAAAAACATCTTAGCATGCTCAAGAATTTTTAAAAGCTAAAGAAATCCTGATACTAAAAATTTTAAAACTGTTCTAAGCCAGTATCAGTGTCTTCTGAGTTTCTAAATTTCATAGAAAGAGTAACTACTTACTACCCTGTCTACAGAAATCAGCAAGAGTTTAGGGGCTGACTCCTAAGCAAACAATGTCAGAAAATAAAGGCTCAACTTGAGTTCACTTCTCACAAACGTTTTTGAAATAATAAATACTCACTAACAAATACTTTTACTTCTGATGTGGGACCTGTAGTGTTAAAGTTAAGTGTGATCAAATTAGCTCCTGCCATCTTAAAGCTTATGTTTTAGGAACAGATAGCCATTAATCAATTAATCAGGCAGCTAACAGTTGAGTTACAGTTTCACCTGCTGGAAAAGATGCCTATAACGCCAGGCATGGAGAAATGGAGGAAGCTGAATCACAAATCCAAGGCCAGCCAGAAGTGTGCAGCAAGTTCACTGCCGTTCTGGCTTACATAAGGAGACCCTGTCTCAAAAGGAATCACACACACACACGCACGCGCACACACACACACACGCACTTATAAAATATACTACAAGGTATATAGAGAAAATCTATTGTGAAATGCCTTTCTTCATGAGACAAAAGAAAGATATTAGGCTACTGTAATATCCTTACCCCTTGAGTATAAGGATGGGAAGTTGCACTAATCTGTTCTCATTCTATAGAGCACCAAATTTTTATTTATGTAATTATTGGATTTGTGACTCTTTGACCAATGTCAGTTTTCATTATTATCTCTCTGCTCCGTAAGACAAATAACTTTTTTGTTGCAGCAGAATTCTCTCACTCTACAGTGGCTGATACATGGTGAGATACTGTCCATGCCCAATAATACATTTGTTAAGTAAATGAATGAAAAGAAAGTCTACCCAGAAGCCTTAGTAGAGACTCCTATAAGGTCCACATGCATGTTGAATTTCTTCTAAATATGTAAAAGTGATATTCAAAAGACAAAACAAGTCTAAGAATTTCTAATTACAATTAATTTTGGCTAAGTGTGAGTTCATTGCAGTATACTTACATGCAAGATACACACATTCAAACAACTGCAGTCTCCTAAGTGTTTAGCAGCTGTCAATGAATGAAATAAAATCTTGAACTGATGAAGGTTACAGTCCAGCAGGCATATATATATAAAACATGTGTAGTCATACACAGTCAAAATTGCAATATATCTGAAAAAAATCAAAACAAATTACATGAGACAACATTATTAAAGGAATATATTATTTTGCTTGAGATTTTATAACAAAACATTCTAGATTGATTGATTTAAACAACTAACATTTATTTCACAGTTTTGAAAACTTGGACCAATGATTTCTTTATCAGGAGGAGCCCATTTCCTGGCTTTCAGACAACTATATTCTTCCATTGTTCTCCATGAAGAGAAAACTATTTATCTTCTTATAAAATCATTAATTTAATTATGATGGCTCCACTCTTGTGAGTTCACTGAAAACCTTATTGCCACCCTAAAGATACATCACCAAATGTCATTGACATGGGCATTAAGAAATCACAGGTGAATTTTGGCAGGGGGGACACTATCCATTGCATATAAGGAATAAAACAACAATTTATGCCTTAGAACAAGAAAATTATTACAGTTTAGTTAGAGAGGCTTCTGGCCTTAAAGTTACATAATTACCAATGCAAACACTTAAGTTAGATATCAAGTTGACCAAAGAACCATTTAGATTACCCCAGGGATAGGCTGGGAAGAAAGTTGAATAATACATAAGTAAACTATGAGATTAATTTATAAAAATTTAAAATTTTGAAAATACTAAAGTCTGACAAATTGCTCTCTAACATTGAAGATATTCAAATCTATGTTTTCCCAAGTTAAAATATGCCAAGCCATAGTATACTAGCAGAAGAATATGAAGAATTGATTATTTTATTCATTTCTCTTGCTAAATTCTATAGCTGAATAATGTGAAATAGATATGAGTGGGACTATCAAGAAGAGAAAAGATGTAACTGTTTCTAGGAAACAATAATTTGGAGAATTAATCCATTATTTGCTGGTAGCAAATGTTCTTTTGAAATTATTCAAATTTTTAACATGCAGGCAGAGCATTCAAAAGGAACAACATGAAGTAAATGAAAGAAAACAGTATTCATTAAGTAGTACTCAAAAGAATGTTGGCACTTTTGAAACAAAACTTACATTTTTGATTTTGAGTGGCTTTGCTCTGACCTCACTAGTAGTTTGAATGTACATACCCTAACTAAAGGTACACAATCATGTATTCAGCAAGGCAGTACTATTGAATTCTAGTATAAAACTGATGAATATTTCAAAATAATGAGGGAAATTTTTACCCTCTCAATATTATCATGTGTTAAAAACCAGTCAAAGGCAATACAAAGGTAAAGATAATATGTGCCTTATATAGCATATAGGTATATAAAATATATTCAGTATGTATCAAAAATATATATTACAAGTAGAAAGGCATGTGTGACATATACATGTGAATATAAGCATCTATATTCTTACTATGGTATTTTTATCTCTTCTTTCATTTGTACTTGTTTATAATACATAATGATTTAATTTATCTGGGAAGTTGAAACATTTATATAACACATCTTAATTCTTCCCCTTTCTATCCCCTCATCCTTTTATGTCTTGGTTCCTTTTACACTTGCAAAAAACTCTATCTCTATTTTCTATTATCTATCTTTTATTTTGATCTTTAATTTATTTATACTTTGGTTTTCTCATATAGGAGAAATAATATATTTAAGCTTATATATCTGATTTGTTTCATTTGATATTATATTCTCAAACTACACCCATCTTTTTTTTCCTCAAGTGACTCAAGTTTACCCTTTTTTATGGAAAAGTAGTAGTCAATTGTGTAATATTAGTACATTTCCTTTATCAACTCCTCTGTTGATAGATATATAGGCCCCTTTCAAGATTTAGATATTATGCATGAGTTTTTCTACTATCAACATGGATATACATGTAGCATTGTAATATGACATCTGTAACTCTTTCTGGAAGGAGGCTCAAATGGAATTTATTGTATGATTTTAGTTTGTTTGTTTGTTTGTTTTTAAGGAATCTGCATACTGACTTCCATTGTACTAGTTGGACTAGTTTATATTTGCACAAAAAATGTAAAATGATGACTTTTCTTCACACTTTTATCAGCATTTTTTATTTAATTTCTTGATGGCAGCTATCCTTTCTGGAGTAAGATGAAATAGCATTTGTTTTAATTTGCATTTCTCTACTGGCCAGCAATGTTGAATTTTTTTCACTTATTTATTGACCATTTGTACCTCTTTACAAGAGTGTCTTTGCAGTCAGAGTTTACAAGGCAATAGATTTAATACAGAACACATAATTTACAGGATTATCTTATAATACTAACCCAAAGAGTCAGATGTAAAAGAGTGCAGGAGATCTGTTCTCACATTAGCGATGCAAAGAATCCAGGTTAGGACCGGGATCCCACAACAAAGTCCTGCACAAGTTCAGCTGAAGACCTAGAGCCCATGACAGGGTCCTCTGTGAGACCAGCTGGAGGCCTAAAGACTATGACAATGTCTCATTCAAGCCTGTCACAGGATCTGCACCGAGAAATTCCAAAGGTCAGAGGTGGAACTAGAACGTCTGCACTACTGAGATGAAGAATCCGTGCTAGCAGGTTGAGGGATCTGTACTGGAGACAGTAAGTGAAGATTAGGGTAAAGACCAGAGCTCACTTAGAAAGAACTACAGCCCTCCTCAGTGAAATGTGCACCCGAGCTCCTCCAAAGGTGAGAATGGCTGAATTCATATCAGAAAAAAGCAGTGTGTCAAGCTTCTTGAGAACGAACAGCGCGCCATCTCGGCCTCCTGTTCTCCTCTTATGCTGTTGGCAACAATCCTCAGGTGGATCTTCCATGCCCAGAACCATGCTAATTTAGTTCAGCTGGGTGTTACAAGTTGATCATTAGTTAATCTATCACTGTTTGGATCTTTTATTTTGGAGATCTAATTTATTTTTTAATATAGTTTAAATATTAGTCCACCTTTTCAAGAAGTAGCTGGAAAAAATTGTTTCCCTTTTGTAGGTTGTCTCTACCCTATTATATCTTTGCTGTGCAGAAGGTTTTGAATTAGATACAATTCCATTTATTGATTCTTAATGTTATTTCTCATGCAATTGGAGTTTTGCTAAGAATGTCTTTGCCTTATGACTTCAAGAGTTTTACCCATTTTATTTCCCAGAAGATTAAGTGTATATAAATCTTTGATCCGTTTTTATTTTATTTTAGTACATGGGGAGAGATACAGGTCTAGATTCAATCTGCATGTGTATAATAAGTTTTCCCAGCACTTTTTAAGCACCATTAACGAAGTTTGGCCCCTTTATCAAAGATCAGATGGCTGAATATGCTGGGATTCTTTCTGCATCCTTTATTCTAGCAGTGGAAAACCTATGGCATGTGTACTGCAGTGGGTTGTTTGTATCATTGAAAAGTTCGGCAATGATCACCATCCCTGCTACATTCTCTTCCCTTGCTCCATATCTGCTTTTGTGCCAGTACTGTCTCTGTTTTTATCACTATAGTTTTGCAATATAACTTGAAATCCTGGAATGTAAAGCCTTTTACTTTACTTTTGTTATCCAAAATTGCTTTTGCTATCCTGAGTCTCTTGTGATTCCATATGAATTTTAGGATTTTACATGTCCATATAAATTAAACTAGTAGCATGAACTACCTCGTCCAAATAGTACTTTATTGCCAGCAGTTAAACAACATGACCATTCACATTCAAAATTTAGGACTAAGTATTGACTAATAAAATATGATTAAAGGGCCTACATGATTGCATTTATGAGAGGTAAGAGGAACCAAACTGACTCTTTTGATGCCGTCTTTCTGCCACTGATTCCATAACTCAGGAAATCAAAAATCTCAGACAATGGTGGGACAATGATAGCATTTTGCTTCTGAGTGGGCTGTCTCTCAAGATGACAGCTATCTGGGTGAAAAGACTCCAGTTCTACAATAAGAATTTAGTCCACATAACCCTCACAAAACAGGAGCAAGAATTTAGAATAAGACCGAAAACCTGGTTTCACCAAATAGCCAGGGATTTGTTTAGATTTGGAAATCAAGTCCTCAAGAATGAATGAACACACACTATGGTATGAAGCATACCCTCTCTCATGATGGATGAGTAAACACAGTGAACGTTCATGCTGAAAGCTGTAAGTTGATATGGAATGGGTTCTTAGAATTTATCCTAAGCCACCAGATAGGAGATAAAAGACCACAGTAGAACACCCCAGTCTGAGATCTCACTTAGTGTTATGCTTATAATATTGAAAGGATGATCAGTTTTATAAGATTCCTTGAAGAATTGAAGCAAAAGAAATAAATTAAAACATATGAGTACCTAATTTTGTCTGGACCCACAAAACTAACTCAGGACTATTTTGATACAAAGAAATATAAACTAGTAAGTGCTAACTGCTGAATTTCCATTTGGCAGACAAACACCAAAACAGAAGCAACTGAGAACGAAAAGCAAACTAGACTCAATGTATTAGGACAAATGCAAACAGTCAAGCAAAAAATAGGTGAGCAAGATTAAAGCATAAACAGAAAAGAAACTAGAAAAACAAAATTTATTAAAGTGGCAAGTAAAACAGAGCTAAATTTGGCATTATGATACAGGGCAATGAAGAGAGAGAAAAGAAGAAAAAGAAGTGGCAAGGGAGAAAAAAATAAGATATTCTACAAAATAAATCTTCTGAGTTGATAAATTTTAACTTGCTTCCTGTGGGAGAATGATTTAACAGCCTTACAAATTTCCACTTGCAAAGGTTTTCATGAATCTAATATTTGCATGCTGAATAGAAATGGTTCATGCATTATTTCATAAGATGACCCACAGTGGAAACAGTACATTATCAAGTGAACACTCCACACAAAAATCAAAGAGCACGCTAAGAATGAGATCCAAATCCCTGCTTGTTGGCACATTGTCAGCAGTTTGATCATTAAAGTACTAGGAAGTTTCTGTTAGTATACTTTTAAAACTAGGTTAGTTAGTGGTAATTCTTGTTCTAGTGGTACTCTAAGCTTTAGTACCTTCGTGGAGCTTTTTCTGTATAAATGTAATGGTAAGCAATTTATAACAGTATTATTTGATAAGAATAAGTATTTTGTAAGAATTGTATGTAAAATTTCCAATATACATGTAAGATTTCAAGAAATTCATTTTAAGTAGACAGTGCTCATCCGGTCAAACATTCTGCATATTTTGGAAGGAAATATGCAAAGATTTGTCTTTTATCTACTTTCTGAATGAAAAAGGTAATGTAATAGCACAGAAATTCTTCAAAACAAATCATCTTAATTTCGTTATAATTTAGAAATACAATTGATAATTTTAAACTGTGCATAAAATAGAATTCCACTTTTGCTGAGGTTATCTTCATCCTTACCAAACCTTTGAGTGGTACTAGTAGTTAGAAGCAGATTTAACTAGATTTTGATCTACTTTTTTTATCAGATTCTTGCACCCACAGGAAAGTGCTCTTACAGGAATAAAAGTAATTACATTTTCCAAGAATAAGAATAGAAAGAAAAATCGCTGGTCCTTTTGAAACATGAAAGATTGCAATGTAGTTGGAAGATGATGTCCTATGTTGACTGTCATTTCGTTGGCCATTTATGATATTTCTTGCACTGAACATATGGCTGAGAAATTTTTTGCAGCTTCTAGACAATGCCTATCTCAACCAGGAAATTTTTTTTTTTTAAAATGAAATCTTGTTATGGATAAGTTTACTCTTTTAGCCCCAATGTGTTTGAGAATCTAATTTGATGGGGTGTAAATATAGTTTTGAAAATTGGTGGGTTAGCCAATTGTAATAGTTAGGAAACAAAATAGAAATGTAAATTGTTGTCTAAAAACATCTACTTCATAGGCACCCAATCCAACAATGAGTGGGGATGAGTAAAGTTCCTCCTGGGAATATAAAGAACTTTCTGAGATAATCTGCAAGTAATAAAAGAAGAAAGCTGCACTCTTAACTGATGAATGTAAATCCCTTGTACCTCTGTCCTTTTATGCAAGGTTGACTTCTACAATACTGGTTTTATTGTGTGAACTGCTTCTGTTCTGCTCAGATTTTCTGATTGAAGATATTAATGTACATTACATAAATATTTTAACTATTTTATTGAATACCTCACTAATTAGTTCTAGGCATTTTAATTGCTATGTCATTGCTAAGATAGTGATTAAAATATACAAGACCAAAAGAAATAGAATTTTTCCTCCTCTGTCTACTGTCAGTCAAACTTCAGTGAATATTCACCATTGCCCTGACATCCTGTATCTCTTCCTTTATTATGTGAAAAAGAAAAAAAAAACAATATCTTACATATGTGTGGGACAAGCATAATTCTGAGATGATTGTGGGTGGATCACATTCATAAATAAAGGCTTTCTTTTGAATCCAGGCCAGATCTGTGTCTTACTTCTGGATAATAAAATCTGGCTAAGATGCTGGGATATCATTCCCTCAATCAAATTATGGCTGACAACCAAGGAGAAATTGGGGAAACTCAGCATTATCACCTCAAGAAACTGTGGGTGGCTAACAATCACATTGTGTTAGAAGGAAACTCAGACTCCAGAATAATGTAACCTGACACTCTCCTTAATTGCATCATGGCAGAGGACCCAGGGAAATCATGTCCACAGTGTTGATCTATGGACACATGAGTTCATAAATATATGATGCTTTCACTGCTACATTTGTAATAATTTATTACCTCATCCTATGTACTTAATACACTATGTGATTTATTTGTGTGTGTATATGTGTTTACTTACTATTTTCCTATCTGTACACCCTGATAAATATAATGGTCTGGAAGTTATAGAAAGGGTTGTTGTTATTGTCCTTATTTTTTGCCCTACTTTTTAAACTACTATGTTTCCATGCCTACAAGATTGGTCTAGAATTAGTAGGCTTTCCACAAATGTATGTTAAGTGAACTAATATATTTAAAATATTCCAATTTTCTATCAGTGAGTATATCTTTCCTATGATTATAGAACAAAACTCCAGATAACAATTTAAATGAATGAACTATTTATATATAAAGAAATATGTTTCTTCCACCTTATAGCTCCACTTTAAATATTGCTTAAAAAATTCTTTTTTAAACAAAAATGGGACATTCCAAAATTATTTTATTATGAATTCAGCCAACATATATTAAATTCAGTGCATGAATGGATGACTATTCTGAGAAGTGGGGAACATAGATATGAAGCATTTTCAATTTCTTTTCTCTTAATTCAATCTAGGAGATAAGTAAGTGTAGTCAGCATTTGCAAGGAGAACGAGACAATACAGGACACATAATTTATAGTATTATTTTATGGTAGTCACATAAGAAGTTTAGGAAATCTGTCCACACACTAACAACCTAGAGAATTCCACCAAAGGCTTAGATTCCATGGCAGTATCCTGCGTGAGTTCAGCTAAAGGCCCAGGGCCCATGACAATGCCCACAAGTCAGGCTGTAGACCTAGAGCCCACTGGATAGGCCCCAAGGTCAACAGCGAAAGATAGAAAGTCTGTGCCAGCAGGATGAAGAAAGTGTGCCAGCAGGCTAAGGGTTCTGCACTGAAGTCAGGAAGTGATGCTTGAAGTAACAACTAGAGCGTCCCCAAAAATCACCACAGCCATTCTCAGTAATGATAAGGTCCCAAGCTCCTCTGATGATGATAACAGCTGAGTTCACATCAGGAAGCCAGTATGACAAGCTTCTCTTAGAGATTGAACAGCACACCATCTTGCCCTCCAGAGCCAGGAAGCATTACTCAAAGTAACAACTAGAGCTCTGCAAAAGTAAACCTTCTCAACAACAATAAGGTCTCAAGCTCCTCTGATGATAAGAGTCAAGTTCACATCAGGGAAGAAACTCGACAAATTCCTCTAGGAGAACTCATGGCAACAGGAGAACCAACAGCACCAAAAAACACGAAGCTCTCTCTAGTTCTCCTTTTTACCTCAGCAACAATCCTTAGGAGGTCCATCCATGCTCAGCATCACACTGATTCAATTCAGCTGGGATTGCAAGTTGATCACCAGTTATGAATCCACTGGAGCAAGTAACTCAAAATTACAGAAAAGTACAGGAAGTCTCATAACAGTATTAGGAATGTGCTATATGGAGCCAAGAATCTCTAGTAAAAATAATAACATTACGAAGTATATAAAAATGATAAGAGTATTACTAAGTTTTTGGAATTAGCCTCGTTGTCTGTAAAGCACTCTAATATTCACCATGTCACTTTGTTCTCCTTGTGGCCCTAGAAGTAACTATTGGCCAGAGCTATGTTTATGAAAGAATCAAACCTATGATACACAGTAAAGGGCTATGCTGACTTTTTATTCATAACTTTGTATTTCAAGATTCTAGACATACAAAAGCCATACCAATGGCTCCCAACATGAATGTAAGCAATTTTTTCTTAAAGAAAATTGACATTAGAAATTTGGGGAATATAAACATATATTAATTAATCTATTAATCTATCTATCTATCTATCTACCTACCTACCTATCCATCCATCTATTTATCTATCTCTGAATCACATCACACATACACAGAATCATCCAGGAATTTTGAGCCAAGGTATTCAGTACTAAACTTTATACTAATGTCACTGTACAGTTGTCTCTCATTTTTATAATTACTTGGTTCAGACCAAATTCTTCAGACTCTCAGTCACTCCTAATAAAATGTTTAGTCTTAGTAAATAACCCTGTCTCTCATATATTTTAAATCATATTTAAATTACTTATAATGCCTAATGCAGTATAAGTGCAATATAAATTTTTCTACCTCACATTGATTAGGTTATAATAGAAAAAAATCTGTGTATGTTCAATACAGAAGCTTTTTAAGTATTTTGTATCCTTGGTTTCCATGAATACAAAGTACCAGTTGAAATATAAAAGCAGTCTTAGGGAGAAGTAACACTTGTTAGTATATAAACCAAATACAAAAAGGGGAGGCAATGAGAGGGCTGAGATCAAAATCAAAATAAAAAATCAAAGCATGTAGAGCATAATCAGTGTGAATGTAGCTGAGACTTCAGATGGGCATGTTGATTTTAAGGGGTTGCATAGAAGAGACAGGTATAAATTTGATTATGACAAGAACACATTTGATGAACAGACTTGATTATGGCTGTTTTACCCTAAGAGCTTGCTTCTTAATGATTAAAAATTGATTCTCACCATCTTTTTAAGAAGTTTGGCAATATCATAATTTATCTAACTGTTAATTGCCTCAGTTTCCTTAACTATAATTCAAGTTAGTAATCCTATCTCAGAGACTTGTTATTTAGACAAAACAATACACAAAATACTCTGGCCTGGGATGTAGGTAAACATTAAAGTAAACATTAAAGTTTAGCCATTAATTTTATGTTGAAGTCATATGTTGCTTCTGAATATTTTTATGCCATCTCTGGTCACTCTCTTCCTATTATTATTTTCATTTATTTATTTATTGGATTTTTTGTTACATTTCTGTGGTAGCTTTTTAGTTGGAGGATTCAAAAGACAGAAATTTTGAAAATGAAGCACAGATAGGAGACAATTCAGTGTCAAGTGTACAGATTTTGGTAAGGTATGAAGAAACAGGTTGAGAAATAAGATATACTTCAAAATTTCACAATTTAGGGTTAATTGGATGTTAGGAGTGAAAAAATGCAGATGACTTCTCGACATCTAACTGAGGCAATATGAATTTCCATTAGTGAATTTTCCCTGTCTTAAACATCTACACAGCTAGGTTGTGATAGAAAATTAATTTTTATTTTTCCTTTCTTTAGTTATCTTAGAGGGAATTTTCTCTGTGCTACCAGCAACATTACTTCACTTGCTCTAGAATATGAATACAGCCAATTTCTCAGTTTCTTCAAACTGTTTTAGCCTAGCTCCTAAGGATATCTTGATTTATCAATCCACGTAAAGCCTTGTTAACATCACCTGGGGTAAAACGTCAACTGAAATAAGCTTTCTAGCAGATTTGCTCCCACCTTCTGTCACTTTCCAGTTCATCAAATAAGGCATGTATCTTTGTCACTGCCCAATTACAGACTGACAAAAGCCCCAGAAAGTACATTCCCATTAATTAGAGTCAGCATGTGAGAAATGCCTTGATACTGAAGCTAGTGAAAGTATCTGTTATTCATGCACTAATGGTACATCGTGTACCCACCCCAAATCCTACCTATAAAATATGGAGTATTGGTCATCATGAAATAAAATCATTAGAGAATACGGGTGACTTTCGGCAAGTCCCTGTGTGTGGAAATATTTTAGGGAATAGCACATTGTGGTAGCATATTTTTAGAAAGAGTGACCCTTAGAGATAAATACCTAGTTTTAAAGTGAAGTTTCTGGCTCCATATGGGACTTACTCCAAAATGACGACTTTTCTCCATGTATCTTATTAGTTGGTGCTGAACATTTTTAGCCAATCGGCTGCAGGTTTATAAACAACCAAGAGGAAAGTCCATTTGGGTAGAAAACCAATATGTGAACCAATGTACATTTTAGAAAATTGATATTTAGAAAGATGAAGAATAGACTTCAGGAATGTAATTTGGAGATACAGTGATCGCCTGGTAGGTTACTGCTGGTAAGAAATAAACTGGAGCAGTAATGTTGAATAGTATAGATGCCCAAAGAGGGAATGCAAACACAGCATATTGCTTTACCCGAACACAAGAAGCACATAATTGTCATTTGACAGTTTAAACATTCAAGGTTTTACCTTTATCAAAAAAAAATAGTAAAACTTCCACACAGAGCCATGTACTTGTAATGTCAACACTATGGGAAAATGAGGCAGGAGGAGACTAAGTTTCAGATCCTTTTGGAAAATTTAGTGAGACTTGATCTCAAAATAAATAACAAAACAAGCCTGGGAGTATAGCTCAGTTTAAAGGTTTGTATTTCCACTACCCTTAAAATAATAAATAAATAAACTCAACTATGGATAAATGAATATAGTAATGAACATCATAGGTTAAAATTACTCACTTGAAGAGAAGTTACAATCCAACTAGGTGTTATACAGTCATTAAGCAAACTAAAATGTTTGCTGCATTATATGTTTCTGAGTACTATAGAAAAAAAAAGTAATTGAAGATGACAATTACTTTGATGGAATGATATTTTAAATAAGGTAGTCAGGGGAGAAATTAATACTAAGCTATATTTAAGCAAGGCCATATTGACGATGAAGAAGAAAGCCATGCCATGCAGAAATCTAAGGGAAGAGTCTTCCTTTTCGTGGAGTACTACAACATGTAAAGATGGAAGCAGAAAAATTGGTTAAGGAGACTGTTGCAGTAATTCTCATAACAGGTAATATTTTTGTGGAGAGTTGTAAAAGTAGTAAGAATCAGTTGGGTTCTGAATGCATTTTACTTACTTGGTTGACTGACAAGGAGATGTTGGAAAAAAAGAATTCAAAGAGCATTCATAGGTTAAATTGTAATTTACTAAAATGGGAAAGATATTGAGAATAACAAGTTTCAATGAATAGGTCAAAATTAGTTTTTTAACTTTGAATTATGGTATGTAAGTAAAAATATTCAGTAGCAGTGGGATGTAGTTTTATGTTATGGGAAAATAGATAAAAACTGGAGAGTTAAACTTAGAAGCTGTCATGTTTGATTCCCAACTGATTATATATATATATATATATATATATATATATATATATATATTAGAAATTTAATAATAATAATTTAAATGCTCATTTAAATTTAAATTATATTTTAAAATATAGTTAACAATCTATTGAGTCCCACAAGTCACATTCCAAGTGTTCAGTGTATCTAGTGTCACATATACCCATGGTATCTTATGCAACAAGGTTCTTTTATTTTTATATTACATACAGCTGCAGAATTATTCCAATTTTCCTCTTAAAAATTTATCTAGTTCCATGTCTTTCCTTCTCCCTTCACTCTGTATTTTCAGTATTCCTCTACTGTTGCATGAATCATTGCAATATCCTCCTAACTAATCTTTCCAGCTCAAATCTGTGTTGCTCGAATTCATCCTTCACACTTATAAAGTAAAGCTCTAACTCATTCTCCAGCTTGAAAGCATCTAATACTTTCAATGAAGTCCAGAAATTAAGGGCGAAACATAGAACTGTGTCCTAAAAGACTTCCATAACCTGCCCCTTCCTACAGCCATCTATCTCTAGCTGGTGATCCAATAATAGTGATTACCTGGTCATTTTCTAGCATCATCTTCTTTTTCTAACCTTGTTTTCTTAACCCTTTCTGGTCCTTGTTTTCTGAGAGGAATGTTTAACCTTTGATAAATTTTTCATATTTTACAAGACAGAATTCAAGTGCTACCTCCTCCAAAGTCAAGTAAGTTTTCCCCGCCGTTTTTTTTTCACTCTCCCTTACTCTCTATCATGATAACTAATACTTGTTACAGAAATGATCAATTTTTACATATTTAAAAGGACTACAATTGACTACAATTTTTAAGACCAGATACTATACTTTCTATAATGGCTACACTAGCTAGAAAAGGCAAGTAATAAAAAATAAAGAAAAAAGAAAGACAAGTAATGTGTCCTCTTATTGAGATGCAATAAAAGTAACAGAATGAGATGTTGTATTTTCTTGGAATATACATGAACTACAGGGTATGATTAAAATATATGGTGATATTTAAAGTTTAAAATATTTATCACAGAAAAAGACACATTGCCAATAACCATCCTCAAGCTAACCTACACTCTCTATGAACACACTTGATCGTATTGTTCTCGCCATTCTCTGAGAAAGAGTGTGGGAGATCTGTGGTAGAGACCCAAGGAGTCTAGCTTTGGGCCTTACCAGTGTAGATCCTTGAAACAGACTTGCATGAGACATTGTCGTGGGCTTTAGGCCTTCAGCTGGACTTGTGGAGGACACTGCCATGGATGCAAGTTTCAGCTAGATTTCTTGGGTCTCCCATACTCTTTTGCATTTGATTCTTTAGGTGCATATTATAAAATAATCCTGTAAATTATGTGTCCTGTATTAAATCCTTTCCCTTCTAAACCCTGGCTACAACACCTACCTTGAGTCATTTTCTCTGAAATTTTTGTGCCTTGTGCCAGCCTGTCTCATTTCTTCAAATAGCAACCTTTAACACTGTTTTTATGTCTCCAATATAGCACCATATAGTCACATGTTTCTTTCACTCTTCTTGAGTAAGTTTTATGTGTTCAGCACTTAGTAAACTGCTGAATATTTTCCTCAATTATCATAGTGGTTTACAAAAATGTGTGAAGAGGATGCTGTTATATAAGCCATATGATTGCAAATAAGAAAAACTGTAGCATGATATTTAAATGTAAATGATATTAAAACTATTTAAATCTGAAGTGATGTTTGAAATTAATTTAATGTTACAAGTGAAGAAACTAATGGTGGGAAAGGTCAAATTAATTTTTGAGCCATAAAGGAGGTTTCGGGCCACCACCCAGGCTCCTGCTTGGGTCTTCCACTAGTCTTTCATTTTCTTTTCCCAGCAGTGCTTTGCTTGCATGGATATTTGATATGACAGAGAAAGATAAAAATGTTTATCTCCCCAGCTACATGTTATAGTGGCACTTTGATTATGAGGTTAAGATTTATTCCTGAGTAGAAAAAAAGCTGATACAATATTTAATTTAGAAATAATATGAATCACAAACCCAATCCTTTTCAGAGAAGTCTGAGATAGTCCTGTGCTTATTAAATAAAACAGTAATGAAAAGATCAGGTTTCTTGCAGTTAGGTGTTCCAAGACCAACAAAATGCGAAGGAAGAATTGAAGATACTTCTGTCTCTTGAAGGTATAGCAAGATTTAACAATTGCCACTTAGAGAAGTGAGCTTCTTAATGCCCATTTTCTCATACATAGACCAAATGCATTAAAGTGGTTTTATAAAAAAAATCTATTGAGAAGTATTTCAGTTGCACATGTTCATGTACACCTGCACAGATACGCAAAGAGTAAGAGAATAAAAATGTGCTAAATAAAGAATAATTTCTTCCCAAGAAGCTACCAGAAATATATATAGTCATACCAAAACAATTAAGAGACAAATGCAGTAATGAGTATTTACCCTGAGTGAAACTGAAACAATTGTTACTTTCCAAATAAAAACATTTCAACAAATAGCAAAATACTTATAAATGCCATTGATCTAGACCCTTAACTTTCAACATACATGTTTGTCCCATTTCTTGAAAGCAGAATTGGGTGAGAATGTCTTTAAAAATATTCTCTAAGTACATTAAATACATGACAACTTGGTCATAGTTCTGAATTGAAATTGTTATTTCTGGTTTCCAAAGAAACCTTATTACAGTGTGCATAGTAATTTTTTTCTTTTGACTTTGTAATGATTGATACCTTTATGCTAAGATTCATGTCTCAAAATACTATTATTTGAATACACTTTTATCTCATAAAATGTTATTTAAAACAAAAATTCCTTTTTCACACAATTATGATGAGCAGTATTAATAAGAAATTGACATGAAATATTCCTATGGTCTTGTTTTTTGTGAGATTTAATAGTATAAAGTGGAAAAAAGTTTGAAAGTTGAAGGTTTTATAGCTAAGAATACACATTATAATAAATTTTCAACATTTGTATGATATATATTATATATATATAAAATATCATATATTACTGTATATTTAACAGGGCCTTTTAAGTGCTCCACCACTGGTATACATCCCTAAACACTTTTATTTTTATTTTTATTTTGAGACAGAACCTTTTAAATTATTCTGGATGGCCTTAAACTTGCAGTCCTCCTGCCTCAGCCTCCCCCAGCAGATGGTATGATAGCTACTGTAAATTTTAGTACTTAAATTTAACACTATGAACACTGAAAATTTCGCTATCCTTGATTGACAGATCAAAAGTTCTGGCCAACTTGAAAAGATATGTTCAGTTCCCATTGCATTTACTAACTTTCATTCCCAGAGCTGCTAATGTGTTTATAACAAATCTAAACCAAATAAAAGAGCAGAAGGATGAGTATAGATTTCTACTACTTCTCTTTATTCCTATGAAATATGTCCTCAGATTCAGAGCTCTGAGTCTCGGTGAAGAGATCAGGCCTCTGCGTGACGGATCATGGGATGAGAGGCTCCCTGACTTTGATATTCAGAACCACATCTACTACATCAATCTGTATTCTACTCAGCTAAGCACATCACAAAGACGGGCTTCTCATACTCAGGGCTTCAAATCCATGCTTAGTCTCAGAGACAATGTTCCCTTCTCTTCTCTGCTTGCCTGATGCATAAACAATGGAGCATTGGGAAGCAGACCAATCACAGACAATCACATCTACCCCCAGGATTAAATTCTTGTATCATTTTAGGAAAACAAGAATCGAAGTATTAACTGTAACTACATGACTCTTTGTTATCTCTGCTCTTTTTCTACTGAAAGGTGACAGTGGGTGAAAAAGAAATGCAATCCAACCTTCATATCGTTAATGTGAGTTACGTAAAGGAGGCCTTATCTGAAGGTCGATTTAAAAAAATGAAGTCAGGTTTGCCAGCTATTAGAAGTATACCAATTCAAACCAAATATTTCTGGGCATTTAAAAAGTAAAATCTATTTTATAACTTTATTGGTACATTATTTATATAGCTTAACAATATTAATTAGTTTATATCAACCAGTTCAAAATAAACTCCAAATGAAAGGATCCCAATAATATTTTGGCAAGAAATTTTGAATTCTGTTACAATGAATTATTTAAAAACTTATAAAAACCTATTATATAGTTCCAAGGAATATTTTAAACCAAAATAAATGTTATTCTTCCAGATGCTATACTGTAAATAATGTGACAGTGACTTAAACATATTTTTCCTTGTCAAGAGATAAGAAAGTAATTATTTATAAATCATTTTTAATATCCCCTGCCTGGTATAATGATGTTCTGAGTGTCTAATTACACAGTGTATATTATTAATATACACAGTGAATATTATTAATTTGGAGAGACTATAGATCTATTTCCAATCCCTCTGAATTTGACGGATTAACTCAGCTTTTTAACCTAGCATATCCAATCCCCACCATTCCTAAACATATTCAGCTTTTTCCACCTATCAAGGTTATTTCCCTCATCGTCTCTGAAATACATTCTGCTCTCTGGGACTCTGAATTTTGTCTCATGTTGTTTCACCACTAATATCCTAAAAGTCGTCACAGAGCAATAAATATTAGATGTGAGGATAGGATATAATAAGAACATATAAGTAATGTTCCTGATTCAGAGTAGGAGCTTTAAAAAAGGCATTGGGAAGGAAAATAGCTTTGTGCTAAAATGATTTGATACACAAGGTATAAAAAGGAGAACTACATAGAGAAAATAAAATATGACATTTTGTTAAAGAGAAGATAAAATGCAGGCTAAATTTAGGGTACATAGGGTCTTCTTCAAGTTACTAAGCTTAACTTTTTTCAAGAAAAAAAGAATGAGTCAATGAAGTATTTAAAGAAAAAGATGACTGCAACTATATTTTAGAAAGACAATGCAATAGTACTATAAAATAGATTTAAGCAAGATTAAAATTTAGTCTCATCTGAAATTATATGGAGAATGAATTTCATCAGGTTAAGCCTAAAGACTAGTGATACCCAGTCTCTCTTTCCCCAGGTAAAAATGATAAGTGATTGAATTAAGGGAATGACAGTGAGTAAAGAGACAGAAAATGTAAAGGTTTAGCAACATCAGTGACCAATATGACAGGGAAGGTAATGAACAGTAGTAAATCCAGAATGATTCTCAAGTCACTGACTTGAAAAACTATTCAGATGTTGCCACATTCACAAAGTACTGACTTAGAAAAGGTTTAGAATGAAAAATGATGAGTTTAGATAAAATGTATATTGTGAAATAAGAATGAAATTGATACTGTAAACACCTTCTACCACGCCCTGTACTCATTGATTTTTATTCATGAAATTTTTTCTTCAACAAAATGAAAAAAATATAATAATAACAAAATATGTGGTTATTATTGTAACAGCATTCTATAAACAAACACATTTAAAGGAAACTAGTGAGGCTGGGGATTTAGCTCAGTGGCTTAAGCACCTGCCTGGCAAGTGTGAGGTCATGAGTTTGATCCTCAGTACCAAAAATAAATAAATAAATAAAATAAAGGAAACTAGTAACCACTTCACAGTTAATTAACTAAATTCCATTTCCAGTAGTCTGTGTACTTCAGACACATATGATTAAAACACAGAAATAGAACATTTGTGTGTAGAAATTTCTAGCTCTGTGGTTGACATCTTGAAGGCAGACATTCCAAAAAATAATAATGGGCAGAATAAAAAAAGAAGGACAAAAGCAGAATCCTGAGGAAGAACAATGTTTTTTAAGGATGAGGAGAAAAAGAAAAAATATGAAAAAATCCAGTAATTCAATATATTGAAAAATTATTACAGAAGATGAAATACTCTAAGTGTAAAGTTGGTAGACTAGGCAGGAGTAAAATATGGAGTGTGTCTGGCAGGTTTAGCAGTTAGCAGGTCAGGAGTAGCTTGAAGCAAAGTGTAGCAGATTTTTCATGAAATCAGAAAACAGTGTGTGGCAGCATGATTAGAGTGTAAATGTAGGTAGAAAATGCAAAATATATTTTAAAATTGCTTTGTAGTGAATGCAGAAGGAAGTGTAGCAAAAGACATGGGCTCAGTGTCATTGCTTTAGGATGTGTGAAATTTTAACATGGAGGAAATTTAAAGTATAAAATAGCAACTGCTTGAATAAGGTCCCTGATGACATGGGATTTTAAGTGTATACAAATTAAGAAGGTTGCACACAAGCAAGGATTTGTCTTTCATGAAGTAGGAGGAAGGATCTTTTCTGCCAAGACCCACTTCTACCACTTCCAAACTCTGCCTAAAACGGAGGGTTAGGATATGTATGTTATATTACATGCAATGTTAATTATTTTCAAAAATCTTTCAAAATTTCTTCCCCAAACAAATGTCCAAATAACAATGATCACATTCCTTCCATTTTGTTTATCATTGATTATAATCATGATTTTTCTTTTACTGTGGGTGTAGATGTAGAAGACATAATAGATTCAATTCTTTAATGAAAAAAGTTTTTGGGTTTTTCATTATGTTTCGCTGTGGTTTTTAACACACAAGCAACTCTACACAAACAATAAAGAACAAGGGTAAGTGTACTAGAAAGGTTTTTGTTTTTTTTACTTCGCATTTTATGCTGCCTCACAATTCTCGATTACATTTATTTCTACTCCCAAAATTGTCTCGCTGTTGACTGTGAACTGTACTTCTAATTCTCCATTGTTTTAATCCACTCAGGTTGCCACAACATCAAGGACTGATTGGCTTCAGCAAAAGAATTATTTCTTACATTTCTAGAAGCTGGATGTATTAGTCTCTTTTGCATCGCCAATACAGAATACCAGCAGCCACAGATGAAAAGAGCAGAGGTTAATTTTTCTCATAGTTTCAGTAAAATCATTCAATGACGTTTCAAGGCAGAAATACGATGGCAGAGGAAAACTATTCACTGCATGGCAGGCAGGAAGCAGAAAGACAAAGAAGGAACAGGGGATGAAAATGCATCCTTCCAAGCATTCCCTTCTGTTACCCACCCCTAAAGATCAGGCACCACCTGTGCGTGTGAGATTTGGGGGAGACATTTTAGACCTAAAGTGTAACATTCCATTCCAAACTCCCCAAAGGCTCCTGCCCATTGCATTTTACAAGATACCGTTAGTCCATCTCTAAGAGTTGCTAAAGTCATAAGTGCCAGAAGTGCTAAAAATTGTAAGTCCAAAGTTTCCTCAGACTCAAACTAAACTTTTAGCTGCAAGCTCCTGTGAAAACCAGCAAGAATATTAAACACTTCCAAGATACAATGGCACCCGGTAACCATTCCCATGCCACAAGGAAGCAACAGAGGAATAGAAAAATCAGACCAAAGGAGGATCAAAATCCAGGAGGGCAAACAATAGATATTGTAGCTGAGTATTTTTGGCAGTCTTGGCATATGTGGGTTGTAATGTTATCACTGGTGGGGATTTCCTGGTGCATGGGTACCCCATCACGACCCTCCACCTCTCTTCAGGACTTTCCCTTCACTCTGGTGAAGAATGAAGGAGTGGGGCTCATAGTGGAAAATAGGAGAGTCAAGACTGATAAGGTGCAAAGTGCAAGTTTATTTAAAGTGTGGCAAGGGCATGGGAATCAGAAGAGCTTAGCAGCGAGTGAGCTGCAAGGCGGCGGGGGCATCCTTCTCAGGGTGTTCAATGAGTTTGAGGTGTACTTCATATTTATAGGGGTAAGCTTGTTTTTAAGAATAATTGTTTCACTTATTAAAGCAACCTAGGCCAATCATGTCTTAGTTTCCATTTCTGGGAAAGAGACAAAGTCAGTTGGGAATTTCTTAAGTAAATATGAGAAATACTTTTATGTGAGGTACACATGGTGCATCTCTCAAGTACACTCTACCCAGACAAGCATGGGATGGTTTTACAGGCATCAGCCGCAGATAAACATGATTCTACAGTCATCAGCTGCAGATAAGCGTGTCATGATTTTTAGTGTCAGCCATCTGTGGGTGCCCCTCTAATCCGACCTACAGTAGCCCACGTTCAACTGAGCCGACTCCATTCACTCTCTGACATTTCTCAGCCCTGAATCTTTTGTTTCACTTTCACAGCCTCACACACTGCTTTCATGGCTCCAGGCAGGAACAAGATCCCATGACACATTTTGTCATGTCTTCTAGGCCTTCTTCTGACATCTGGATAGGAAGCTCAGTATTGCAACCTTGGGCCTGAATGAGTAAAATCTTGATTATTTTAAATTAATATGCATTTGCAGCACATAATAAATATACTTATTATGAGAATGCACACCGCCCCCCCCACACACACAGACACACACACGCATACACACACATGCACATGGTGGTACTTTCAAAAATCCATTCATTCCATGAGTCTGAGGAAGATGACCATGTTCAGGTACATGTGGGGAAGATGATCTTGCTCATGTTTGTTGCCTGATACAGAATTGACAAACAAAAGTGAATTTTTTATGAAATGCTTTTGTTTATGAACCAAAATGTTATGAACAGAGAAGCATTTGTAAACTGATGTATTACTGTATATATAAAAAATTGTTATCTATATACAGGTATTTCTCTCTCTCCCTCATAGATAGATAGATAGATAGAGATAGAGGTCCATTATACTTCCCCTTAAACTCTTTCCTCTGGTCTACTGCCATTTACAGATCCCCTTTTCATTTAGTCTATCTCCCTCATTCCTATCGTCCACAATTTATTTCATTCTGTATTTATATTTTGAGTTCCTCATACAAGAGAAATTATGTAATTTAACTATGTTGTTTATTTAACCCTCTGCACCTGATTTATTTCACCTAGCATTATGATCCCAAGATGCATCCGTTTTCCTACAGATAACTCAATTATATGCTTCTCTATGGTTGAGCAATACTCCATGGTGTATACATACTACATTTTTTTTATCCATTCATCTGCATGTAGCCTCTTCCAAAATTTAGCACAGAAATCCAGCAAAGTAGCAGAATACAAAACCAATGCACAAGAATCAGTAGCATTCCTAGATACAAACATGATCCCACTGAGAATGAAATCAGGACAATAAGCCCATTCATAAGGGGATTTTTTATCAGCTTTAAAAATTAAATACAATAATTAAATGCACCAAGAAGGTGAATTTTTTCTTTCATAAAAACTATAGCATTTTCAAAAAAGATAGTAAAGGAAACACTAAAAAAGAGTGAACTCTCTTATGCCTCCCCTACACCTAGATAGGCACACTTAAAGTTATCAAATGACCATAATACCAGAAATGTTATACAGATTTAATGCATTCACAATCAAAATACTAAGAGGGTTCTTCACAGCACTAGATAAAACACTCCTTAAATTTATATGGAAACCAGAAAAGGCCGAGAATAGTTAAAGAAATTCTGTGCAATAAAAGTAAGGAAGCAGAAGATATCATAAACCTAGATTTGAAGTTAATATATTTCAAAGCTATAGTAATTAAAGTAAAAGGCAAGGTATTGGCATACACACATATACACGCAAACGCACGTGTACACACACAGACAAGTTGAACAGAAGAACAGAGTTCAGGATGTCCAAGCAACCACAGACATATTCAGCTGTCTGATCTCCACAAGGGGGGCCAGAAACATATGCTGTAGAAGATACGCTGCTTTCCAAATAGTGTTGGCAAAACTGGTTACCCACATGTAGAAGAAAGAGTCTAGAACCAAATCTCTCACCCTATACTAAATTCAAAATGGATCAAAAACTAAACATTAAAACATAAATGCGAACTCTGCTAAAAGACAAAGTACACAAGGATAATGCTTGAAGACATAGATTTAGCCGAGGATTTTATGAACAGAATCCCAATTGCACAATAAATAACACCAATAATCAACAGATGCCATTACAATAAGTCCTTAGCTTACAAATGAGTTCCATTTTGGGGGAATGTTCATAAGTTGTTATTATAAGTCCAACAAAGTGAGTATTACACACCTTTGACACAGTATCTAGATAAAGTATAAAAAAAATACACACTCAAAAATACTATAAATAAACTATTTTCATTTTTACAGTTACCTTAAAATAGTAAGTTTATACCTGTGAGCTATTTCCTGCATTTTTATTTCATCTAGGAATGTTCGTAATAGAAGTTCATTTGTGTTTGGAAAAAGTTCACAACTTGAATGTCCATAAATCAGGAATTACTGTAAATCAAACTAAAAAGTCCCTGCACAGAAAAGAAAACTAGTAGAAGAGTGAAAAAACAACCTACATAATGGGAAAAGAATTTTTTTACTAGCTACTCTTCAGAGGGTGAAAGACCAAGTCAAAATATGAGAAATTAAAATATAGAAGCACTTATCTAAAAAAGAAATGCAAATGTCCAATAGATACGTGGTAAACATGTTCATTATTGTCAGTTGTTAGACAAATGTAAATCAAAGCAAAAATCACATTATATGTTTCTCCAGAATGACTGTTTTCAGGAACTCAAAAAATGACAAATGAGGGCCGAGATTTAACTCAGTGGCACAAGTGCCTGCCTGGCAAACACAAGGCCATGAGTTCAATCCCCAGTACACACACACACACACACACACACACACACACACACACACACACAAAAGACAAATGCTGGAGAAGTTATAGGAAAAAGATATCTTTTTACATTGTTGGTATAAATATAAACTAGTGTAACCTCTATAAGAAATCAGTATGGATAGTCCTCAAAAAAGTCTAGAAATAGAAATTCTATATGTACTGGCTATATCTTTCCTGGGTATCTTCCCAAAGGACTTGCTGATTCCTAAGATGTTCTCAAGGCATCTTTCTTCATGTCCCTGTACAAAGCACTTGAGTTCTTTTTAATGCTAACATTTTCTTCAACCATTTTCTCCTTTGCCCCAAATTTGCAGGTGTTGCTGTGAGTTAAAACTGCAAAATTTTCAAATTATTCAGCTTTGCTGTTTGTTTTTTATTCTCAGTGTAGATCTGGCTAAGAGATACCAGCAGTATCTAGGTCACAACCCAGATGTTAGACTGCCTTGAAATGTTCTCTGCCAGATTAACTAACACACCACCATTAATTTTAGCCTCCTGCAAAGTCTCAGGACATAGGAAAAATACAGGCAAGATTTTTTGCCATAGTATAATACAGATGGCCTCTATTCCATTTTCTAATTTAGACTTAATTTCATACTAACATCTCCTGAGCCAGATCTTTACTGTCTTCATTTTTATCTGCATTCTGGTCTTTTGAGTTCTGACTTATATGGCAAAGCAAGCACTGCTCACAATATTCTAGTGCTTCTCAAGCCTGCATCTCTATACCTTTCCAAACATCTGAAAACCAGTTCCAAAAGCTTCTGAACCACATGGTCAGGTACATGCACAGTTAGAGCAATAACCATACTCTCAGTACAAACTCTGGAACAAAATACTTGGCACTTCTGACTTAGAGCATACACGGTTTATCTTGGCCCACAATTTCAGTGGATTCAGCCTTTGTTTGGCTGGTTCCAAGACAGACAGGGCATGGTGAAAGAAAATCACACCTTCAGTGACCTATCACAACTAACCAAGCCCCACTTCTGAACATGAGACTTTTGTGGGGGTATTTTAGAACTAAATCTCAACAATGTCTGAGACCAGCATGCTGGGAAGATCAGCATCTGATGAAGACTCTCTTCTCTGTTTTGCGGGTGGCTGATTTTGTTCTGTGCTTTCATGTGGTAGAGAGAATAAAAGGGGAGACATAGAGAGAGATGGAAGTGGAAAAAATCTTATTTTATCTTCTAGGTAATCTACTATGGTATTTGTGTCTTGTGCTTTTTTCATTTATTGACCATTTAATTTCCAAAGTTAGCATTTGCTATGGGTTCATCTGCAGGAAATCAACATCACAGAGTGTTAACCTTATCTCTTATATTCCTACCGGTGACTGTTCGTCACAATATGTCAATTTCATGGGACTAAGTAACACCTAGATTAGCACAGCATGCTCCCGTATGGACGGGTGGCCTTGTGTACTAAATATAATGCCTTACCACTCTGTCTTTGGCACTGTTCCCCTGTTCTGTTTCTCAGCCACTATGATTTAGCCAGCTTTGTTCTTTCACATAGTTTCTACTTTGGAGCTAACCTGTCACGGACTGAATTCTCTGAGATTATCAGATGGATTAAATAAATGTCTCCTCTGTTAACTTGTGTCTGTCACGTATTCTATCTCAGCAACAAGAAATCTAATACAAAAACGTTCTCCCTCCACACCAGTCACATAGACCTGACTGGTTTATCATAGTAGCAATATTCTTTCAAAACTCCTAGTGTTTGAGCTCTTGTTTTCTCTGTCTAAAATGTTTCTTCCTTCTCTTTCATCTTCTAGTAATCCATTATTTATTACACATTTTCTATCTATCACAACATAGCCAAGAAAAATCTCTTCTCTAATCATCTTACTGTAACAGTTATAGCATTCTTTTCCTTCACTATAGCATTTATCAAAAGTTTATTTCCATTTATTAAATATTAATTTATTAAAGCAAAGAATATATCTCATACTATCCTCTATACCTAGGCTTTGTTATCAGGCTTGGTATATAGTAGATGCTCAATACATATACATTGAGTAAATTATTGAATGAAAAGTTTTGTTCAGTGTTGCAATTTCTGAAAGCAAGTAGTCTAAAATTACTCATTGTTCTATTCATTCACTCAGTGAGTTATTCTTTCAACCAAAAGTTAATTGATATTTCCTATGTTTTAAGCAGTAACCTAAGGTGTCTCGGTGCAGCCATGGCAGCAAAATGTGGTCTGGAGTCAGAAGAGCCAAATCAACTTTAGGAGTCTTCCATTTGCTAGCACAGAATCTGGGTAAGATATTGTATCCCTTCCTGTTTCAGTTTCATTTTCCCTAAAATGAAATGATGGTAGTGTGTTATGTGTTATAAAAGATAAATATGGATAATCAATTAAAATGTTAATAATATTTTGATATATACTCTAAATTCTCAATGAAGATTATTTGTTTTTTGGTTTCCTCTTGCTATTGTTAAATGAGTAACAATCATTGTCTTCATGGAGTCATCCTTGGTAAGTACCTAATGTTCCTTAATATTGCCATTGTTTCACTTGCATATATATTACTTGTCTAAATGGATTATAAATTCCTCAGAGGCAGGGGATCTGTATAAATAGTTCTTTGTGAAGAACAAATTTTCCTCTATGATTATACTACAATATCTTTGTTAAAGGGTGATACTGATGTACATAGTAAAGGTGAAGAATCAGGGTTGAATCTTCTTCACTGGATAAACTGCAGTGAATGCAATAATAAAAATATGAATATGTTATAATGGAACAGCTGTTATCCATGAGACGCAGTGTGGTGCATGAATTATACTGTAGTATTTCCACCTTACAACAACTACTTGAGGTACAAAGCTTTCATCACTGTGGAAACTGAGGCTCAGAAATCATACATGAGCTGTTAAATTTACTTCCTCTTCCAAACACATTGCACTAAATTACTGATTTGCAGTTTTAAAGCAGTACTAATATTCCTAGTAATTACTTTATGACATTTTTTACCCTCCCAATCCCATTTATAACTTTTTTTTTTTGTCTCTGAACTCTAAAGCAGTATGTGACATGTTATATTTTTGGTCTTTGAAAGTATCTAGTTTTTAGATATTTTGTCTTAAAGAACTCTGTAGTTCTAAGAAAGAGACATTCTCTGGTAAATAGGAAAATCTGGTTGAAAAATAAGCAGAAAGACATAATCAAGAATAAAATTACACTATTTTATATGGAGACAGCCAAATATACATTGGAGTTGTCTATTCAACCTCATATATGGCCCAAAGAATGCAAACGTATTAAATCAGTTTCATAAACAAGCCACATTTTTGACTCATTTTGACTTAGTTTAGGATGCTGTTAGTCTCTATTTGTAACTTTATAAACTTAGGGTTTTTTTTGTATTTTCTATTTTTGTCATGTAATATATGTGCATTGTTAGCAAACAGTAATTGGATATTGAAACCCCATGTACAGATTTAACAACTGCTTGGATTTTTTCATTTTTAAACAATAGTTACTGTGTATAATGATGCAAGTAATACAACTTTCAGGTCCAGCCTGCTTGTACTTCCTGATAAAATGAAATGCACTTAGACATCTGTAACTGAGATCAGTGAATTCTTCAAGAATTGGGTGGAAGTACCACAGTCAGCAACAGTACCTTTATTAGATATTCAGTAAACCTCCCTATTTTGCTAATGCCCACACAGTGACCAGAGTGATCTATAATGCTGTCACACTATCATTTCATCTATAGTATGTTAGTTAAAAAGTAATGTGTCACTAAAGTATGCATCATGAAAAAATGGAATCCTTAGATATGTTTAGGTGATTATCATTCTGGTGTTGGGAGAAGCTCATGGCTATTGAGTAGAAGTGCCTTTCTTAATAACAGTTCAAATACACTCATTCTTTCAGATAATGTTCCTTACTATTAGTCACCATAAATTGTGTATTATGTCCTTTGGAACAAGAGATAGGTATTTTCCTTTAATGCTTATTGTGACTTTATTTAAATGACACAGACCCCCCTAGACTTGAAGTGAGTCCATAGCATTCTCACAATTGTCCTCAGGAGATGAATTCTGGACTTGCATTATTCACAACTGTACCTCCCAGATATGAAAGCCATGTTCCCCTAGACTCCTACATGCCGCATCACACTCCCATCTCTAATCACGTGCTCTTAGGTCCTGAGAAGACTTTTTCATTGTTTTAAAGGTCTATTACTTGTTTAAATTCCCATAGTTGTCACCACTGTACTCTGTGCTTTGAACAGAAGCTAATGTCTGTGAGACTTAATGAGTTCCTGTAATACACCATTTGTTCTATTGGATGAATCTGTATTATATAATGATAAGAACTGACGGTAAAATAGAGAACAGAGATACAAACTTGCATGGATTTTAATTTTAGATCAAGAAGCCATGGAGTGTTTCATGTTAAATGATAATACTAAGGAAAAATGCCTGAAGAGAAGAAAAAAAAATATATATATATACATATATCATGGACTGTTAGAGGAGAGAAATATCCAGACTAAAAGAAAATTAAAATGCAAATGTCTTGGGGCAGGTGCATTTATAAGAAGTACAGTGAAAATCAAGGAGGGCAGTGTGTTAGGAAATGATGAAGAGTTATCAGAAATAGTCAGAAAGCCAGTGGAAACTATATATTTTACAGCAGCACTGCCCACCAGAAGGCTTACGTAAACCACCTCTATAGATTTAATTTTTCCAGCAGTCACATTGTGAAGTAAAACAAAAGAAGGAATATGTGAAATGAACTGTAGTAAGCTATGCAGTTTATCCTGATAATACAAAAAACTAGTTTGATCTTTAGTCAATAAAATCACTGCTGGAGTAGCTTCTGTTAGTTTTACTAAACCTTGGGAGTCTGGTATGTTTGTTACACTCACAGCACATTTCAGCCGGCAGGTCCACTTGTGCAGAGCTCAGGAGCCAGAGGTGGGTGTGGCCACACTGTTGCACAGAGCAGACTGGAAAGCTATTTTAAGACTTTAGATTTTACTCTAAGTGAGATAAAAAGCTAAAGGAGGGTTTTTAGAATAAAGGAGATATGACTTGACTCTCATGTAACAGGATCACTCTGACTACTGTGTTGAGAAAGCTGAAAAGCAGAGAGGTATTTCGTTGAAAGAAATGTAATATCCCGTGTGAGAAGATGATAGCAGCTGAGTTATCAGCTTTGCCAGCTGTGAGGAGGGATGAGGTCTTAGATATTTTAGAAATAAAGCTGACCCAATTTGCTGGCAGATTATTTGTCAAATGTGAGAAAAAAAAAAGCTAGAAAACAAAAATTGAGCCAGTTTTCTCCATTTTTCAACGTTCTCTGGAAATTCTGAAGTTTAACACTGGTCAAGAATTACTTATCTAGAGTCATTGATCCAGTGTCAGCTCCTATTTCTCTTTCCAGTAACTCTGTATGGATTTTTTATTTTTGTTTTTTTCACTTTGTTTTGTTTTTCTAACAGATTGCAAGGTGTGTATGTTATTGCTTCTACATACTAAAGCATTAGGACTTAGAGGTGGAAAAGTAGGTAAGAATCTCTTACTACTTTATAAGCTAAGTAACAAAGAAGCAGCAAGTGTCTATTACAAGAAGAATTCTATAATTGGAACTATAATTAAGAAAGCATAAGTGATTCAGATAATTTACTTTGGAATCTATTTCAGTGGTTTATCTATGAGGTTCCAAAGTCTTTAACTAGGAAGAGTTTATGGTTATGAGTATTTTGAATTTCATGAACCTACACAATTTTATGTGTCCATAAGTATAGGAAGACAGTAAAAACACAGTTTCAATACAATTACAAAAATATTAATTTATACAAAATATTAAACCTAAGACTTGAAAACTTTTTTCCCCAATTTAAAATTAAAGGAATTATAGTCAATAATTGAATAATTAGCAAAGCTCTTCCCCATTTTCACTACAAGGTTAGAGTGAGCAAATATAATTTATTTTTTAAAATGATATTTTGTCTCATTGCTTCACCTTATATTAAGTCATACTATTAAGATATGTTTTATTCTTGAATAATACTACAAACAAAAATAAGGCTACAACAAAATCAAATATTGTTGACAGAGCCAGGCATGGAGCTAGTACAGTTCACTGATTGAAATATCCATAAAGATGATTTTAGTATTTGTTTGTAGTTTAGGGTAAGAAAGATACATGCATTTGTAGATGTACAGAAAGAAAAAAATAGAGAAATGGAACAACAAAAAATACTGAGAAAATAATCAAAACATGTAGGGTAAGAGAAAGTGGGTGTGAAGGAATGAGCACATCTATTGACAAGGCTAGAAACTTATTCATCTTTATTCTTGAAAAGAAGAGCATTGGGTGAAGAAGAATAGTATTTAAGGAAGCAAACAGTTTTTAGCGCCATAATGTTTAGTGTGTGCAATTTAAGCTACAGTTTGCTGAAGTAGCTAAGGACCTTGAAACAATTGGAAATATTTAAAGCAGCCTCAGAGGGCCCGGGGGTTTAGCTCAGCTGCAAAAGTGCCTGCTTGGCAAACGCAGAGTCGTGAGTTCGATCCCTGGCACAAAAATAAATAAATAAATAAATAAAACAGCCTCAGAGGAAACTTTATAGGTAAAATGGTGTCATTGAACCATTTTTTAAAATCCCTGTGAAGTCAAACTGCATATACTCACTGCCCCTATGGGTTTTTTTTAAATCATGTTTTAAAAAGTTTTTAAGTATCACACAATAGCTATGATTGGCCACTATTTTATAAGTAAACGGCAGAAAATAATTGCTAAGTTGAATACCTTAGAAAGAGAATTCAGGGGTCAGGTCTTCAAAATAATTGAGTTTGTCCTTTCTATTTTGTTTCGTTACTGGTTTTCAAGTAATGAGCTGAAAGGTAGTAGGTGCTGATGTGGAATATTTAAAGCATTCAACAGTAGTTTTACCAGCTGCGAGGTTAGGAATTGGACAAGTTTTCTTGTTTGCTTGTTGGTTTGTTTTGGTGCTGGGGATTGAGCTCATGACCTCACGTTTGCCAGGCAGGAGCTTATGCCACTGAGCTAAACCTCCGAACCATGAATGTGCTTTTTTGAAGTCAACAAAAAGGCCTCATGGCAGATGACGATATTTAAATGTTATTTGCTTTAAGGAAATAAAGGTATATTTCTAGGGAAAGGTGTATGAAAACAGGAAAAAAATTGCAAATGAATGATAAAACAAATAATTCAAAGAAGAATGGAGAAAAAGAACAAATAAAACACCTTAGAGAGCAACAAGACGAATGTTACCCAGTGTTTCTCGAACTTAAGATACAGGAGGTAGCACATACCCCCTACTAGAAATACTTCAGGACGGGCTGTCGACCGGTTTGGAACATTTTAATAAGGACTATAATGGGTGAAATTGTATTTAGGGAATTTCTGTTGCCATCGTATTAGATAATTTTCTGAGCTGTTTATTGTAAGTTTCAAAAGTGAGTTTTAATGAATTTTTACATTTCACATTCAATTCAGACAGAAAAGCAACATGCTGATAAACTCACTGACATTCAATCTGCTTATCATTGTTTCCCTGAAAACCCCAAATTGCATATAAACAGAAAAACTAATCAACTGAAACAGAAACAGTATCAATTAGATGGGTGCCTGGGAATGGGAAAAAAAAAAGAGCAAACAAAATTAATTCCAGTCAGTTTGGCAATTAAAAAAAATCAAAAATGTGTAATAACTTGAAATGACTATGCCAGAAAGTAGTTGTGATTTGGCAAAGAATTTTTATGTAAGTGTTTAGAATTCTTCCTGTCTGTGTTTGTATTCATAACTGTATTTGTTATCATTTTAAAGTTATTTGAGACAGGAAATTGAATTTTCAAGTATATATCTATATCTTTTTGTGACAGCAATCACATGTTGAAGGTATTTCAAAACTTGAGAAAGGTAACAACAATACTAGTAAACATACTGGTTACCTGTAACGTATTTTACCTTTGTTTAATCATATGGTAGTCACTCAAAGCATGATGGACTTCACTGAGTTAAATGACTTTTGGGTAAGAATAAGAGGGATCCCTTCAAATTGCCTTAGAAAGTGACTTGTGAGAGAAAGGAAGTCTAGATACTGATCCTTTGGTTAAAACTAGACTAGAAAATTCAGCAAGAACGATGTGTCATCAGTGAAGGAATCTGACCACCGCCGTTTTAGGCTGACCAGAGACTACTAACATCTTGCCCACCCACCATGCTATGCTTTTGCACCTATAAAAGATGTGTAAGTAGGGGTTAAAAAGTCCCAGGAGGCACAACTGTACCCCATAACTCCCATCATTATTCAACCCTGCTATTGAAAGCCAGCACTATTCCCTGTAGTTTCTTCTCAAGACTTGTCTTTAGCAAGTAGCCACAACCCCTTTTCACTCAACTCTCCATCCTCATGACTGTATAAGAGATCTCATGGGCTGTGCAAGAGTAACCAGTCTGAGCTACGGCCCCTTTAGGTTTGTTTTGACATAAACTTGTCCTGTTGAGCTCCCACCTTTTTTTTTCTTCTAACAATCAGATATCATGACAAGAGAAATAAAACTACAAATTATGGGCAGAAAAAGTAGGGAGATAATCACCATGTCACCTTTTGAAACCGGTTGTCAATGCTGGCAACAGGGTCAACTTAGTATGAAAAAGCTTTGAATGAAGTTAGAAATCTTGATTACTACATGGGACTGAATATCCATACTAATGAACTGATAAATTTTAATATAATTCATTATTAAGGAATGGTCAGAAAATTTATTGCAATTATTGTTAAACTGTATCCAGGAGATATTAACATGACAGCCAAATGGATTGGCAAACATGTAAAATGGATGTAAAAGGGTTTTTTTTTTATTTTTTTAATTTCAAGTAATATGTCCTCTTTATGTAACATAACAGTTACAGAATAAATCCAGTTTCCCTGTCATAACATTCAAGACCTAAAATGGACCTAGTTATCTCCATTGTTTCATGCAATCTTAAAGCTACTCTTTTCCCCACATTTATTTTATTTTATTTTATTTTATTTTATTTTATTTTATTTTAATGTTACTTACAGCTAAAAAGTATACATACTTATGAGGTACCATATGATGTTTTCAAAAAAAGCCATAAAAAAGAATTTTAAATGTCTCCTATTTAGATATATGTGTAACTCCCAGATACTGGGGAATTTTGTGAATTTTTTCTATATTCAAGGTAGTTGAGCTAATGAACGTTTCTATACCACATTGCTGAAATATAAGTTCCAAGAAGTTAGAAATTAAATGCATAATTTGCATACAAGTACAAGAGAACACTGAGAAAAAGCTCTATCTAACTCATCCTTGTATGAGGAAACCAGTAAAATGTAAAGAGTGTTTGATAGATAAATACAAAGCAAAGTTACAGTTAGACTTCAGGAAGTTGCCAGCACTCTCTTCTCTGTGAGTTAGAATCCGAAAACCTAGGGAGGAACTGCACGTTGAGATAAGTCATTGTGGGAAGCCACGGAAGTTTAATATCAGACAGACAGAAATGTGGGAAAATTCAGAGACTCTGAATAGAGGAAGAGAAAATAAGGAAGGGCCTTGGCACTGAGAATGCAACAGGACAACGGAGAGGGGAGATTTCAGGGAAAGAGGAAGAGATCTAGTGAGTATAAGCGACACAGAAACTGACACAATACAGAATGGCAGCCAGAACAACAGCCATCTGTGAGTCTGCAAAATGGGCTGGAGCTAGAGAAATTCTCCGCACTTCCCAACATACTGTGCTGTAATGTGGATCATATTAAGGTCATTTCTGAGCTTACCGTTTTTGTTTTGGTGGGTTGAGTAACAACTCCTACATTTTCCTGCCCTTGAGAGCAACATTACGCATTACTACACAGTCTGAGCAGGGAATTATTTTGAGGCCCAGTTTGTCACTGGAGAAAGACATCACAGGAATAATTCTATTGAAAACTTTTAAGGCTTCAATTGACTGGTAACATGGAAAAGAACAGAACCCACTTCCATTTTAAAACCACTAGCTCAGCACCCAGCTGAAAAAAGTTCTGTGGATCCAAAAGGCAAGAATTACAAGCACAAGAGCTGAGTCTCAGAATGTCACAATCATGAACTGTGGATTGTGTGCTGCCTGCCCTTCTGTGAGGATAGTTGCCCTGCCCTTCAAATGATCTTCACAAACATCACTGGAAACCCAGACACACTACAGCACTAGGAATTAGGCTATCCCTGAGAATGCATTGAGCAAATTATTTTAGAATAAATTTTGCTGTGGGAGCAGTGCTTTTCATGATAGAAGGTACTGGCAAATGAGAGGCTGAGAGATATTTTAACCAACACTGGTCCTAAACCTCTCTCACTGCATGCTTGGTAAACAAGCCAAAAGTAATGATTAGGAATGGAGTATTCTCTCTTTCCAAGTGGTTCATGACCAAAGAAGACACAGGAAAGAAGAGCTGATTGGCAGAGGTAGCAAATATCATGCTCTCTCATATGATCCAATATCTCAGTGAAACAATAGTTTCATGTTTTATTAATAACTTTTGAATTTTGGAGGTCCATGATGGCTAGCTAGAGGCAGAAGTGTGACAGAGAAAATGAGAAGAGGTTTTCAGAAAATGCAGATACTCAAAAATGAGGTGTGGAGAAATAGGAACTCTTCTGTACTGTTGTTGGGAGTGTAGACTTGGTATAACCACTGTGGAGGTCAATCTGGAAATTCCTCAGAAAGCTGGGATTGGAGGTCCCATTTGACCAAGCTATTCCACTCTTAGGTATATTCCCAGAAGATCTGAAAACATCTTATCACAGTGATATATGCGCATCCATGTTTATAGCGGCACAATTTGTAATAGCCAGATCTTGGAAACAATCTAAGTGCCCATCAACCGAGGAATGGATAAAAAAAATTTGTGGTACTTTCATACAATGGAGTACTACTCAGCTATAAAGAATGATCACATTGAGATATTTATAAATAAATGGATGCAACTTGAATCTATACTCATAAGTGAAATAAATCAAACTCATATGTATAAATATCATATAGTCTCCCTAGTGTAAGAAATGGTAAGAGTACAGAAGATTTTATAGAAATCATGGTTCACCATTATACTGCTTTGAAGTCTTATGTTTTCATTCATTGGTTGGAATGGTTTTATTCTGTTTTGTGTGATCTTAATATATGTGATTATATGAATAGTTACTTTGAAGGCAGACAATATGGCAGCCAGTGTTGATTTAATATCATCTTGGCCTGAAGTCCTACTGTGCTGTTGTTTTTCTATTACCATTGGTTCTATCATGTTGTGCCTTATTGGATTTTTATATGTATGATAATGTAAATGAAATTTTTATGGAAAATGAGATAATAAAGCAGTCATTGTTCATCTTTGGTTATTTGGTTCAGAATGCCTTGCAATACTTTCATTCTGTTGAGTGGTTTTATTCTATTTTGTTATGTTTGACATTGTTGTGTGTAAAGCTAAGCTCAACTGTTTCAAAGAAAGAGACATTATGATAGCTACTGTTAATATCCAGTTTTCTTGATGTGAAGTGCTGTGTTGCTTACATTGTTCTGTTATGATCTGCTTAGAATCTGCTTTAAAAGAAAAAAAAGAAGAAGAAATGAGGTGTGACAAAGCCAAATGAACCTTAAGGAGAAAACCATCAGACTAAGTCCAGTAGCAGGAGGACTCAGAAATGAAAGCAGAGATATCTCTGGACCACAGGGCCCCTGACACTCATTCCTGTGGACCTGCTTTCTTGGGAGTAGATCTAACTTCCTCAGGGGAGGTGTGAATGCAACAGTGGCGGCCAGATCCCTGTGATAGGCTAGCTATTCACTTTCCCCCTGGGATAAAGAAGTCACAGATGAAGGTATTCATTGATGGGGAAACAGAGAAACTGAAAGACAGAATCACCCAGAAGAGAGGGGGTGGGAACACTGAGCTAACATTATTAGGTTTTTGATAAAAAAGAACAAGGACACTGCTCTGATTAGGGGCCAAAGCTGACCACTGGGATGGCAATCTGCCAGACTCAGGGAAGAAAAAAAAAGTAGTTTGTTCAGCACTAAGCGAGGAATGTCCTCATCTTTCTCCTAAACACTGAAAAGTTGTTCATCTGCCTGATATTCTGCTCACCACCTACCACGGGCACCTGTGTGAGCCCTCAGCACCGCAGAGATCACAGGAAGTAAAGTGATGCTCTGTGGAGTGTGAAAAGGGAGAGAAGGGCAAATAGCTGAAGAGATGTGGCATAGCCAGAGGTCATGATGCTGCATGTTCAGTCAGACCTCTATAGACACTGAGCACTGAGGCACAGGGGTTCACCATGAAGAAGGTTCACCATGAAGCAGAGATCTAGAAAGTCTGTTCATATGTCACTCGCAGGAGGTACTGGCAGAACCATACTACCCGGCTCTTTCCAGTTCCACTGGGAGTGTACAAACCAGAGAAACTAGCCACACCCATAGAAGCAAAGCTGAAACTAAACAGATTGCAGCCTAGAGAGGAAGAGGAACTCATGGTCCATCAGAACCCCTAAGACCCTTCAGTCACTGGCAAGTAGAGAACAGATGAAAGGGAGAGAGTGATTCAGGAAGGCTGTGGACTGAGGAGAGGAGTGGGGAAGGCATCTTGTGGATATAAAGATGCTTTGAGGGGTGTGGAGGTGCAGGAGAGATCCGGAGCCAGCAGGCCTCCATCAGGCCATCCACCTAAAAGTCAGTTTCTCCCTCTGTGAAGGGTGTGTAGGATGGAGAGTTCACTGACTGAATCTACCCTGCAGTTTAAATGAGGTCCAGGAAGAAGCTTTAATTTTGTTTTTCTGCATAATTTTTTTTTGCCTTCTCTCTTCTTTCCATCATCTTTTATTTTTCTTTCAACTAATATGCATATAAAAAGAAATCTGTATATGTGAAAAGGGAAACAAGAGCTAACCAGTACTTTAGCCTAACTAGCATCTTTCATGGGCAAGTCAGGGTGACCCTCAAAAAAACTGTGAATAGACAATTCAAATACAAGCTTACCATAACATATGAACAGATTCGGATCTTCTCTCAGCTTCTCTCTGTATCCATTTACACTTGTCACTCTCTGTATCCCATCTCTTGTTCCAACAAATATACTCTCAAACCTATGCTCTGTCAGTCCTTTACCCCAGTGATAAAAATAATATTAACACAACTCAATCACTTTTTTCACTTTCATTTGTTGTTATGATTTTTCTCTTGTATCTTTTTTTCTGATTTACTACCTTATTTTTTCCCTTTATTTTTCTTGCCTGATCCTCCTGTATCTCAGCTTATGAGGCAACAGTAATATTACAGATTCTGTGAATCATTGGAAAATGGTGATGTGGTTAAAACAAATTTTAATACACATGACTGATGTAAGTCATCCCTGTAGATGTTGGTATAACTGGAAAGGTGTCTCCCCACAACACAAAAACAAGTCTGACATAATTACGGGGAGTAGGTTAAAGAGGTGCATAAATACCACCTGAAGGCAATGTTGTGTCACTGGGAAGCTGTATTAACTAAAGAGATTTCCATACTTGCTAGAAAATTTTTGATCCTCAATTTTCAATGCTCACGCAGATAAACAGAAACATGGGGGGAAAAGGCACTGAGATATGCCAAAAATTCTTAACTCTGTGAAACCATATCCCATGTGTGCTGCTATGAAGTAAGTAAAAAAACAAATGAAATATATCACAATGGCAAACAGAAACACCAAAATGATACCCAGGATTTGGAGGCAGATTTAGTTACACTAACAGGCATTGATTGGGATCACTACCAAAATATCAGGCCCTGGTGTCTGGTAGTCTAGGGCTTATATGAGATAAGCAAGCAGGGAGTACAGAGGCAGAATAGCTGGTCAACTGAGGTTTGGTTTATTCCATGTGCATCAGTGACCAGCTGTGCATTACAGTGATCTGCTGTTTCTAAGAGATGGGACATACGGAACACAATGACAGCAGTCACAATAAAATACTACATATCTGTGAATTCCCACTTTAGAAAAGTAGAATCAGTCCAGGAAAAAAAAATGTCAAGTTACTAGAAAAATCAGAGCACCCCAAAACCAAAACTGGTACAAGAAAGCAAATTATAAAGATTGTAGCAGAAATTAATGAATTTGAGACTTAAAAAAATAAAAATCAAAGAATTAGTTTTTTGAAAGGATAAAAAAATAGACAAACCATTAGCTAAGCTTACCAAAGTAAAGTTAGAAAAGAAGCATATAATGAAATTAGAAATGAAAATGGTTAAATTACAATGAGCACTATCAAAATCCAAGGGATTATTAGCAATTCAAAAACCTGAATTAAAATGAATTGGAGAATTTAAGAAACGAATAGGATTTTGAACAAATGAATTACCACAACTGTACCAAGAAGTTATAAAAGCCCTAAAGTGTTCAATAATTAGCAATGAAATTAAAGCACTAATAAAAGCTCTATCAATTAATAAAATTCCAGGATTCAATGGATTTACATCCCAGTTTTATAAGAACTTCAGGGAAGATTCCAATATTCCTCAAATTCTTCCATAAAATTGATAGAGAAGGAACAAAAATTTATTTTTGAAGCTAACGTTGCCCTGATACCAAAGCTATACAAGGATTTAACACACACTTAACACACACACACACACACACACACAGAAACTGAAAGAGAGAACTATAGATGAATTTCCTCAATGAAAATAAACACAAAAATCTTCAACAAGATAACTGTAAACAAAATACAATAAATCATTAAATATATATATATATATATATCTCACTAAAAGTGATATCACAGAAATTGTGCCATTTCATGTTATAGAAATGACACAAGTATTTCAACATGTGCAGAAAATTTTTTGACAAAATCCAACATCCACTCATAATTTTTTTAAAAAATTGACAAAAAGAAGACTTCACATTAAAATAGAAGTAGAGGGAAAAGGACTCCCACCGTGTTCCAGAAGCCTTTCTGTCCATGTACATTAGAACAAAACTTCTTGCAGGCCACTTCCAAGCCATATTTTTTGAAGGATGATAGATGTCATCTTCTAAAACTTTTTTTCACACACATAACTCTTTCTTCTTCCATGCCACTGAGAACACTGGGCATTTGGTTTATTCTCTCAACAGCAGCTGAGTCCTGACCACCTCCTTCTCCTTACCTTCCATCTCTTCTATCCTCCCACTCTACCCAGTGATTTATACAGGAACATCAAGTTTTACAAGCAGAGTGCTTGAAGGGCCTCTCCTGCTTCTCCAAGTGCTGGTAGTTCTAAGTAAGTGTCCCTTGTCTGGGTCTCTGAGGAGGTGTGATCAGCCTCAGCCAGACTTAGGAGTGGTTTCCCATACCAATCCTACAAGACCACAGCCCATTGCAGGACCTGGCCTTAACTGCTATTTTAGCCCCAGCAAAACAGAGAGGTTTGGGGGGATTTTAGGTATTTGATAGCCTTTACATCACCAAAGATGATATAAAGATGATCTTTGGTGATATAAAAGCTATCAAAGAAGATATAGAGGTCTGGGACCTAAACCAGGCTAGGTCATGACTCCAATCTACTAGCAGCTAAAATATAGATCAAATCCAAAAGTGATAGAATAAGCCTAGTCCAGAAGGATTCTAGGTTGCAATAGGCCTCCTAGAAGGATGGAGACTTCCTACCCATAAATAGGAGATATATCCCTTATTGGGGAACCTGTTGGAGAGTGGTTTCTCATTGTGTCTTTTTCTCCATTTCTCATAATTGGGAACCAGATCTTCTACTGGCCCACTACATTCACTCTTGTAGGGTTTTGTCAAAACACTGGGACGATTTAGACTTTCGAACTTTAAGAAAAAAGCCCGTATATTTTATTGCACTGATGCCTGGATATGTTGTGTGCTGGAGGAGTAGGTAAGATGGCTAGCCACAGGCTCTCTTAGTTTTTTCTTAGTTACTTTTCTCATTGCTGAGACAAAATATCTGGCACCCAAAGTTAAAGGAAGAAAGGTTTATTATCATTCACAATCCGTTGGGGTTTCAGCTCATAGCTGGGTCACACCAAGGCCTAGTGGTGTGGCAGAGGGGTATTGCACAGGAGAAGCAGTTCATGCCAGGCAAAAGGCAGGAAGGCAGCAAAAAGTGAAGCAGTGAAGTAGCAAGCCATGACAGTAGCCCACTTCCTGGATGTCATATTCTATCCAGACTACTACATACCCTGGATAACACACTCAGAACGGGCCTTCCCATTATTCACACTCATAACTGGACTAAATCAGTAATCACACACCCTTAATCCCATCACCACATACTCTAGATCCATCCACCTCTGAAAAGTCCCACATATGATCACATAAAGCTTTGAGGGACATCTTGATTCATGACATAACAAATGCCATTCTCTGGTGAGATTTATTTTGTAAGAAAGGAGGAAACTAGGATGAGGTACCCCATGTACTGCTCTTCTTACTCTCTGAGACCATCTCAATTGTGCTTCCAGGAGTTCTTCAGACCCTTCCTACTTTGAATAACAACCTTAAATGTGAATGATCTGAGTTCTCCAATTAAAAGACAAAGACTAGCTGATTTAAAAAAAAAAAACCAAAGGTCTAAATATTTATTGTACATGAGAAACCTCATTGCCAAATATATACACAGACTGGAAGTTAAAGGATAAATAATAATGTTCTGACCAAAAGAATCTGAAGGCAAGCATGAGTAGCTACTCATGCTTGAATAAAACAGTAGACATTAAACCAGATTTGGTAAGAAGATACAAACAAGAACACTATGTATTGATACAGAGAATAAACCATGATTATATATATAATATATATATTATATATATCTATATCTATAGAAATGAAATCAGAGCACTTAATTTTACAAAACAAACACTAGGCCCTAATGAAAAGGTCATCTGGAAAAAAATATAAATAAATACATAATAAATGAATAAATGAATAGCAAGCAGTTATGTTATACAATAGAGCAAACAGATTTCAAAGACATCTTAGGAATATTCCTTCCACTAGCCACAGAAGATGCATTCTTTTCAATAATATATAAAAATTTCCTCAAAGTAGATCATATGAAGCAATTTTAAAAGGAAAAACTGAAATTTACTTTTGTATATTATCAAAATATCGTGGAAGTCAACAACAGAAGATATTGCTGAGATTATACAAATACATGTAGACTATACAAAACACTTTTAAATTGTGGAACATTGAGGAAATAATTGCAAGGACTTTAAAACTGGTTTGAATCAAATGACAATGAAAACACAACATACCTAAAACTGTGCAATGTGGTGAAAGCCATGCAAAGAGGGGAGTTTCAGAGCTTAAAAATGTAAGAGCAAACCAAACCCTAAATCAATAGAACAGAAGAAGAAATAAAGATCAGAGCAGTAAAAAATGAAACAAAGGCTAAGAGAATAGTACAAAGGATCAAGGAACAAAGAATTGGTTATTGTGTGAGTATGTGTGTGTGTGTGTGTGTATGTGTGTGTGAGAGTGAGGGAAAGGGAGAGAGAGAGAGAGAGAGAGAGAGAGAGAGAGAGAGAAGAGAGAGAGAGGATTAAACCCAAGGCTTCACACCAAGACATATCTACAGCCCCCTCCCTCCTTTAATTTATAGCAAGAGTATCACGAAGTCATTGAGTTGCTTGGGCTGGGCTTACACTTTTGATGGCCTGCACTCTGTAGTGCTTGGATTCTACTGCATGATACCCTGTTTACAGATGAATTTTGTTACGCTTTTAGAAAAATAATTAAAGTGAGCACCTCTCATTCTATTCTATAAACATGAGAAGAACTGCTCCAGAAACACTCTAATAAGCCTGTATTATTCTCCTTTCAAAGCCTGATGATGACACAAGCAAAAAAAAAAAAAAAAAAAAAAAAAAAAAAAAAAAAAAAAAAAAAAAAAAAAAAAAAAAAAAAAAAAAAAAAAAAAAAAAAAAAAAAAAAAAAAAAAAAAAAAAAAAAACTGGAACAACAGCCTTGATAAATATAGAAGCAAAAATTCTCAAGAAAAGACTTGCAAATCAAATTCAACAACACATTAAAAATATCATGAACAATGATCAAGTTTGTTTTATTCTAGGGATGCAAATTTGGTTGAACATAAGCAATTGAAAAAATGTAATATAATATAAATAGAAATAAAGGTAAACACCACATAATCACCTCAATAGGTACACAAAAATATTTCAAGAAACTTCAACATCCTTTAGTGATAAAATTCTGAATTACCTCAGTATAGAAGGATCCAGCATAATAAAAGCCATATATGACAAACCCATTGCCAATACAATAGTGTATGGTATAAAACTGAAAGTATTTTCTCTAAAATCAAAGCAAAATAAGGGTTTCTATTATCACTATTTTATTGAATATAGTACTGGAAATCAGTCGAGATAATTAGGCAAGTTAGAAATAAAAGGGATAAAATAGAAACAAGTCATATTGTCCATTTTGCATATGGTGTGATTTTATATAGATAAAACTCTAAAGAGTCCACTAAAGTCTTAGAGCCAATAAATTCAGTAAAGTAACAGATATCAAATCAACATGCAACAAGCTGTAACTTTCATATGCAGTAATAATAAATTCACAGAGACAAAAGTCAATAAAACAATCTCATTATTCACATCATATATAAAAAAGAAATAAACCTGATCATGTAGTAAAAGCCCTGCACAATAGAAATTATAAAACAATGAAAAGGAAACTGAATAAGACACTAAAAGAAGCAAAGATTTTGCATGTTCATGCACTGGTAGAATTAATATCACTAAAATGGCCATATACTACCAAGAGCAATCTACAAGTTCAATGTATTTTCCATCAAAATATCAATGGCATTCTTCACAGAACTAGAAAAACGATCCTAAAGATCACATTGAAGCACAAAAGACCTTGAGCATCCAAAGCAAACCTTACCAAAGAGAAACAATTCTGGATGTATCTTAATATTTGATTTCAAAGTACATTATATTTCTTTTTTCTTTTCCTTTTCTTCCTTTCTCCCTCTCCTCTCCCTATTTCCCCTTCTCAAATGAGCATTTATTCCTTATTTTTTAATATCTAGTACACATTCTGATCCTTATTTACACTGTTAGTTTCTTACATAACAGGAACAATGTGATATTTATACATGTGTTATATTTATTTCATGAAAGAGTATGGTCTCAAGGTGCATCTATTTATCTATAAATGTCTCATATTTATCCTTCTTTATGACTAAGTAGTACTCCATTGTATTAAAAAACACATCTTTATCCAGTCATTAGATAATGGGCATTTAGGATGTTTCCAAGATTTAGCTATTTTGCACTGCTGCTATAAACATAGGTGTACATACATAGCTGTGGCATGATGTTTTAAGTTCCTTAGGGAATATTCCAAGAAAGGGAATAACTGGGTCAAATGAAACCTCTTAATCCCAGTTCTTTGAGAAATCTCCATGCTGTTTCAACAATGGTAGCACCTGCATATACTCCCACTAACAGTAGAAAAGGAGAAAAGAGGGAAAAATGGGGCTGGGGATTTAGCTCAGTGGCTTAAGTGCCTGCCTTGCAAGCACAAGGTCATGAGTTCGATCCCCAGTACCAAAAAAAAAAAAAAGAAGAAGTAGAAATGGAAACAGTTTATGTAAATGAGAAAGGGGAAAAGGACTGAAGGGAGGATAAGGGAATGGGGAAAAAAGGAGGAACTCAGGTAAGTCATATAAAGGTGCAAAGTTCCTGTGATGAAAGTGATCACTATGTATGTATATTTTAAATGTACTAATAAACTTAATTAAAAAGCAATAAAGGGATAAATTTGATCACTTCTAGGAAATTTGATGAACATGGAGGCCATAATGTTAACTGAAATAACTTCAAGACACAAACTTCAATATTGTTTCTCTTATATGAAAAACCCAACATATATGCATGTTGGACCTTGGGGTGCTGGGAAAACAGGCAACCACCAGCAAGCCACTCTGGTAAGCGGCTGTGGTCTGGCGAGCCACGGCCGCTCCAGGGTGAGAACCATATCAGCGTTTCCTGAGATCCAAAACTCTTCAAGTTGGACCTTGGGGAGCTGGGAAAATGGGCAGCCAGTTCACCCCTCTGGTGGATGGCTTTTAACCATACCGGTGCTCAGGCTAAGAATCAAATATCCACCTCACCCCCCCACCCCCCACCCCGCTAGCAAGTGAGAGCCGGAGATCTGAGCATGTCTTGCGAGTTTGACTATATGCGATATAGCAAATAAGGGGGATTTTCTTCTGCCATCTCTTTGAGGGCAAATATTTTTTTATCTGTTTTTCTCTGTTTTGATCAATGGTATTGCCCTATTCAATATTCTGTTCTTGTAATTTCGGTATTTTCTTCGATATTGCTCTGCCTGATTGAAGGAACAACTCTTGTGAAGAAAACCAGATGTACTATTGTGCCTATTGCTGTTGTCCCAGTGGCCTGCTGTGAGGGTCTGTGCCAATTTCACTCCACTGCCTCAGTTGGCTATGTCCTGTCTAGTTCTGCTGTATTTTACTACCTTCAAAATAAAATAGAGAACTAAAATAAAAAATAATAATAAATAAGAAAAAAAAGTAAATAACAACAATAAAACAGATCAGCAAGGTACTGAGCAACCTGAAACATGATATAACTAAATAGATAATGGACTTAAAAAGGAAAAGGAGGAAAATCAAATGCTCTAAAGAATATAACTGCATGTATATTTAAGGGTGTAAGATTGATAATTATGTGGCTAAGTTTTTGTTGGATCAGAGAACAGAGCTGTTTGCAGCCTCACTGTTTGAATGTCTACTTTGTATGCTTTGATTTTGTAACTTGAACAACTATATCCAGGAAGACAATATGTAATGTATCAACTAGTGATTTCTTACTGTTCATTTTTCTTGAAATTCTGCATTGTTTCTACCTTTTTTTTCTGTTTTGCTTTATTTTTCCCTTCTCTTTAAATACAGTTGAAATATATATATATAGTATATATGTACTTATATATACTTGTATACATATATATACATGTATATGTACATACATATATACATTACAGATAATAGAAAAAAGAGAAAAACGTATAATCTAATATGAACAATGTATCTAAAAGTGTAGCTTAGTACAATAGTCTTACATGTTTTGTATGTTCTTTAGCTTATTAGCCTGCTTTTTAGTATTTTGGGGGGTGATAGTAATATATTTTACTGTAATAAATTTTGAATTAAAATTAATAAAGTGTACTATAGAGCCATTGTAACAAAAACAGCTTAGCATTGGCATAGGAATAAATACACAGACCATGGTAACCGAACAGAGGTCTCAAAAGTAAACAAGAACATCTACAGTCATCTGATCTTTACAAAAGAGCCAAAAGTTTAGTCTCTTTAATAAGTAGTGCTGGGAAAACTAATCATGGACATGTGGAAGACAGAATCTAAATTCCTATCTCTCACTCTGTGTAAAAATCATTTCAAAATGGATAAAAATAGATACCTACATCTATATATCTAATAGTGGAACTTTCAAACTACTAGAGAAAGCACAGGTTTATCATTTCAAGAAGTGGTATAGGAGGCAATTTCCTGAATAGGACGCCAAGAGTACATGCAATAAAACCAAAAATTGACAGATGGGATTATGGCAAATGGAAAAAGTTCTACACAGCAAAGAAACATCTAATTGAACAAAAAGACAATTTATGAAAAGCACAAAAGTATCTGATACTTCTATGTCTAACAGAATTAGTATGCAAAATGCACAAAGAACTCAAAAAACTTCAGTAATAAAAGAAGCAATAATGCAACCAGTAAATTTAAAAAATGACCTGAAAAGACAGTTCCCACAAGAAGTATATGAATTTATATTAAATATACGAAGTTATGCAACATCTTTAGCAACCAGGGAAATTCAAATCAAAAATACAATGAGATTCTATCTAACTTTAGTCAGAATGGTTTTTGTCAAAAAAAATACATAAATAAAATAACAAATGTTGATGAGACTATGAGGGAAATAAATACTTATACATTGTTGACAAGAATATAAACTAGAAAAACAACTATAGAAAGCAGTATTGAAATTTCTTAAAAATCTAAGGACTGGAGATTTAGCTCAGGGGAATAAGCGCCTGCTTGGCAAGTTTGAGGTCATGAGTTTGATCCCTGGTTCAAAAAAAAAAAAAGAAATTCCTTAAGAAATCTAATCTGATGAAGGAAGACAAGATGGCTGATCAGTGAGCAACAAAAAACAGAGCCTCCCAGGAGAAAAAACTCATATGCCAGAAAAAAAAAACCCGGGAGAGACCCAGACAGAGGGAGATGGATCCTCTTGACACAGGAAGAAATTAAAACATAAAAAAGCTCATCAAATACATTGGGACTACAACTGGAACAGCTAAAAATTATGGGACACAGTGTTTTCACTGCAACCCGCCAATTTTGCAGCAGATTGAATTTGCACCAGCCTGAATCTGCTGCAGCTGGCAGAGCTGCCCAAACTCGTTCCCACCACCACACGGGAAGCAGAGCAGCGCTAAAGTTGGGGGTTGGTGAGCCCGACCGAGAGCAGAACTGGCAAAGGGACTTTCATTAATCCATGGTCAGTGCTGGGATTGGGATACCACCCCCCTCCACGGGAAGGGCGCGATCAAATGGGCAACATGTTGCAATCTTACAGGAGGAGCCTGAACTGGGAGCAACAGTGACTTCAGTTGGTTCCTCCCTCCCCAAAGCAGATATGTGGGATTTGCTTGGACTGGGCTGCGACCCTGGACGGGATCCAATGAGCCTTCCCAAATTAACTCCCTGCACCTACCAAGCACTAACCAGGGGAAGGCCTCTGCAGTTTGGTTGGCCGGGTGGGGAGAGGCAGGCTTAGGCAGCCGCTGCTTGTACCTCAGTGATAAGAGCAGTAAGGAGAGGGCAGAGGGTCCTTGCAAGCTTGCTTCAGAGGAGGCGTGGCCAACAGGAAAAGGGGCTGGGACCTGCACTGTAACCCATGTGGAGGAAGCCAGGGCCATGACAGGAGAGAGAGGCAGGAAGAGGCCCCCAGCCCAGAACCCTGAGAGCCCTGATCCAGGAGAGGGAAAAACAAGGACAACTGAGGGCAGCAAACATGTAACAGCAGGCATGGCTTCAATGGACATTAAAAGATATCTTCAGGACCTTGTAGATGAGCTCAAAACTGAAATGTTAAATCAGATAAAGCAAGATATAAGTAGAGTACTAAAAGAAATGCTCTCAGGGAGCATCTCTCAGGAAGATACAGAAGGTAGAAGGGAGGAACACAAAAAAAGGAGAGAAATATTCAATAAAGAATATAAAGAAAATGTAGAATACATGAAGCAGATTCAAAGAGACTACAAGGAAATTAAAAACTCCACTGAAAGCTGGCAAAATGCCTTAAAAGAAACTAAGGATAGACTATCAAAACTTGAAGACAAGTTTGCAATGTGTGATTATGAAAGGAAAGATCTCTTAAAAATAACAAGGAAACAGGCAGTAACAATACAAAGGCTAGAAGATGACAAGAGAATCTACAATTTAAGAATAAGAAATGTGAACAAAGAAGCAGGAA